>OX638075.1:22863304-23128034 GCA_951804385.1 Trifolium dubium | reverse complement strand
GGGATAGCTGGCCCAAAGATTTAAAGTTGCTTCATACTCAAGGTGAGGATCGAACCCTCGACCCTTGGTTTATATAAAATAACAGTTAATACTTAATTTTCGTAAAAAAAAAGTTGATATTTGATTATTCAATGTTTAAATAAATTGTCAATATTGATTCTGTCTAACTATCCATATAAAATTGAATTTACCAATACTAAAGAAAACTAGATAGAATTTGGCACGAGGATGTGAAGACCATAACGCTGTACAATGCACAAATTTGTAATTCAAAATAACTCTGCATTTGATGATTTCACCTTCCCCCACAAAGATACAAAATGCACTGAATAATGAAAGGGAACCCTGTGTGCACAAGTCTGATTATGGGTCAGTTGTCAGTACTCAGTAACATGAGCATGTAAATTCCTTTTTCTTCATTTTTTTTGGATTTGATTAAAGATATTAATCACCCCAAAAGTGATTGGATTTAACTCTGCTTTGATACTAGCTCAATGTCAGATCCAACTTCAGCAATCTTGGAGTCCTTAGAACCCTTGGCTGCTTTTGCAATGCTCAAAACATCAAAGTCCAGTGCTATTTTTTTGACTAGTCCCTCAAGCATCTGTTTCAACAGGATTTGACAAATGAAAAGTTTAGTAGAGCATTTCTCAGAGATACATGAATTTATCACCACTAAATCTGTCTATTCTCACATTTTATTGAATAATTAACCTTCATTAGTTCTCCTATATTGATGGAATTCAACTTAGTTGTTTTTTATTCTTTTGGAATAAACAAAATGATTATTCATTGTATCAATTTTTAGCTTCAAAAGGGATGACATTCCTTATGCAAATCATGTACGACAAAACAAAGGCGTTCCGCTGACTAGAAGATTGTAACAATGAGTAGTTACAACATGCAGACCAGTTTGACCAACAGACAGACAAACTAAAATAGATATTATGTACCCAACAAATTGATGAGATACAAAAACTTGAACATACCAGTGATCCAACAGCGACTAAGGCACGGAATTTGGAATCAGGTGCTATGTTTTCATCCTCGGCAATCTGAAAAAACAAAATGCAATGTATTATTCAGAAATATATCATCTAAAAGTAGGAAATTTGATATTTAAATAATGTACAAATATAAAATCAAGATATTGTCATTTTTCTTCAATTTGAGGACTATTAGGATATGACTTCTCTTTAACTTGAGGAATATTAGAATATGATTATTCAGAGATTGGGACGGACAGACAATGCTATGACAGAGATTTGGGTATTATAATTAGTATGTGATGCTCATTGGTTACTTAAATGACTTGATTCTTTCCCCTTGATTGCCAACTTTAACGGATGGGTTCTCTAAATGCTTAGTGTTTATCAGTTTGATACACAAGTAACACAAAAACAAAACATAGGTTTGGTTCTATATTTGGTGCACATATAAAGCACTGCAGAACAGAGGACAAAAAGTATGAGAATGCTATAAGAAAACAAAATAGAACATCCTGCTATCTTCAGTTTTGGCTATGTTCAAAACGCAGCATTAGGATTTCATTTTAACTCGAGAGGAGCACTATTGGAATAGATATTCTATGCTGATACCAAAAAAATACTTAAGGAGAAACCAGTGTCCAAAATTATTTAATGAATTTTGGCTTCAGATACAGCGTACTGCAATTGATGGAGTCAGTTTACCAAGTGTGATAAAGTTTGGTGATGTGGTGGTTGTACCCAGGTAAAAAATAGTGCAAGACATACCTCAAGTGCTGCTGATAGAACTTGAGATTGACCTTCTTGATCCTTAGATTCAATCAATAGCACTGCATAACTGAGGATCACATTAAAAGTAAGGTTATTGCATGCTTACATTGTGGACCAGTAATATTGAAGTTCTGAAATAAATTCACTGCAATTATGAAAATTAAGCAATAACGGATATCAAAATATAAAAAATATCAAAAAGCCACCACCACAGCTTCAGTGTCTAAACTTAATGCAGCAGGTTGGTGATGTTAGGTAGGGTGGCTCACTAAGCAAGAAAAATTCAAAAGGCCCCCACATTCAAGGAAACAAAACTTATTTCAGCCCAGTTTGGAATAGTAAAGCTTCTCGGTGAAAATAAGTTTAACCTGTTTAGGGCTCTTCAATTATGAAAGTTTTTTATGTTTATAGGATAGAGAGAAGTTAAATAAAAGAACTGAAAAAGTAGAGAAGCAGAAGCAAATTTCAACTTACAAAATTAGTTATTATTTTAAAAACCCAGTCATTGCAATACATTTTAATATTCCTTTTCTCACAAGTGCTGGTGCAGAAGTTTATTCAAACCAGAAAGCTCTGAAGCACTTCAAGGAGACTATTTTTTATTTAGAATTAACACAAAGAACAACAAGAACCTCAAAAAGCTAAGCAGACAAATCATAATAAACTGTCAGATGACCGATTATCCTAAAAGCTTAAGCTATTAGGAAAGAGTCCATTGGACTTGAAGCATGGATAATATATAGGCCCACCTACCATATGCTTAAATTCCACTTTTTAATTAGAAAGTGAGGGGAGCGGGGATCGAACTCTAGACCATTTAGTCATAGAGGCTCTGATACCATGTCAAATGACTGATTATCCCAAAACCTTAAGCTGTTAGGAAAGGCCACATCAATGGTTTTATATTATTTCTAACATAAACAAATATAAATGCAAGAGCTACTTGTGAAAATACGCCGCTAAATACCACTAATTGAATAAGTATTTTCCAAAATAAGCTTGCTATAGTCAAGAAAAGACTTCAGTATTTGTATAAAAAAGAATGACTTACTTGAGTATTAAGGTAGAGTAGGACAACTGCAAATTTTTGTTTGTAGATGAACTACAACTTGAGAAAGCATCAAGAATCTGCAACTCAGACACATCACAAGTAAATGACCAAGATCCACCACCACAATTAACCAAAAAGAGACGGACAAATTCAATTCACGTAATTCTTCAGAAAAGTTTTTATAATAAGAAAAGGAGCATAAATTGTATAGGAGAGGTTGAATTAAACAGTATTATTGAAATGAATATATACTACTAATACTTGAAACCAGAACAATGAAATGCTCTAGATTAATCAGAGAAGATGTCAGTTCAAGCACCTTTTTTAAAACAAAAATCTTAAACAAGAAAATTTCCCCGTTAATGTTGGTTCCCAAGCTATTCTTATCAACTCCCTTAAATAATCCAAGTGAAAAAAATGAGATGCTGACCTCACTGCGATGTTTCTGCAACCAGTTGTAGTAGCATGAATTCTTAAACAGATTAGTGATAGCACGAATGCTAGTCAACAGATTTGCAGGAATCGGTGGATTTGTAGTGACCTTCTTAATCACTTCCATTAAAATACCTGCATGTAACAAGAGAAAATCAATGAATCATCTCATGGTTTCACCTCATCAGTAAAGCACAAGAAGAAAGAAAGACAAAACAACTAAGCCTTGTCTTACTAGGTGGGACTGGCTACATGGACCAAACGACAATATAATGCTCTATCATGAATCACATCTCTAGCCACACCATTGACCTTAAGACTTTCTTAATAGTTTATTATACAGCTTTTCTTGCCCTTCTACTACCTCTAGTAATTAGCCTACCCTTCATCAAATTTTCTCTCCTTACTATGGAATCTACAGGTCTCCTCCACGCATGTCAAAACGATCTAATCCTATCTCATTGAACACCTCTAGCACAACATTCTCATCTCTGCTACACTGGTTTAATTATCATGTTACCGCCAAAACTTCATCCCATACAACATTACAGATGATACCAAACAAAGTACAGGAAGAAAGATAAGGTTCAAAGTTAAAGGAGTGTCTCACTCTCACATTCTAAAGATGGAACTAAATTTACTATTGTCATAATATAATGTCACAACAAAATGATGATGGAAATGCTGATACCTTTTTCAGAATCAAAGTGCTTGTGAAGTGCAACAGCCCCATCTGGGTGAAGAACTACCATCCTTACAATATCAATAACTGCATAAAGAACATACAACAAGAAGTAAGAAAATCATTTTCTCAAAGACCAGAGAAGTGTACTTGTTAAGAAACGGGCATACAATAAAACAATGATTTTGTCAAGGCAACAACTAAACACGAGATTAAATTCAGAAACTTCAACAACTAACCAGGAAATATCATTGTGATTGGCCATGAACAAAGCATCTTCAGTAGCAAGGCTATTTCAGAGTCTGCAAATTTACTAGAATGATAATATGATGTATCTTTCAGTGTTTTAACAATGGCGTCCAGTCTGGAAACATCTAACTCAGTCAAAGACAACTTCTGCTTTTCCTATATGAGATCGACAATAAAACCAGATACTCAGAAATTTCACTATTGAATTCATATGTCATAATAACAATAAGAAAAGTAATGACACTGAACACATGCATGCTTTCTAAAATGTGTATCTGTATTTTCTTAGACAGTAAATCCTGGTACTAACAATATCAAATGCAGTTGCAGTTCACTTGTGTAGGGTTTTATTTTATAAGAAAGGGCATAGAAGAGCTTTAGCTCTAGTGGTAGTTCTTACATACAGAAAATATTTCTTCTTGATTCAATAAAAAAACTCATATTTTTCTCTCTAAAAATTACTGTTTCCATTAGAAGATCATCAACAGGTATATTGGTGTTTAGAAAAGTTCTTTAATCCTTAACATTGTAGGTGAGTTCACCGTCTTAATATTAAGTTTCTTCTACAAAAAATAGACATTTAAATGTTATGTATTACATATTAATAACTACAGGGAAAAGGAACGAAAATCACCAATTGTGTAGCCTACCTGGTCGGATAATAAGACACTGTTGAACTCGACAATCTTCTTAAGGATCCCGTCAAATTGAGCAGTATCAAAAACAAGCATCCCTTTCTGACAATTTAAGTAAAAACAGAGCATGAGCTATCAAATTATATGATTACCGTGAAAGAATAATTATGAAGCTCTACAATAAAGGAGGTTTGAATATCGGACTTATTTTTTCCAAAACAAGTGTGCACACTACTTGACGCACTAATCAGTTCCACAAGTTGGATCAAATACTTGTGCATTGAGCAACGCTACTTGAAGATGGTAAATTGGGCTATGCGACCTTCTTACAAAAAAACATTGCAGTAAAATTAAGTTCAGACTACAAAAAAATATGTATGCCATACAGGACTCATCAAGCCAGTTTCCTGAAAAGAAAACTGATTAGCAGCATAGGTCTTACCAAGTAACATCTATCAGAATCATTTTTTTTCCTACTGACCTCCACTTACCTCTAATACACAGGAATAAATAGACCACAATGACAACAAAATACAAAGGGCCCGTTTGAAAGAGTTTTCAAAAACTCTTTTAAGTTTTTAAAAGTTTAAAAAGAAAAAACGTGTTTGGAAGTCCTCTTTTCAAAAACTGTTTTTAAAAACTATTTCTAATTTTATAGTTTTAAAAACTAAAAAACAGAAACAGCTTTCACATGTTTTGCTTCTTAAAAACTGTTTTTGAAAACTAATTTATAAAACACATTTTAAAAAATAAAAAGCAAAATTGTTTCAAACAGGCCCAAAATTTACAAACTCATTTTTTTTCGTCAAGAATTTACAAACTCCGTTTTAATATGTTAACACTTAACATACCATATCAGATGCTCATATTATAAATTTACATAACCCTCAGGACACAAAATATAGCATGTTAGGACTAAGGAGTAAGGACATTGCGACATGACCTGGGTTTGACAAATGGATTGACCCAAGTAAATAACAAAGCATTCTTTTATTTTAATCAACATAGAAAAGGATATAACTACAGTAACAGAAATATCAGATCATCCACATTTTTTAGGCCTTAGAACTCCTATTATAAAAAGTAAAAAGTATTCCTCCAAGACAAATCTATCAGCAACTTCCAAAACAAATGGTATGAAACCGCACCTTAGGAATATGCTTGAAAGTAGGCTTCACAGAGATATCTGCCATTAAAAAAATAAACAAGGTTAATTGGACTGAATTGCACAGGCACAAATTACAATATGAACATGATGGAACACATGCAGGACTAAATATGGTGAGTTTTTATTACCAGACGCCCGTGAATGTTGTCCTGGTACATAAGCATTGGCTGAAAGAAAATATGACAAACAATCAAGTAGAAAAAGGAGGGTTAATAATGGACCTCATTGCTCACCATCAATTTATTATTAAAAAGCATTATACTTACAGCCAGTGTACGGATCACGAAATGAAGCATCAAAAGTAATATCCTTTTGTCCAGAATTTTGAAGTATGAACTGTACAACTTGCTCACGAAAGGAGAGAGGAAGACTCTCCTTGAGTAGCCATTTATCAGCAACATCATATGGATTATCTGGAGACATTTTACAATATAAATTTATTGGTTAGCAGATTTTCATTCACATGCTCAAATTATTTGGAGCATACAAACTATGAAGCCATGCAAAGCAAAAATCAAAGGATTACTTAAACAAAGACAAAGTTTGATTCTCAGCATATAAATACAAAATTTTAAAATTGCAAGTAAAAAAGAAAACCTAAAGCAGAAATTGAGCAAGAAAGTAACTGATCAGACTAAATGGGTCGGTACATCAAGTAAAAAGTCTGTGAAACGTAATGCAATATTTCTAAGCCCTCTAAATTAATACACTTGTAACAAAAGGTATTGTATACCTTAACATTACAAAAAAATAAAATAAAGGAAAAGAATATTTGAATAGCTTGACACACTTTCCTAACAAATTTCCCTCCACTATTTAAAGTGCTGTGACCTAAGACTTCAAGGAGTAAGCAAGTGAAATGCAAAAGAAACTAAAATAGGAATAGTCCACGCCATTTTTATTTACAGATAGAGCAGCAAACCATGTATTGTACATGCACATATACTACATTCAATTAGCCTCTGGGAAACTAAAGCAGCCTGGCATACCAGATGTCGGCTGACTTCACCTATTAGTTTATCCTTCAGAGTCAATAATATCTACTGTAATAGTTATAAGAATAAATTCAGCCACTGTTCTAAGTTCCAGATTGAATTTGTACAATGTGAGAAACTATTGAAATAAACAGTAACATGTTTCTGACTTCCCAAATGCAATATAAATTCATTCTTCCAAAAAACTTAAGAAACAAACAGACAATAACACCACTTGTGGCACAAGAAAGTCAACCCCTACATTATCATCAAGTCAACTAAAGCTGCGACCTCATGGTGAAAATGTGTACCTGATCGGTTGTATGGCAACTTCCTAATAGGCATACCATCTCCAATATCCACATCAAACACTGAATAGCCAACAAAAAACTTAATAAGATATGAATGTAAAGAAGGTAAACCAAGTGATAAAGAGAAAATAAGGAAACAGACCATAATCATACTGAGCACCATCGAAGAGAGGGCGATTGGATTCTTCTGGCCCATCAACAACTTCACCAATCTTTAAGAGAACAAAAATTGTTAATAAAATTACACGGTAAAATCATTTATGTTTGGTACTGCAAAACTTTGGATTGACTAAGTGAACAGAATCATATAGGTTAAGGGAAACAGAAACCATAGAAGTTAAACTTTTCCATTTGGGATTTACAAATAAGGGACTTACTTTATCCCATTTTTGTTCTACCAAGTTCCATGCATATGCCACCCCATTATCTCCCTCTCTGACTACTTTTGTCTGGCCATCAGAAGTTCCTGTTGAGAATAAGATGGATTGTTGGATAATGTATGAAATTATCACCACAAAAAGGACAAAATCACTCTACACTTAATATAGGGCACAAATATAAATTAAAAAATGTCATCAGGTCAGATATCACTAATAAGCAATATCTTTGAAAAACAGTTAAAATCAAACCTGGGATCTTCAGCGCATCCAAGCCTGGTAATTCCTCCAACTTTAATCCCCCAACCCTTTTCCTAGCATAAATTAACAGATCAGGCTAAGTTCATCAGTAATAGCAAGACATAATTTATTCAAGTATTATGCAATCTATAGATTAAAATTTTAAAAACTGAACAAAAACAGGAATACATATGGAATTACTTTAGATGAAGTAAAAAGTTCGCAAGAAAAATGAAAACAGTTATTCACCAAGGAATGAATGAACCATATTTTTCAAACTGAAAACTATGGTCAAGAAATTCACAGTATGGACAGATAAGAGAAGCTAATGAGACTGAAGTAGCAAGTGCATTATGACAGCCAACAAAAAAACGTACCTACTAGCCTTGTATTGAGAAAGTTGTGAAGTGTATAAATCAAGCTCTTGCTGGTCAGCAAAATAATTCTGATTTACAGTCCAAATACGTACAATTCCATCGGAACATGCTGTCACAATATCCCCATTTTCCATGAATTTTGCATCCCAAACACAACCAGGATGCTCTAAGCTTTGAACACAAACTCCATCTGAAAAATGTTTAAGACAGAAAAGTTCATAATTCCGAACTACAAGTTCCCAAAAGACGAGGCAAAAAGCTTTAAAAAAAGACCATAGGTTAAAACCGTGGATGCTTCACAAATCACAAGCATGGCATGACAACTTGATTAGTGAAAATGGAAGAGAATGGGTCTATTCATATGCCCAAAACAAAAATTGTCGCCATTTTCTTGTAAAACAAACAAACTAGATTATAACTAAATTTATAATACAATGAAGTTGCAATAACAGTAGATATTGCATAACCCAAAATGTTAATCCTGAAGCTATGAACTGTGGAAGTTGCAGCTGGCAAAAGAGAGCTGCACTCCCCCCTGCCTTTGTACCCTTTATAGCATAAATCAAGAAAGAGGTCATCACCTTTCCATACTTTTGCGAAACGATCTTCGCTACCACTGACGATAAGTCCTGATGCATGTGAATCAACTGAATAAACAATTGCGGTATGGCCAACCATCTCCATCAGCACTTGACCACTTACTGCCCATAATCTGAGAGAACTGTAGTAATGGAAACAAGTCAAGCAGGATATATATATTTTCTGATGCAGAACAAGGCATTCAATATTAATTAAATCTAGAGGAGCATGTGCAGAAAGGAACGCACCCATCATGGGATGCAGATAGGATTCCAAGACCAGACATCACAGCCAAGCCACGTACTGTATCTGTACAGTCCTCAAAGTTTACAGCATTTGCAGTGTTATTACTTATTAGTTTATGTTAAAGAGTTATTACAATGAAAAAACAAAAATATGTAGCCCATAGTAGCATAAAAGAATATAATATAACTGCCAAAAACATGTTTCCAAGGAAATATTAGTAGTTAAAGCTTTTGTCCTAAAATGGAAGACACGGGCCAAATAGGAAGATAACAACCACATTAATAAAATTGTACATCAAAAAATAAAATCAAGTCACAAATATCAAATATGCCATGCAAATATATTGAACTTCAACATCAAAGTCTACCATTCCTCACCACTCAAAGAAATTTGAGGGAAATTTTCAACAACAAAATCGATAACAAATATAAGATTAAAATGAGTGTCTAAAGATGGGAAAGCAAACCTGAATGTCCTTCAAAGGTATGTAAACAAGTTTTTCCCTTCCAAGTCTTTAAAGTAGTGTCACTAGAACCTAAAGTGTGAGAAGATAAGTTAACAAACTCACTTAAGTCCAATACCAATTCAATATCATTTACACGAATTAATGTTGCGAACACCAAGTATAAATACTTCCTTAGAGACATAACTAAGTGATAATGAAAAGTTGTTCACAAAAATGTAACAATACCTGTAACAAGCTCCCCGGTGGGTAGCTTTATAACTGCTTGAATTGGCCCCTTGTGAGCCTCCCATGTCTCTATACATTGCCCATTCCTCCACCGTCTCAAAGTACTACACAAGAAATTCAGTTATTAGTAAATAAATAAATACTAAAAAAACTAGATGAGAAATTTACATACATGAAACACAATATTCAACATTGTAATCATGTTTACAAAAAATTAAAAATTTAAGTGCATGTTTTGTTTGGCTTTTGAAAGAGCTAAAAGCAATTTTAGAGATGTAGATTGATTCTTGAGTGATTTTAAGAAGTTTGTTTCTTCTAAAGCATAATTGATTCTACTAGAAGCTATGATTAGTAGCTTCTGAGTTTAAATATTGACTTTTACACTGAAATTTATTATTCAAGTCACTTTTACAATTTTACTGTTTTACTTAAATGTACCCAAACATAAATCAATTCTGCTAAATTCAATTCTGCTAAACTCAATTATACCCAACTCAATTCTTCTATCAAAAAAAAATTTGTCTACTGCCAAACCAAATACACGCTTAGTTGATCTTTGCCAAAAAAGAAATAAATCATAAACCTAAAATAACTACCATAACTAATAGTGTGAAATTGAGTATAGTTGATTCAATTTCAAAACATAGTGAAGAGAAACTGAAAATCGTACTTATCAATAGAAGATGAAACAAGATCTCCATCATCAAAAGCAATGCCAGTAACCTGCAACTGATGACCTTTAAGAGTGTGAACTCTCTCACCGGAGTTCAAGTCCCAAACAATAACAAGAGTATCCATTCCACCAGAAGCAACACCACCGTTGGGCAAATCGGAACTGGGAGGAATCCATGTAATGGGACCGACAAAGCTAGTATGTCCACCAAGAAGTTTGGAAGAGACGAATTTGTGATTTTCGTCTTGAGTCCATAACCTAACCGTTTTGTCTCTGGATGATGTGGCTATTCCGCCGTCGCCGGCGCAGATTGTTATTCCACGAACCTGATGAATGGAATTTGGTATTAATAGAGAGAAAGATGAAAATTGAAATTGAAATTGAAAGAGAAAGAGATGAATCTATCTATCTTACGTCGTCTTCGTGGCCGTGAAGTTGAGAGCGTAACTGATATTCTTTGAAATCAATGTCCATATTTGTGTATACTATTGAGAATTTGAGAGACTGAGATAGATGAAGAGAGCGAACAAACTAAAACCCAGCTTACACTCAATATAAGCAAAGTCGTTTCCTTTTCCCTTTTTTCTCGTTTCTTTTTATAAGCTCAGTCCAAACCCGGTTCACGCACCGCTTTTTTCCCCATACAAAGATCCTCTATTCCTCTTCCATGAAATATGAAATTCAGATAGTTTTTGTTTTTGTCGAGACCGAGATATAGGGAGGATGAACCCCATGCCGCTCAACCTTGATACTTGATACAATACACGAAATTTTTTTACAATTTAAAATATAATACGACTAGAATATTTTGATAAAAAATTAATTATTTAAATGTAAAATATATAAATATAATTAAAAATGATAATAAAAAATCAAAAGAAGTGAATTACATATTTTAAAAAAGATCTTGCTAACAAATGCACCTGGTGCATTATTTAAACGTACTGTTTAAAGAAATTATTTATTCAAAAAGTTAAACAGCACAGTTTTCATTGCGTTGACTTTATACAAATTCTATCAAAACTTACTATTTAATGTATTTTTAATGTACTGTGCACTTTTTAGCATTTGCCTATTTTAAATACTATCCAAATAACGAGTTATCCGCATCTCAATTAATGTCTTATAATTGCGTCAAAAAAATTTTAATTTCTTATAATTTTGTCGCTCTTTTCTTATATTCTTCACCTAACTTTGACAAGAGTGAAAAATTTGTATGCACATGATCCAAATCTTTTTTCTTTTTTGGATTTTTTTATTTCTTTTCAAATAATGAAAAAAGTCTTGTGTTATTCAATCAAGATTTTTATAAAATGTAATCAAACCTTGTTAAAAACATTAAAGACTTTTATAAAAAGTATCTCAAAATCTCACAAAATAATCTTCAAGACTATTTTTTATCAAAATAATATTTTAAAATCTCAATCTAATAACTCATAAAATATAAATATTAAATATTCTCTAATATGTATCGAGAAGAATCAAAGTATCGCACTAGACATTTTATTCATACTTCCTCTTCCTTCCGGTTCCACTCCTCCATTTTCATTGTCATCATCATTTCATTACTCTTTCTTCACTCCAAAACCAAATCAAACCAACCTCAATCTCTCTCTCGCTCTCTCTTGTTCCTCCTCCAGATCCCAACCCCCCTCACATGCAGCATCACCCACACTAATCAATCAACTCCTCAATCACCACCATAACCACCACTTTCCTCCACCACTCTCCGATCTCCCTCCATCTCTCTCTCACTATAAAATCAACCAACCAATGTCCCCTCACTAATCCCCTTCTCATAATCCCTCCCTCCACAATGGATTCCCCACCTTCACAACAAAAGTGGGGAAAATCATCCTCCTCAACCCTCTCTTCACCTTCTTCATCTTCTTCCCCTTCTTTCTCCTCCAAAGATCATTCTAATTCAATCCAAAGCCTCTCTTCCATTCTCAACAACCCTCTCTCTTCCACCACTATCTCCCCTCCCGAATTCTCCCCAATTTCATCCACCGTCAAATCCACCTCCTCCGACATCACCCGATCCGATTTCCACCATTACTTAACAACCGTCTCCGATCCTTTCCACCGATTCGACGACATCAGAAAACACGCCACAAACCAGATCGAAATCTCCGACGCCACCGGAGGAGAAGGAGGCGAAGCACTTGTTGCTTGTTTACGCGAAGTTCCCTCGCTCTACTTCAAACAAGATTTTCGATTGGAAGAAGGTGCCACGTTTCGTGCCGCGTGTCCGTTTTCCACTTTTGCTGAGAATGCCATTTTGCAGGAGAAGCTTTCGCAGTATCTTGATGTCGTTGAACTTCATCTAGTTAAAGAGATCTCGATTAGGTCTTCTTCGTTTTTCGAAGCGGAAGGACAGTTACAAGATCTTAATGGTAAGATCGTTGAAGGATGTTCGCGGATAAGGGAATTGAAGGATACTGTTAGGCTTATTGATTCCGATTTGGTTGAATCTGCTAGACAGATTCAGTTGCTTAATGCTACTAGGACCAATTTGTTGGCGCTTCAGCACAAACTCAGACTTATTTTATATGTTAATCAAGCACTCTCTGCTCTCAAATTGGTACGTACGCGCTGTGATTCTTTCATTTTACTAGAGAGGAGTGTTTTAAGTTATGGTGCTGTCAATGGTAGAAACTTCACTGGTTGTGGAGAGTTATAGGAATTAGGAAGCTGGTTGAGTTTAACTTATGCGGTTTAAGTTTTGTTAGCTTGTGAATTTTTGTGAGTTTTGAATTTTGAATAGGAGCATTTATTTTTGACTCGTTGTTTAGAATGTAGAGAAATTTGTTCCTGTGAGCTGAGCTCAGTTCGTAGGTACATTGCAAGTAAAATGCAAGGATCGGGGTTGTAACCTTTGTACGCCCACTTATTCAACTTTAAAAGGTTGAATTATAGCTACTAGGCTATCTGACCAAAAAAGAAAGAAAGAAAGAATGGAGACGCATTTGTGCTGGAAATGTGGAAACTATACTGAATAGGATTAATGTATTGTGGAGATTTGTAGGGAATCTACTTGAGGTTTACTTTGTGCTGTTGTAGTAGTTGTGTGAGATTGTTAATTAATTAATTAATCAATTTATATGACGGGGTTTCCTTAAAAGTTAGTATGTCTGTTACTGGATTAATCATCACTCTTTGTTGAATCATGTTGGTGATTTTGTTTGGTTTTTTCATATTTCCTTTATTATTTTAGTTGTTTTTATGAATTGTTATCGTTTAACAACTGGAAATCCATTTTAAGTTGATAAATTTTGCTGTGATACAGCTTGTTGCATCTGCAGATTGTGCTGGAGCACTGGATGTCACCGATGATTTGCAACATTTGCTGGTATTATTCTTAACTACTTCCTGTGTTCATGGTCGCAGCCTTAGTTCTGTTCCTTTTCTTTTACAGAACATATGAAGATGTTTTCAGACCATATTGTGGTTGGGTGATATTCTTAGTAAAAAGATGAACAATTATTCTTATAAATGTGTGTAGCTGATATCAATCAGTGTTTGTTTTGTGTGGGTAGTAGATATCAACCGTAGCATTAAACTGAGCCACTTTCCTTTTAAGTTGTAGCTGAAATCAATTACTTATAGTGTTGAAGTTAACTAGTTTCCTTTGAAGTCTGTCAAGGACACATTCTATTATTTAACATCAATGGGATTCCTAATTTTAGTCTTATTTGTTTAATTGTTTCATGTAACTCATGCAGGATGGAGATGAGCTCACCGGCTTGCATTGCTTTCGTCATCTTAGAGATCATGTAGCAGGCTTTATAGAATCCATAAACAGGTACAATTTAGTTATGTCCTGGTCTATATGCTACTGTTTATCTGCTCTTAGATTGTGTATTCCGTTAGCCTGCATCTAAAAATTCATTTTACAGTGCTTTCTCTGCTTTTGATCACTCTGTAATAAATGGAACATAATATGGTTGAATTATAATGTTTCTTTGGATAGCTTTATTTTTGCGTTTAATCTTAGATGGTGACAAGGGAGTCTAGACTCTGCTAATGGGCTTGGATGGGTTGAAACAATGATTCGATCTTGCACTGCACTTGGCCTATCTGTGAAATCGTTTGTTCTAATGGGTAGACAAAGAAATTGTTTTGACAAATCGATATATTATCCTAAAAGAAACAGAAGTGAAAAATAAGACACGATTAATCCACAAAACTTTGTTCTTTTAGGAAACCAAGATATAGTTAATGATGTTTTTTCCTTTTGTACCCTTACAAACATCAAATGCATGCATTAAATGAATTAAGGGTAAAAGAGTCTAAACTTATCTAATTCCACTGTTTCTCAATATGTGTGTAAAAACCTTAAAGGACTGCCAATTAGGGCGGAGGGGGAGTAATATGCAAAAGTAGGGAATTTTAATTTCTAATGTAGGATTTCCTTACTGTTGAATTTGTATATACATTTTTGCCGTTATTTTGAATATATAGGTTTATAAGAATACAAATAGGTGCCCAAG
The DNA here is from genome assembly GCA_951804385.1 of Trifolium dubium. Taxonomy (NCBI): domain Eukaryota; kingdom Viridiplantae; phylum Streptophyta; class Magnoliopsida; order Fabales; family Fabaceae; genus Trifolium; species Trifolium dubium. Next base: position 23,113,099 of record OX638075.1, on the reverse strand, counting down.
GATACAATTGTACAGCTTGAATCTGCTTCAGTCAGCTGCAGATTATTCGGCTTTGTTTATCCAAGTAAAACACATAATATGGATTGGTAAGAAAGAAAAGAGAGATACATTAAATAGAGAAATGAATCAGCGAATGAGAAGAGATGCTATATATTGTGATTTAGTGTGACCTGAATAAAAGATGGATGGTATTGTGATTTGTTGTGGCTTGTAAACAAGTAATCCAAATCATCAATTGGGAAATTCAGGAGTGTCCTTGTTTTTTGCTCATGGCTTTTAACTTTGTTCAAGGGTTGATCTTAACAAGCTACATTCATATTTTTTTATATCGGTTCTGTGAATCTACTCCAACCTAAATATTAATTGTTTCTTGTGATTCAAACTAAATTCATCGCGTGCCTTTATTTTATAATGTTTTAAACTTGTGCTTATTTAAAACATGTTTTCTCTGTATAATGCTCGTAACTTAAAATCTTAAGTTTTGGTAATGATATAACGGTAAAAATGGATTGTATAATTTTGAAGAAAAAACTGAAGTTGTGTTATGTAATGGATATTTTTAGTAATGTATTGTATTATTTTTGTAGCATTCTTTCAGCGGAGTTTATTCGAGCTTCTTTACACGATGCTGCAGAATCAGATGCAATAGTTTTATCTAAAGCTAAAGCAAGAGCTTCCCTTCCCATGAATGGAAAAGATGATGAAGTAAGATTGTATCTTCAATTGCTTTTATCAGTAACACCTCTTTTTTTCTTTTCTTTTTTTCTTTTATTTTATTTATTTGAATCTTGTGCTGGAAATCTTTCAAATCTTTACTATTATGTTTTAGAGTGGGTACTGTCACAGGGGTTTCTTCATGTAAACTGTACTTGACATATTTTAAAATGAATTGTACTGTCAGGTTGTCAAACACGAGGCGAGAGTGTAGGTAACTCTTGGAGCTTCCATTGACTCATTAGAGTATATACCTAATATTAATTTCATAATAAATCAAATTAGCATAACGATTCAAGTGCATAACTTAGAATTACGAAAAACTCGAGAAAGGAAGCTGCATACTGTAGTTTTTGTACAGTCTATGAAATATGAATATTAGTATCCTGTAACTCATGAATCAATATATTAAACATTAGACAAAAATTACATCAACATGATACACAATAAAATAAGATTCATTTGCTTTAAACATATGCTACTAAACCAGTGGTGCTCAACTATCCTTAAATACAAAGAAGTTAACCAATTTAGATTTTAGGAAAACACTACAAAGAGAGAGTGCGTCAGATTCTAACTAATGAATTCTAAATGTTTCAAAAATGAAGGCCGACAATGTTGCCCGGCCACTAAAGGCAGATTTTCAACAGTTCATAATATAATACCATTAGCAAGATAATAATTCAACATTCGGATATGGGACATAGGACTATATAGAAAGAAGACATTGACAACAGCTTACATTTTCAATTATTGATGAGGATTATTTTATCTTTTAAATTTATGCTAATTAGCATTTGCTGGTTAGAGCTAAGGTATGAGGTATCTATTTTAATCTAGAGTAACTGAGCTTCTGTTAGGATTATTATAGAATAAAGGGAAATTACAGTAGTTAAAGTAGTTATGAGTTGTTAGAGTAATTAGTTAGTTTGTTAGGTGGTCATTCAAGTGGTTAGTTTATTATGCGGCTGTTAAGCCTATTATCAAGTCTTTAATTATAATTAGCCTTCATTTGGTTGAGGAGGGTGTTATTTAATATTGTAATCATTAGTGAATAGAGTAGTAACTATTGTGAAGGGGAGACCCTTGGAGGAGAGGTATATCTCTTATTCTTTCCTATTTCTTAATAAAAGTGTTCTTTCTTAGGAATCCAATATTTAGGTTGCTAACAGCTTCATTATCATTATAAGATTAGGATAACAAAATTTCGAAAATTCAAATTTTTAGCATTGTTAGGATCTACTCCAACCTTTAGATGTATTAGTTTTTATCATAATTCAATCTGGACTCTTTCTGCTGTTTTAGCTTATTTCAAAGGCATATGGATTAAACAAGTGGTTGATGAACGTCAGTCAAGGTCGAATTGATCAAGATTCCCTAGTTTGATCCCTAGTTGGAACAATTCTTTGTCAAGCTTTACCTATCTCCCGGCCAAACACTGAATTACCAGAGCCCATTTTCCCTATGAATCGGAGGGTTAAGACAAAAATAGGCATATCAAATTATTATCGAGAAACTTGCAGGAGGGGGGCTATCAAGAACGAGTCTGCCTTTTGCTTTTACTCTAGATCAGAAGAAAGGTTCTTCTGTGTCTAGACTTTTGACCCAATCCCACATAATGATTCATAACACATGCCAGCTCCATAATACAGAATATTAGCTACCACATCCTTGCTGAATGAAGATTCAGATTTAATGGTAAAACTGAAAGAATAAACTGTTAATAAAACAAATATTCACATTAATAGTGAAACTAAAAACTAGTAGACTAGTGATCTTTTCAAACTCGCAGCATCTTGCTCTGTGCAGTAGCAGGTTTTAAATGAAGTTCAAAATACCTGAGTTTAAAGGAGTGTTTCACTTCCAAATGGGTTTGTCATGGATTGACTTGTGATTCATATGATGAATCCAAGTCTAAACTCTTCTCTGTGTTGGAATGTTGTTGAGTGGTTGAAATATTAGTATCAGGATAAATGAAGATCTTGTTGATTCCTGGTGCCATAAGCACAAATAATCCACTCAGTACTCTGGCATTTGATCCAATATTTGAGAAGCTCAAGATTTCACAATGTTATGTTGCATGAATTGTGTTCTTTGTGATATTATATTTGCTTCTATGTGCATTTGTGTTTTGATAAATATTATATGTCAATTGTGATTTTTAATAGTTTTGAGGATGAAATTTTTGATCTAACCTCTACCTGATCATAACCAGGTAAAGTTAGAAGAAGAAACAAGTAATTTCAAAGATAGTCTTCTCCCTACAGTAATTGGCTTGCTTAGAACTGTGAGTTTTAGCTGCATTTACTCTTACTCTATAAATATCTATTGTTTATGTTAGTTCAATTTCTATATAATGCTGTGGAAATTTGAGTATTGTCTTTGATTTATGAAAATTATTTACTAAGATCCATGCAACTAGCAATTCCTTTTCTACTTTTGAGGACATGCTGTTCATTTATCCTTCACAGGGATTTGTAAACACTTGGCATTTGGTAGCAGATAAATAAGAATAAGAAAATAGTAAAGAAAAAATCGTTTGAGATCCTGTACTGTAAAATGGTTGATGAACTGTACACAGAGAAATAGCGCCGTGAATTCCATTTTTATGCTGCCAATGTGATTCTCTAGAAATTCCTTGTGTTTCATTCTAATCGTCCTGTGTGATGCACGGAATCTGAAAACCTTGGAGTGTCGGAGGAAGTCTTGGGTCATTTTATGTGGAATTGAAAAAGTAATATAGTATGCTTATTAGGCGGGGGTTGATTGTTGTTTCCTTATGCCATCTATACTTTCAGCTTATTAACCAAAATTTTCCTCAAAGCCCTTTTTGTGGTACAGGGTAGTAATAAACTATGTACAGAATACAATAACTGCAACTAAGTTTTATCCATCTTAGTGAGTAAGGGATATATGAATAGGACAACTAGCCCTAACATGCACTATTTCAAAAGTAAGAATTGTACATATGATGGCCATTCATTGCGTCTCTTTCTAGAGGGAATTTGTTGATTTGAAATCAAAACATTTTTTCCCATGAAGGTTTAAGTTGAAACTTGTGTATGAAGTATTCCAAGTTTCCCTCCCCCCTTTGCTTCCGTAATGTAGGATCTTATGATTTCACATGATTTGTGGGGAGAGGCCTATATCTTTATGATTCCTAAATTTTTTCAGTCCAACATAGATTTTATAAAACAGATTAAAAAGGGAATTTATTTCTTTTAAATTTACTCCTTGTTTTTCTGGCTTCTAGAAATGCATGTCTATGCTCCTTTGTAGAATGAGTTTCATCTTCACAGAGATTTTACTTGTTAAATAATACTGTACTGTTTTATCCCAGAGAACTGGGGTTTAGGTTGACGTAGTTTAATGGTTTTCTTATTTTCAGGCTAAACTTCCCTCTATTTTGAGGATCTATCGAGACACACTGACTGCTGATATGAAGAGTGCTATTAAAACAGCTGTTGCGGAGTTGCTTCCGGTTCTTGCTGCCAGAGGTTCAGAGTCAGAGTTCTTTTCTGGAGACAGAGCTGTAGAGGCAGATGGTGAGATTTTATTTACCATAAGTATTGATGTTTGGCTATGAGAAATTAATTCTTATATATATGGGACGGGATTAAGTCTTGCCGGTTTAATATTTGCATTCTGTTACAACATTAAAAATTCAAAAACAATAATTTATGTGTGGGTCCAACCATCAAATAATAACAATTTGTTACATTAATAATTTATGTCACATCATAAAATGTAAATAAGTTTGTAATCAGATGGTTCTTATTTTCATATATTTCAATAGTGCATTTGACGTAATTTTTGACATATCTCAGTGACATAATTATAATTTCAATCCTACAATGAATTTTGACTTACAATTATCTGGTAAAATCTCATCGAATGATGTTAGTGTCCAAGTTATATATATATAATCACAGTTTTTCATACGCTCTTTGCTACTTTCAAGTTTCTAATGTTAAATTGTGACTCAGGTGGTGGTGCTTCACTTGCTAGCAAGTTAAGGAGTCTGCCGTCTGATTGCTTTGTCCATCTTTTGAGCACTATTTTCATGATAGTACAGGTAATTTGTACTTGACCTTTGCTGTGTCCATCTAGACTATAATTCTTGTATAGTTTGAAATTTATTTAGTCTTAATAAAATAGAGGATGCGCATTAATGATTTCTTGCCGGTATTGCGGAGATGCATACAAAATACATGGACTCTGCAACTAAGGTCACCATGCTTTTGAAATGTCCTAACACTTGGACACATATTTCAGAGGTGTTCCTTGGTGAAGTTTTGGTGTGCCCTCCTACATTGGATTTGGAGCTTATTACAGCGCTAGCATGAATTAAGAAAGAATAGATAGAAATGCAGAAAATATCTAACTGAAATGAATTTGACTTAATTGAATCAACACAACCGTGACTGCTCGTGTGTTTATAGTTGAGAAGATCACAGTGAAGGTGAAGAAGAATCATTACAGAACTGACAGCAACTATCAGTCTTAACAAATTAACTAACTGCCAGATGTATATAATAGCAGAACAGTTAAATAACAGAGCACATGAACCACTAATAAACCCAGTACAAGTTGTGAATAGTGATACTTATCATTCAACAACTTTTTTTGGAGGTGTTCCCTGGTAAAGTTTTGGTCTACCCTCCTTCATTGGACTTTGGAACTGTCTCTTCTGCTTAGGTTTTGGGTATTTGTCAAAGGGAAACAAACATTGTGTGGCAATGTTTGGCCTTTATAGTCCTTTGGGCTTTAGTCCAAGATAAACACTTTATCATTTTAAGGAAACTCTTTGATCCTCAACTTATCTTGGGATAGGGTTGCACTTGTGACCTCTCCGTGGTTGTTCCAGGGTTTTCATATAGAGATTGGGCTGTTTCGATGCATGTTTTACTCTTCTATATCATGAGATGTATTTTATTTTCTATTCATATTTTGTAGGATTTTTGTTGTTCATTTTCGATCTGCAGTCCAGTTGTTTTCTTGTATGCTATCTCTAAAGTGGTCATTATCTTAATGTAACTCCTCGAGTGTTCAGCTTTTTTCTTTATATTTGTGAGAAACTGAAATCTTAAGTTATACCAACAAATATAACTAGTACATGAATCGAAATGCTCTCTGGCTTTTTTCTTGACAATCTTGTGGTGTTTCTCTAACTATTATAATACTTAGAATGTGTTAAACCTGAAGACATTTTATTCATGGCATATATGGTTTGCATATATGAGTGAGTTCTGCAATCACAGCGTTAGATTGTACTGTATGCTGTATACTTTTCCTGCATAATTCTTCATTATCTACGGCTACTGCCCAAGAAAAGGATAATTGACTGTTACGACAACTTATTATTTTAAAAATTAAATTACATGTTTTATCTTCTTAGGGAGACTCTATGTATTGTGTGTTAAGCTTTACATCCATGTTACTGAAATTTACTTTTCCAATGTTTGCACTTTATCAGCTGTTTTAAGAGTGATGTAATAAGATATTTTTCTTTTTAGTGATTGCAGGCACATTTAGTGCGGGCTGCTGAAGTGAAAAAAGCCATTGAATGGATTTTGAGCAACTGTGATGGTCATTATGCTTCTGATTCAGTTGCTGCCGCAATTGCTCATGGTGCTGCAGCTGCAGAAATATCCCAAGAAAGTGAGGTTCATGATACTGCGTTTTTACCATATTCACCGCAAAGAAATGGTTCCAAGGGTCCCTCTTTTCAGGGAAAAGCAATTGATGCTGCAAGCTCCTCAAACATGTCAAAAAATTTCAGGTTAAATCTAGGTTCTTTATTCTAATATGCTTGTAATGGAAAGTTTTTCTGGATTCTTTTTTCTAGATTGAAAAGGCGTGTTATTTATGTTCAAATGATGTAGGAACTGCCTTGTCTCTCACTGAAGCAGCTAAACTTACTAATGTAAACATATAACATCCGTCACCTTAACGATGTTAACTGAGTGTGCATGGTGATGCTACTCTCAAATGTTATCTTATCTTTATTTTTTTAGTCAGCCCTAGAGTAGGCATTTTTCTGTTTCAGAGGCTGCTAGGATTCAAGTACTGTATTCCTTTTTTACTGATCACTGATTAGTAATTGTTCAGATGTGATCTCATAAAAAAAAATGCGGATAATGGGTGTTAAGAATATGATTTGGATAGCTTCTTGTAAAATTGGTATATGGATTATATAAAATAAATTATACTTAGATCTAGTATGTGTTCTGCCATTACTTTCGTATTTTAGTTTCTGCCCTATTTGTTTGATGTTCTCAAAGAATCTGGTCCTAAACAGAGCTGATGTATTGCGAGAAAACGCAGAAGCCGTCTTTGCAGCATGTGATGCTGCTCATGGAAGATGGGCAAAACTTCTGGGGGTCCGTGCTGTTCTCCATCCTAGGTTGAAACTGCAAGAGTTTTTAACTATTTACAACATCACCCACGAGTTCATTACAGCTACGGAAAAAGTACATATTTTCATTTTGGTTTAAAATTTAGATTGCATATTATGTGGTTTTAGTTCCCTGATTGAATTCCCACATTCAAATTAACAGATTGGTGGAAGATTGGGATACAGCATCCGTGGGACACTGCAGTCACAGGCCAAGGCTTTTGTTGATTTTCAGCACGATTCTCGGGTCAGTTTAAATTTGGTGCTTTCGTTGTATTACATAATACTTCCCCATAAAAAAGTGTTAATCTCTATTAATAGCTGTTACTTTGTATTTAGATGTCAAAAATCAAGGCAGTGCTTGACCAGGAAACTTGGGTGGAGATAGATGTTCCTGATGAATTTCAATCCATTATCAATATGCTTTTTTCATCGGATGCACTGTCTTCTGGGAACCTTAATGGTGTTGAAGAAGATAATTCAATCAGTTACCATGATATGGCCAGTAACAATGACTATTCTCAGACGATGGCAGACACTGGACAGTCAAATGCTGAACAGCATGTCAACCAGACTGATTCCACGGAAGCATCTAAGAAACCGAATAGAGGTCACAGTAAATCGGTAGAGAATATCAGCATTGAGAAAGATCATAAGAAGTCTGCATCTCAGACTCTTTTCTACAAAGGTGTTGGTTATCACATGGTAAACTGGTTAGTTATCTGAACTGAACTGTGTTTTCTCTGTCTTCTATTCACTGTTCTCTCTCTCTCTCTCTCTCTCTCTCTCTCTCTCTCTCTCTCTCTCTCTCTCTCTCTCTGAATAAGCTTGTGTAGGCATTCTTAATTATTTTAAATTATTATTTATTACAATATACTGCTTCATGTGAGTCTTAATTTGGAGTTCACATATGTTTTACGATTTTGTCTGATACTCTATATTTTTGCCCTCAGCTGTGAATACATTAATTCCTTCTGTTTGCTTTCAGTGGCTTGATATTACTGAAGATGTTATCAGAATATATTGATATGAACAACCTTCTGCCAACACTATCGTCGGAAGTTGTTCACCGTGTGGCAGAAATCTTGAAGTTTTTCAACACAAGAACATGTCAACTTGTGCTAGGGGCTGGTGCAATGCAGGTACTACCAGTATTGTTCTTTGAACCTTTGCATCCTTTTAGATTTAGAAACTATATTCATATAAGTATATGCATATATTTAGAGCAAAGGTCCAAATGATTTCTACAAAAGAATTTAAGTATTCCTCTATCTCTTTTAATTGGATTTTTATCTACCTCACCACTCATTCTCATTTCCAATACAATGAAATTTTTCTCATGTTGCCGTTCACTTTGCAACACTCAATGCCGTAGAGCAAAGATTGTCTTATAAGCTTTTTAATACTTCAATATTGAGATTAGAGAAAAAAGACAAGGCAAAAATGATAGAATCTTAGTGTCTTACACAACTGAGCTACATTTATATATATTGACTAGTAAAATAAATAAAATAAATACAAATTCTAATGATACCCTTGTTACTCTCTTTACATGCGTATAAACCATAACTGCTTATATAAATCGTCCCAACACTCCCCTTCTAACTAGAGAGCATATGCATCACAGACAGCAAGTTTCTTATTTATACGAGGACCCCTCAAAAACTTGGTATAAACAAACTGCCAATTCATTCCCCCTCTTACGGTCATATCAGCTTATGTTGTCCTGCACTGGGGAGAAACTGCAGGACAATCCCGAGTTCAGAACTTTTTGGCTTTTAAATAGTATGCCTTCACTTCATCTAACTGTATCCTAAGTAAATGCTACAGCTATTAGAACAGACCCAATAATTATGTTTGCTTTTGTACTTCCTCTCATATTTGAGTGCCTTTTCCCCTCCAACCCCTGAGACAGTTTTATTTAGCTATCTTGATCCCATTTCAATTAACTTAGAGCTTTGTCATTCGTTTGGTTTCTAATTTTTTGAAGTTGTGTTCAGGTGTCTGGTTTGAAGTCCATCACCTCTAAACACCTGGCGCTGGCAAGTCAAGTCATTAGTTTCATCCATGCTATTATTCCCGGTACAAATACGCACACCTATATTAAGTTTTTTGAATGTGTTGCCATCACAAGAGTTCATGACATTTTATTACATGGTTTAATTAAATTATATCTTTTTTCTTTATTTCTGGTGTAAGAAATTCGGCAGATTCTTTTTCTGAAAGTACCAGAGACTAGAAAATCGCTATTGCTTTCTGAGATTGATCGAGTTGCACAGGTACTTACATAATTCCTATTTCCCCTTTCTCCATCTGATAGGGTAGACTTATGTAGATGTTGTTTGGTTTTAATTGCATTTTTCAATGAATTTCTTAACTGGAAGTATTACTGTTCCTTTTATTTCCTGCCTATAGGTGGAGAAATTTTCAATTACAATTCCTCATATAAGGTGAAATGTTTTACATGGTAGTTTATTAAGTGAAAAATTGAGTTTGTAAAGTCAAAATCGTTAAGAAAGCGAAGGAAAAATGACCAAATGTGATAAAAAATGAAAGTGAACAGAAGGATATAAAATAGAGAGAAGTCTGTGGGAAGCTTACAATTAAATGTGATGACTTGTATTCTACAGAGTATAGGTCTTGAACAATAAATTATAATTTTAACAACTTGTGTGCATTTAAGCTGAAGGTCAATAGATCTGAGTTTGCAGCCTTTGTTCAAATATTGGTTTTAACAAAATGTTTGGGAATAGGAACAAGGACAGGCAAGAAATGCCGGATCTTTTACTATTCTATATCGACTAGATAATTTTTTCTCAGAAACTTGTTTTCTCTTGGTTTCATCTTGTTCAAACTCTTTAATATCGTCATCTATGACATCACATGTTTTGAAGGATTTTAATTGTTTCTGCATGTTTGTACCAGTTTAATAGTTTAGAATGATGAAGTTGCATTACACAAAGGGGAATGCACAGAAATATAACACAAGAGAAAATCTCTCAAATTAAGGAAAAATAGTAGTATAAGGAAACTGTTTCAACAATATTAAAAAGAAAGAATATCGTAATTATGACTGTAATCAACAGTACCAAATGTGATTGTTTCTTATTTTGATTTTGCCTTAAAGTTTTTTCTTCCTTTACTCCCTTTTAATTTGTAAAAAAATTGTTTCATTTTGTTTGCAAGAAAACTTCAAAATATTTGGAGAATGTTTACTTTTGTAACATTTAGTTGCCTTCATATCTTTTTCATTTCAGGATTATAAAGTCCATAGAGATGAAATACATACTAAGTTGGTTCAGATTATGCGAGAAAGATTATTAGTACATTTGCGTGGGTTGCCTCAAATTGTTGAGAGTTGGAATAGACCTGAGGATGCTGATCCCCAGCCTAGTCAATTTGCTCGGTTCCTTACAAAGGTAAATAACTGCGCTGATCCACAAACATAATTGTTATGCTTGGATTTTGTTTACAATTTTTACTTGCACACTGTTTGATGGCAATTCATGCTTTATTATGATATGCTTTTCCATATTTTATAGTTTCCGTCTCATCATTTTTATTTGCAACTCTAGTCCTTATTAGTTACTGACTATAAATATCTACTTTCATTGGAAATTAGTTCTCTGTCAAAATATTTGGTTATTTTGGAGCCTTGTTATCAAAACTGTCTTCTGTTAGAGTTTTTGTTTGTTATGAAGGATTCACTTTTGAAAGGCCATCTTATTATTAATTTTATCACTTAAAAATAAATGATCAACTCTGCTAAAAATGCTTAAACTATTAGTCATTTAGGTGATAATCGCAATACTCCATTATTGGTAGGTCAAATATGTTAGACAATTGGTTAACCGCAAGTGGTTAAATCAGTTGAAAAATATTAAAATGGTATCTGCGAGGAGTCTGTTAAATATGTCTGTAAATTGTGAGGACTGTAAGTTGTAACCATACTTCTGTTTTTCCTTAATATTATGCATAGAATCTAAGTTGTATATGATTTACATAAAAATTGTTCTATCAAATATGAATCATGTATCTAACTTGGTCTGCTTCTAGATTTGATGCTGATATATTTGATGTGATGGGTGCTATGAAATAGTAAATTTTTGTGTTCTGCTCCTATGTCCAATCTGCCACGAAAGAAATTTCCTAATCGGAACCTATTTATATTGTTAACTTGATGCTAGGAAGTTGGATACCTCCAGCGTGTTCTATCTCGAACCTTGAATGAAGAAGATGTTCAGGCAATATTCAGGTAAGAACCTCAGAAATCTCCTTGTTTCTTTTATTCTGATATTTTGACTAAACAGTTTGATATTAAGATTTCCAGAGTATGTGGTACCCATTATAATGTTGGGATGACTATTTAAAAAGTAGGTATTTTATTGTTTTCTCCAGGGTGACTGACTGCTGCTAGGTTTTAGGTGTAATTAGTTGATAGAGAAACATGGTTGTTCTAAAATACTAGAGCATAGTAGGTTTTAGAAGTTTCTTAGCTGGATATGAATACTACATTGCAGACTGCAAACTGATGATATAACTATCATGTGACCTCCCATTTAAGGTAATTAAAATAGAGATTTTACGCAAGATTGGAAAGGGGAAGTAAAATCGTACAATCTTAACACTAATCATAAATTATACAAAATTCATAAAACTCAAATATATGCATATAAAATTGCATAAGTAGGACAAAGAAAACCTTAAATCACACTTGAAATACTTATGTATATTTAAATTCATTAGCACGAGAGTTTGAAACCATTTGGAAATGGTACGAAAGATTATTTTTGAAATGGACACAAGCATAATTGCTACTCCCTCCGTCTCAAAATAAGTGTTAGTGTGTCACAGTTGACCATTTTGTACTATTCGCATAATCTACTTTGACCGTATATTTTTACTAATATATAAATGTAAATATTAGCATTTAAGATGTTGTTTGATTTGTCTCGATGAACATTTTTAAAGTATACAATCTTTATAATTTTTAAAGATAGATAATTAAAGATATTAACAATCAAAGTTGTGCGTTGGCAAACGTGAACTGGTTAACTGTGACACTTATTTTGGGACGGAAGGAGTATTTTAAGGTTTATGTGTGTATTCTTTATCACTGGTGCAAAACATAATCGGGATTCCACCCAGTTCCACTAAAATAGGATTTTATATGTACTCATAATGCTGATGGCAAGCTTAATAATAAAACTGTAAGATTTTAAGATTAAGATTAAATTCGGGATTTCAACTACCATCATGCTCCCGATCATCTCTTGGGCTGGTATTAGTTCAGCCATCAATTGTGCTGCTCACTTTCCTGATTTCGTATTCTTGTATATGATGAATTCAGAAGTAAATATCTGTGTGTTTTTTTAATTTAAAGGGAATGTAATTAAAGCTGGTTCTTATTCCGCTTATAAATATAATTGATTTTATAATGCTAACATCTAGCATCTTATGAGTTTTCTATTTTTCAGGCAAGTGGTGATTATCTTTCACTCTCAAATTTCAGAAGCATTTTCAAGATTTGATATAAGCACTTCACAAGCACAGAATAGGTATTTACTTTTCCCAAGTTATATTATTTAGACCTAAAATTTTCAGACTATTAAGAATGCATTTATTTCTAAAAAATCCCCCACCATGCTAGGTTATATCGGGACATCAAACATATCCTCCAATGCATACGGTCATTGCCATCGGGTGATTTAAATAAATCTGATACCCCTAACTGGGGTCAGCTGGATGAACTCTTGGTGCAAAGATTTGGGAATGATGGTGTTAAGTAAACTTTATTGTAAAGTAACAACTCATTGCTTTCGTGGGAAGGCTAACATACTTTAGAGGATGTGGGGGTGATTTAAACCTTCTTCACTCTGCATTTTTGTGTAACACTAAGTCGAGGTAATATTATTGCTAAATTTTGATGACTTATGCATATGAATCCTTGGTATGTTCTCGAAGTACATATTTGAATTAAGGGTCAATGTCATGTCTGACTTGGAGTTGTTTCACTTTCAGATGAAATAATCCAGATTTAGTGCTATGAAAATACAGTCTTTCTTATAAGAATACTATGTCTGACATTAATTAATGTTCATTGAATCAAATTATTTGGCGATGATTTTTGAATAACAGATAACTCGTCAAAAAGAATAAAAACATTACAAACACCTATAAGTTTTCTTGCAGGTTTGTTAGGTTGACCGTTTACTATGTTAATTTCGTTTGTGTTTGGTCAACTGGCTGAATGGCAGATTTCGGAATTTTGCTTCTTACTCAATCAATCAATGATATCTTATTTGAGTTGTTATAAAGTGCATATATATTAGCATACACAAGGTGTTCTTTAGCTTTCTAGTACTGAATTTGAATTCTACTTCCATTTTTTCAGGTCTTTGGTAGATATACAAGGTAATGTATCATTTATGAGCATTGTGTAGTCGTGATTGGTCATTTTGCACAAGTTTTGTAGCAGTCACTGTTGATATTCAATTCTTGGTTGCTGTCTCATAATTGTAATGCCAAGATGAAAATAGAGTATGAATTAGTAATTGAGTGAATTTTCTGCTGTCTTATTCTCCTCTTCATTGCAGCCATGAATATTAGTGCATCAATGTGTACATGATTCAATATAGCAAGATTACTAAACTGTTTGAGGACACACTTCGGTTCCCTTAATAAAGAAACCACATTGAGTAACAAAACCCTTTGAACCGAAACACCCCTATTCTATTGTATTGTATTTATGCACATTTGTAAAGGTTTATGGAGACAACCAGTGCAAGTGACGAAAAGGTACGACATTTTCCCTAATTAAAAAACAACTTAAGTGCTGATAAAGAGTCAAGTTGAATACTTTGAGAATAAAAAGTTTGTTTTATAATTTTATGTTCTATCTTTCTTAATTTCTTCTGTTCTATCATAAATAGAGTTCATCAGGATATTGTACCTAAAAAATAACGTTGCATAATTGACCAATATTTTGACAAGTTTTTTTTTTTTGCTGAAAGGATTCTTATAGCATTTCATAACGTTGCATAATTTCTTAATGTGTGCAAAAGTTTTAGTCAACATTTTTTTTTGTTGATAATGATGACAGCATAAGCCCAAAAGAAAGGATATTAAACAAAGATCAATGGAGGGGTAATGATCCCTAAACTATTTTCAAATAGGATTACATTCATTTTAAAATGAACAGAGTATTCGTCAAAAAAAAAAATGAAGAGAGTATTACGAGTAATTTTTTTTATTATTAACATTTTTTGTTGACAACTGGAAAAAATAAGATAATTAAGAGACCAAAATGTAATTTTACCCTTTTCTTTTAAACAATAAAATTGTCATAAATGCAAGTTTATAATCTGCAAATATTTATGTAGTAAAATTTGGTCGTTTCTTTGAATTTTTTTTATTTTATTGGTTGTATATAAAAATAAGTTTAAGAAACTCCTCTGAAGGTTTGGCCAACAGTAAAATGATAGGGTTTTTTTTCCTTCTTTTTTTCGACTAAAAGCGAAATTCATTCAATCAAAATCATAAAATACATTATATATTACAAGTTTAAAACTGTTAAAAACTAAAAACAATGAATCTGCGAATAAATTTATAACATCCAAATTAATAGCGTACAACAATTAAATGATAAGTTTTACATTTGATTAATTTTGCCTAAAATATAGTGTGTGAATTGAAAATATATTCTTTAGATTCTTTACATTAGATAATATAAAATATTAGTCTCTCTGTTCTTTTTTAAGAGTTGTTTGAGAATTGTGCGCATTATTCGTATAATGTAACATATTTTGACCATTTTTATTATTGATAATATAAAACAAATATTCCTTCCGTTCTTTTTTATTTGTCGTTTTAGAAAGAAAAAAAAGACCAAATCAAGAAAATATAATTTTACACCTTATCTTTCTATTATACTGTTTTTTTAATATATATCATAATTTTAATTCACCAATAAATTTCTATTTTTTGTACACACTTTCTCTTTCCAAAAACTAGAAACAAAACAAAAACAATAAAAAATAAATAAAAAGATTATATGAATAAGTTTAGTAAACAAACAATAGATACAATAAAAAATTATATAAAATTTAGTCAATAAAAAATATTAGGAAGAAGGGTATAATAGACAAAATATAACCTTAAATTGTCAAAACGAAAAAATATTCAATGGGATATTAATATATAAGATTTTGTCAAAACAAAAAAATATTAAGAAGGAGGGTATAATAGACAAAATATAACTTTAAATTGTCAAAACGAAAAAATATTCAATGGAATATTAATATATAAAATGTTGTTCAAGTTGTCTTGATGAATATTTTTGAAATATGATTTTTTTTATAATATATAATCTACAATTATTAATTGGCACCGATTTACTAAAGTATTTTTTACATGTGTTATTGTTATAAACATAATACTCATAATCTTAATAGTAAGAACTATTATTATTAGAAGGACACATTTTATAATAAATGCTTGGAACGCGTTTTATAAATACGAATTATTATAGAAGGACACAACCATGATTTGTTTTTTTTGCTGGACAAGTTTTTAAAAATAGTATCATAATAAATTCTTTTAAAGAATCATAATAGGAGAATATATTATTTTCCTACGATATACAACCTCTTCAACAAGATACAATTTTTTCGGAAATTAAAAAGGTAATATTTTTAATCGGACAAACAAAAAATAATATTCTTTTATTTTATATAAAGGACACAACCTATTCACATTTTATTATTCATTAGTATTGGTATTTTCTCTGTCTTTCCGTAAACCCTAAATCAACAAACAAATTATTTCATTCACTTTTCAATACGCATGCTAAGTATGACTTTGTCCCTACAATTTTTCTATCTAGAGAAAACTGGAATATTCAAGTTTACGTTGCTAGGCTTTGGTTAGTCAGTGACATGTCAAAAGGTAAACTACCATTTTCTGTGGAAATGGTTTTAATGGATGCTAATGTGAACTTTATTATTTAACTTTTCTATTTGTTCCTTTGTTTATTTTTTTTTATTCCTAATTTTTTTTGTTATTTAAGTAGGTTTCGGTCCTTTTTCTATTTTATTCGATACTATTCTACCATTTTCTATTTTTACTCTTTTAGATTTTGTATTTAATAAGAAAACAAACCAAAAATAATTATATTATATGTATAGGCTTAAGTTGAGGGTCGTTGATCTCTCACGTCATGTTATATTCTACGTGTTTGATAAGGTTGCTAAACATTTACTTCAAATATCAGCTGCTAATATGATACAAAATCATGCAGTGGTAAGATTAAAGAAGAAAAAAAAATTATTTTAATTAAAAAAAAATATTTTTTTCTTTCAATTAATTTAAAAAAAAGCTAAAAAAAAATTGGTTGATTTTTTTTCGGATGCAGACAACTTCGGCATACCATTGAGGCTTTCAGCCATTGTTGGTAAAGTTTTTTTGTTTTTGGTTAATCCTTGACATAACAATAATATTGGTGTCGATCCTTATTATATGGTCAAACAGATGACTGATAATCCGATACTTATTAGGAATTTCATTGAAATTGCATGATCCACAAGGTTTGCAATATCTTATATATTTATATTTATTTACAATATCGTGTGGATCATGTCATTTCAATGAAATTCATAATAAGTATCGGATTATCAGTCATCCGTTTGATCAGATAATAAGGATCGACACCAATATTATTATGTCCAGGATTAACCAAAAACAAAAAACTTTTCCCAATGGCAGAAAGCCTCAATGGTATGCCGAAGTTGTCTGCATCCGAAAGAAATTCAACCAATTTTTTTAGCTTTTTCTTAAAATTAATAAAAAGAAAAGAAAATATTATTTTTTAATTAAAATAAAAATCTATTTTTTTCCTTCTTTAATCTCACCACTGCATGATTTTGTATCATATCAGCAGCTGATATTCGAAGTAGATGTTCAACAACCTTGTAAAATAAGCAGTATATAGCATGAGTGATCAATGACCCTCAACTTAAGCCTATACATAAAATATTTATGAATATAATATAATTATTTTTGGTATGTTTTCTTATTAATTACAAAATCTGAAAGAGTAAACATAGAAAACGGTAGAAAAGTACCGAATAAAATAGAAAAAGACCGAAGCCTACTTAAATAACAAAAAAAGTTATCGAATAAAAAAAAGTAAACAAAGGAACAAATAGAAAAATTAAATAACAAAACTCACATTAGCATCCATTAAATGGTAGTTTACTCATAGGGGTGGAAATAGGCCAGGCCTGGCCAGACTTTAATAGGCCTGAGCCTGGCCTACCAAAAAATTAGATGGCCTAAGCCTGACCTGTGGTCTTTCAAAGGCCTAATTTTCTAGCCTGGCCGGCCTACTTAGAAGCCTGACTTGGCCTGAAAGTCTACTAAAAAGCCTACATTGCATTGAGATCGATGTATTTTTTTTATTACGTTAAATAGGTCTTAAAGCTTATTTAAAAAAAAACTCTCAAATTTTTAAAAATAAACTTCACAACACATTACAAACATATTGAAATTCAAACATATTTATATCTTCAAGTCCAAATTTCAGAGGGAGACCGAACGGCAATGGGAGAGTAAAAGAATGATGGTGGACGGTGGTAGAGGAAGAGAGAAAGGTGTGTTAGGGTTTCTCATTGTCTTTGACGTGAATGAATTGATACTGAGAAGTTTAAAAGCCTAAACATAAGTTTCTATTTTGTGTGGGAATATATTTTTTTTTATAAAAAACTATTAAATAAAAAATATAGGTTTTAAGGATACGTAAATATAAGCTGACCTATAAGGCTTCAAAGGCTTTTTTAAAAGTCTGGCCTATTTTAATAAATAGGCTTATAAAAAAGCCTAGGCTTGCTCTATTTAAGAAAATGGTCTGGCCTGGTCCGAGCCTACATAGGCTAGGTCATAGGCTCCTGTAGGTCGGCCTAGCCTATTCCCACCCCTATTTACCCAAAGCTTGTTTACCCAAAGCCTAGCAACACGAACTAGAATTTTCCAGTTTTCCCTAGATGGAGAAATTGGGAAAAGTGCATATTAAAAAGTGAATGAAATAATTTGTTTGTTGATTTAGGGTTTATTAAAAAGAGAAAATACCTATACTAATGAATAATAAATTGTGTCCTTTATATAGAATAATTTGTCCAATTAAAAATATGACCTTTTTAATTTCCGAAAAAATCATATCTTGTTGAAGAGGTTGCCTATCGTCGGAAAATAATATATTATCCTATTATGATTCTTTAAAAACATTTATTATGATACTATTTTTAAAAACTTGTCCAACAAACAATCATGGTTGTGTCCTTCTATAATAATTCTGATTTATAAAACGCGTGCCAATCATTTATTATAAAATGTGTCCTTCTAATAATAATTCTTACAATTATGATTCTGAGTATTATGATTATGATTATGTAAAAATTAAAATAAAAAATGGTAAAAAATTGAAGTAACAGAACACCACATGTACATCTATTAAGTTTATGTAATAAATGTTAAATCATTGTGGGAAGATCAGACTTATAACAATGACACATGTAAAACATATTTTAGAAAATCGGCGCCAATTAATAATAGTATAAATTTCTTATATTCTTATTTATTTATTTATTATTTATATTTATATTTATATTTATTTATCTATTATTTATTCAGTTCAAATTTTGTTTTTACGAAAAATTTGTCAGTTGAATTGTTTATGTACTGATGGTGTCAATTTATATTATACATGCATCCAATCAAATCACACTATTATGCTTCTTTTATAAGTAAATTTCTAAAATATCTATATGATATTATTTGATTGGATATATATGTGAAAAAATTATACATTGTTAGTGTGTATAAATTAAATTCTTATTTATTTATTTATTTATTATTTTTACCCATTTCCTATTTCCTATATTGTTTCTTTACTTCCTAATCAAGAATTGTATTATAATAAAAATAAATAAAAAATAACATTCTTCTAGGAAAATGTTCTTCGATTTTATCAAATTCTCCAAAATATTAGCCAATTTGTCTACCTTTGATATAATAAAGAATATAGAATAAGGAGTTCACTAAAAAAATAAAAACAAACAGAATATAGAATAATTTTTTGCTTTTAGTCCTAAAAATCCAAAAGAAGTTCGCAAGTTTCTTGCAAATTTTTCTAAGAATTTTTCTATGGATTTTTACTTTAGAGACTAAAATAAAAATGTTGGTTGATTCATGGGTTTATTTAGAATAAAAATTGATACAGAGATTAAAAACAAAATTTCGCGTACATATATAGACAAAAATGATATTTTAGCCTTTTTCTTAAATCCAATTGATCTATTAATGGATATTTTTCTTAAAATTTTATTGGATTGTATATTGAAAAATGATGTTAGTATTTTATCAAAATAAAAAAATTATGTTAGTATCATCATGATACTATGATACTAATATTATTAAATCTGCACTAGATTTAGATCGAAATAAATTTGAATTAAAAAAACGAAGACGAAAAATCAAAACAACATTGCACTAAGGCGAGAAATCAACACAACATACACTAAAATAAAAAATCAAAACAAATCCGCACTAAGACGGGAGTAACACAATCCCGGATGAAAAAATCACAAAGAAAACTTCAAAATATATGAAATTCACTTTTTAAAATAAATCTGAATGAAAAAAACAATTAAAGAGAGATAATTATGGGTAAAATTGATCTTAAATCACACTGAACAAAATAAAAACACAAAAAGAAATTCACTATTTATATTTATATTTTTTACAAAAGTTGATTGTAGTAATTATTACTCCTCCCATACTAAAATATATGCCGTTTAAAAAAAAAATTATACTAAAATATACTCCAATGCTATTTTTTCTAATAAACCTATAACTAATTGTTTCTCTTTTTTCTTTTAATTCTCTAATTTATCTTTCCTATACTATATTAATAAAAGATAATTTTATAAATTAAATTTATAATCTCTTTTTTCTATACAATATTAATTAATTTTTTAATTTGTGTGATGTAGTCAAAACGAATAACAAGAGACAAAACATTAAACAACAGCGTTGAATGAAGAGAGAAAAAGCTTAAAAGAAACATGAAACTCGGTAACGCAAAAGAAGGTCCTAGTAATCAGTAGTATTTCACGCTCTTTTTTTGTTCCTTTGAAACAAACAGTGTTCAATGTTGTGAACTGGAGTACTATACTATTCCTCCTACCATTATTGCTCGCTCCACCAAAATTCACTATTCACTTTCCAATCTATCTCCCATTAACTCTTCTCTTTTTGATCTCAATGCTACATACTTGCTTCAACAAACCCAGGTGATGACTGATGATTATTCATTCTTAATCTCATTGTATTTGTTCTTCTTTTTCAATGTTGCAAATGTTTGTTATTTGTTAAAGATCCAAGCTTTGCATTACTGGGGTTTCAAAGTTTCATCTATTTTGTTTTTTATATTGTAACCCCAGAAGAATAATAGGAAAAAAAATCAACCTTGTCATTTGCATAATGTGCTTTTGTTTTGTTACTTTTGGAAGTTGGAATCATATTTCCATGCATTGCTATTGCTAGGATATTATTTAATTTGTATGTTCCATGATGATTTTTTGTAAGGATCACTTCAAAAGTGATAAGGAAAGATGCTTCATAATCATACATTTGAATAGATGTTTGTAACAATCTATGTAGTACTACTGACACTTTAGATTGAAAGCATGTCTAGGTTGTGACACGTGTTGGTGTTTGGCACCGATATACGTGGTTGGATTCAATTATTCTATTTTCTCAAATTATTACTGGTGTTGAAGTTCAGTGTCATGTTTGTGTCTGTTTTTAGGCTTAGTAGTTCTTAATGTCTATAGGATATAGAAGATTACCTTAATTGAGAAGGACTTTGGAGGTTCTTGTTGTTGCATGTCTTTAGAATGCGGAAGAGACGGTATTTTCATATTCCTAGTAATCCAATATAGTGTGGTTTTGCTATGGTTTGTGATAACAAAGCTGTTTGATTCTTACTACTGGAAATCCCTTTTGCATCCAAAGGTAACTATTCCAATTCCAATACAAATCTAGCACATGCCGGATACCTTAATCTCCTTTGCCAGTGTCCAACAATTGAATGATTTTAACCCAGCAAAAAAAGACTGATAACTTTTGTACCCTTCCTCTTAAGTCTTTATTGCAATAGCCTTCCCTAGTACATAATATCGTGGAAAGCTTCGTTTTTGTAATATCACTGAACAGTTTTTTACTTTCTATTTGATCCTTTTGGACTAAAACTAAGTTGTAGCCTTCACCAGCAATGATGCCTGTTCAGTTTTCATTTGTTACATGCTGATATATTTGACAAATATTTATCCCCTCTTCTCCTATTGGATATGCTTAGGCAATGGCATTCTTTAGCAAAAAATTATATTTTGTTCAACACTTCTATGTTTTACGAGAACTGATATCGTTCAGTTCTTCACGACATTTTTCAGGGTGAAGATATCATCCAGTCTACTTTCCGCTAAGTTTGATCTTACCAAATGATAAAGCCACCGGCAGAGTCATAAATTAAAGAAACTCCAAAGCCAGAGAGTAATTTTTTGTAAAAGATATTCTGTTCTGTCAATCTAGGCTTGTTAATATTCATTCATTGAAATCTTGAAGAGCAAGTGCAGTTATTTCACTTTTGTGCTTGCTTTTGATAGCATATGGCGGTTCTTACACCTCCAGCTTCAAAATTTGGAGAAGAGTGCCGTTCTCTAGCTCCTTTTAGATTACTAAGGGGTTTGGTGTGTCTACTGGTGCTGGTTTCATCAGCATTTATAACATTGGTGTTCTTTGGCTTTATTTGTGCTGTTATAGTGCGACTTTTTAGCATCGGTTACAGCAGGAAAGCAACATCGGTTTTCTTTGGTGCTTGGCTAACTTTGTGGCCCTTTTTGTTTGAAAAAATCAACAAGACTAAGGTTGTGTTCTCTGGAGATATTGTTCCTTCAAGAGAACGGATTTTACTGATTGCGAATCACAGAACTGAAGTCGACTGGATGTATTTGTGGGACTTTGCATTGCGGAAGGGATGCATTGGATACATTAAATACGTACTTAAAAGCAGCTTGATGAGACTTCCAATTTTCGGTTGGGCATTTCACATAGTGGAATTCATCCCGGTGGAAAGGAAGTGGGAAGCTGATGAATCAAATATGCGTCGAATGCTTTCTACATTCAAGGATCCCCAAGATCCTCTCTGGCTTGCTATTTTCCCTGAAGGCACTGATTTTACGTAAGCCACTTGTTAATGGACTCTCATTTTACATTGAGAAATGATATTAGTGCAACCAAATTTAGAAGATTGTTCCGTAGATGGTTAATAAATATATCAGGTGTCGGAACTTATTAACCACTAACATAATCTCATTAACCATGAATTTGGATGTGGTTAACCATAACATTCAGGTGAACACTACATGTAGACTGAACACCTGAAAATGATGGTTAATCACGTCCAAATTCATGATCAATGAAGTTACGTTGATCATGAATGAGTTTTGATAGATGGTATATTCACTAACCATCTACTGAATGTAATTAACAACCTATTTGAACTGCGTTAACCATTTTAAAAGTTGTCGCAAAAGTTGTCAATTTTTACTTGTTCAAATAACACAAATGTTTTAAATTTTGCATGCTAACAAGTTAAAATTTTCATACGTTATTAGCTTTGCTTATGAGTTATGAATATGATCACCGTGAAGCTGGAAAAATAGTCAAGTTTGTTGTATTTGAGAATCATATGATTTTGCCCGGAAATGATAATATATGATGAAAAAGAACATACTATTACTATCACAGCATCGCCCATACTTCAAATGGCTACTTTGTAGCACAACTTTCTTCATCCTAAGTTTGAGTCGATGTAGCATTATGTAATTTTATCTGCGTGTCTATTCTTTTGAAGATATCTTTCCATCAATCTTTTTCTTCATGCAGTGAACAGAAGTGCCTTCGAAGTCAAAAATATGCTGCCGAACACGGGTTACCGATTCTGAAAAATGTTTTACTGCCAAAAACCAAGGGCTTTTGTACCTGTTTGAAAGAGTTGCAAGGCTCTCTAAATGCAGGTTGGCCTCTCCGTCTTTGTTTTCCATGAATATGTAGTTATTGGTTAACTATGCGACAGTAGTTTTATATTTCAATTTAGAGAAAATAACATTATGATTAGTCTGTTAATTTCAATGATATTAAACTGATTATAACGTTAAAAAGGTAACAATTTCAAATTCATATAATCCTATCGTTAATGCTTTTAATTGTCAGTTTACGACATTACCATTGGCTACAAATACCGCTGCCCGACTTTCTTGGACAACGTCTTTGGAATGGATCCTTCCGAAGTTCATATCCATATCTGCCGCTTTCCAATCGATTGTATCCCAACATCCGAAGACAAAATCTCCACATGGTTGATGGATAGATTCCGGTTTAAGGACCAGTTGCTTTACAATTTTCAATTTCAAGGTCAGTTTCCGAATCAAGTAAAAGAGAATGACCTCCCTATTGTGAAGAGCATTTTGAATTGTATAACAGTTATTACATTGACTTGCCTATGCATGTACTGCATTTTTTTGTCGGTCTGGTTTAAAATTTATGTGTCTTTAGTCTGTGCTTATTTGGTTCCGGCTACATATTTCAACATTCGACCGCAACCTATTCTTGGACTTTTTAAGATGTGATAGAATTGAGACATCTTGAATATATTGTGAGTTTGAGATTCATGTCTTATTGCAGCTGTAATAATAACATTGTAATATCGGTTTCGGAGATTGTTTACAAATGTTTCATCAAATGTTATTATGATTGTGAAACAAGTGAACCCTATGAGTTTGAGGTTTTTTTTTTGGATAGAACTATGAGTTTGAGGTTAAGACTACAAATATTGGTATTTTTTTATTATTATATGCTACCATGGGAGCAGCTTCTCTAATGAACAAAGTAACAATTTTTTTTTTTTTAAGGATTAGATTTGATTATATATATGTAGGATTTTTACTAACCCTATCCCTAACCCTAAGTAACAAATTACTTCACCAACTTGAAATTGTGATTTTTACTACACATGGTAATTGATTAGTATCCCCTGGTAGTTAATAGATTTGATCCATGATAAAACAATTTTTTGTAACCTTTTAACATATAGGAAACACTTGGTAATAGATTTAAATTTTTTTTGGTCGAGACTGGGGTATCCACTGCCGAACGCAGTGACTATTCCCTCGCTAGATTGGAGGCACCTCGAAGGGTGGGATAGCTGGCCCAAAGATTTAAAGCTGCTCCAAACCCAAGGTGATGATCGAACCCTCGACCCTTGGTTAAGGGATTTAATTTGTTTTAGACTGATTATAAAATTTTGAGCCTCTTGTAGTAATAATGCTAAGAAATTATTATATCAATTCTTCAAGATATTATGCAGCATCTTTATCAAATGCATAATCTGTTTTTACGTTTTAGAAAATGAAGATGCATTTGTGAAAGAGTATCTTTAGAAAAATCCACCCTGTCCGACAAAAAAAACACAATTTTTTCCGATTTGTCAACCCGAACTTAAAAGAAAGTAGTAAAAAAATCAATTGTAATCGGTTATATATGTTTATTATTCTCTTCGTTTTAAATGAGAATCACTTTAGCAATTTTTTTTTTAAAATGATGTCATTTATATTTTTCAATGCAGATTAATTTTTTCTTTCAATTTTAGCTTCTAATGATTATTGTGTACATTACTTCAAAAAAATTAACTATACTAGCTAATAATTTTTTTTTGAATAAACTAATTGTTAATATGATTAATTTAATAGATGTGTCATATCTTTTAACTATATCGTTGTATTTTTTAATTTGTGCGCAAAACTTTTAAATGAGAATAATGATCTATAAGAAGAACTAGTTTAACTAATAGGTTAAACACACTCGTTCAATTTTGAACTCAAAACTCCATGTTTGTGTGCATAAATTTTGTAGTCACATTATCTAATACACCTAGAATATGATTCCCTGAGAGGTAACTTTTTTTTTAATAGAGGAGGTAACTTATAGAAGAAAGAAAAGGGACGAAAAAAAAGTGAAAGAACTTGATATTGAGCTCTTATGATTAACCATATCCACCTAATTTGCCAAATTTGCCATCTATTTATACTCCTTATGATCCTTTTCACTCACCAAATTTCGTGATACATCATTTTCTTTTCCAACTTACAACGTTTTAAGCCCGTAAGGAAGTCATAACTTACAAGACATAATTGGCTAAGATTCTTCTAACTTTTAAGAATTCTTAAAGGCTAAGTTTATCCACATTTCACAATAATCAATTTATTTAAGAAATAATATAGTCATACTAACAATATATTTTTATGTGCCTATATAGTAAAAAAAGAAGTGCTTCTATATACTTATAAGATTCACCTCTCCTTCATTAAACAATTTACTCTAGAATAATCATATATGAACCAATAACAAAATTTCATATTTATCATTATGTACATATAATAAGGCCAATGGCCAAATTTTCTCATCCAACTTTTGTATTCTTTATTTTTACTTTAAAAATATAACTTATTTTCATCCAACAATGTAACTAACTCTTTAAGGTAATTTTTTGATTCAATCAAAAACACAACTCAACCTCATCTTATGCATTCAAGTAAAATACAATTTGTTCAATAACTTGTTAACAAACTTGTCAACATTCCTTCGTACTAACCTTTTAAATTTTAGAAGAAGGAGTCTCAATAGTCAAGAGTTTGATCGTGACACAAATAAAATCTGAAAAATAATTGCTTGCATCCAAGAATCGAATCAGAATTTTTCCTCAAATTTGTTCTTTGGTAGAACTCATTATCACTTGAACCAAATTTCTCAACATATTTCAAAATGTATAACTCACAAATTAGTTACTTGTACTACCTCAAACCTAAAAATAAATAAAATCACAATAAAAAGATTAAAAAAATGCATTAGTATACTATTGTTTCAAAAGAATTAAATAAATTTATATAGCTGCTAGTATCAATAGACATATCAAATACTATGTCCTATATTATTAGGAACCCATTTTTGCTGCATGGTTCCATAAATAGACAAGTTTCACAACATACACATAAAGAAAATTATGTGTTCTCCAACCTTAATTAAACAAACAACAATAAATAACAGAATTCTTCAAATGTTAATTAAGATTGTTTAATGATTCTCTGAAGAACAACAGTTCTTGCTCTCCGAATGTCGCGGCTACACACATCGGCTTGAACTCCTAAATCTTCAACATTCTTCATAAACACATTAAGCTTCTTCTTAATCTCATCAATTGCAATTTTCACAGCTTCTTCTTCAATAGCAAAATCAACACAATGTAACAAAGATTCAATCTCAATTTCAAGCCGATCGATAAGTATACGAATATTGTCCAAATCTTTAATAGCTATAAAAGTACCAGCCTGCATTGAACCAATAACTTCTTTCTGTCCTTTCAATGCAATTTCATAATTCTTCCAAAGTGAATCGATCCATTTTCCCATCGAACCGATAGGGATCGCTGTAGAAGCGGCTAATGCTGCAGCAACAGGTGGAGCTGCAATAGCTGCTGCCACAACAGAACATATTAAAACAGCTGCAAATGTAGCTACAAATATCATGCTTGAAACTTTCCTCCATGAATGAATGCATTTCAGCTTCTTATCAAGCTTATTCCTTCTGATTTGAAGCTTTTCAAGCATTATAATCTGTTGTCTATAAACAGATTGAAAAATTTGGAAAAACCCCTCATTGAAAGGATCACCAGCTGATTTAAAATTCTTCAATTCTTGCAATGTTCTTACATAGCATTTATCTCCTGATTCTGATTCTTCCTCAAACTTTTGAATTGCTACAAGAATAAGCAATTGGCTATCTCTAGCTTTTTTTAAGCACTTTTCCAATGCAGTGCAGAAATCCAATGTTTGTAAACTGTTTTCAAAATATTCTTCAACAAGCTCAAACAATTCTTGACTCTTCCAGATATCTTTCTTGCACTCCAAGATTACTTTTACAACTTCTTGATTCATATCAAGCAGACATTCTGTGATTTGTTTTAGCGAATCGAACGAAAGGGCTCGAACTTCGACGCCAGTAGCAAGAGTGTTGATGACTTTATTTGTTCTTGTTTGAAGTGCTGAATCAAATGACTGCAAATCTGTGTCCATTTTGCAGGCTGCTTCATAGGAACTTAGCTCAGTTTTGTAATGCAATTCTGCTGTTGTAAAATTAACTGCTGATGATGTTTCTGGAATCTTCTTGCTCATATGACTCCCCATTGCAATTTTAATTGAAAAATTATCTAACAAAATAAAGTAGTATAATAATCAATTTAAATTCATAACTAGAATAACATGTGTCAAGTAAATAAATGTTGATAAAATTTATGATTTTTGGTACAATCTCAATAAGGAAAAAAAACTCATAGCAACAAAGCAATCTTAGATTTCGAAAGAACTCGAGTTTGATTCCTAACTGAAAAAATCATTAAATAAACTTTACTCATATTTCGCTGAACTCTGGATTACCAGAGTCCCTTCCCTTGGAAATTGGAGGGTTATGGAAAAGAAAAAAAAATCAGATTTTCAATACAAAAACCAAAGGATGTTAATATGGAAACACCGGTAGAGAAACATGCGATATTTGGTAACAAATTGTTTGGCCAATTATGTCTACGTCTTCGACTGCAAAGTGCCGCAGTTCCCTTTGTATTGTAACAAACTTAACATTTGCAGTGTATAACTTGTATTTAAATACTACGATCCAGTAACTATGAACCATACTCAACTAAATCACAATACAAAAATCAAGATGCTATATATGCAATTATCTCAAAGAATTTCATACATGAGAAACATGAAAATGAACAAATGGAAATTATAAAAGAGACCCAGATAGAGGTTTAAGAAAAAGTTCAAACCTTTGAAAGAGATGTAAGTAGTCCAAGACAACGACAATGATGAAACTATATAAATGTTTTTGTTTTTGTATAAATTAAGGTGAGATGAAACAAAGTAGGAAAGAAATTTGAGGTGGAAGATGAATGCAGAATCTTAAAGAGAGTTAAAGGTATTAAGAACCAAGAAAATTTAGTTTGCATTAACTTGCACGTATGAATAAAAAAAAAGTGCATTAATTGAAAACTGAAAATGATCACAAGAAGCAATAAAATGAGACTTATCACTCTTGTTTTTCTCTCTTAAAAACTCAACCTTGTTTACACTGAGAATGAGT
Organism: Trifolium dubium; assembly: GCA_951804385.1. Taxonomy (NCBI): domain Eukaryota; kingdom Viridiplantae; phylum Streptophyta; class Magnoliopsida; order Fabales; family Fabaceae; genus Trifolium; species Trifolium dubium. The sequence continues at coordinate 23,084,679 of OX638075.1, read as the reverse complement.
TATAGAAGCAACACAAGAAGCTAAAGTTTCGGTTAATAACACAACATAAGTCACATTGTATGTATATATAGGATTACTTGTAGATTAAGTTACTGCTACAAAACACGTTCTGCTTGTAACAGCTGTATTTATGCCAAAATAACCGAATGTAGTAATCATTTTTTGGGGTCCATATGAATTTATTTATAGCCATATGACAAATTAACTGGTTGCTAATAAATGCTTGGGGACCAAATCTAAATGTTTGTTAATGAGATAAGTACTTTTTAGATTTGGATTACATGTGATTGGATCGGATATCGTCAGTGATTCTGAACCGTCTGCTTAAGATTAGATGGTTCAAATCTTTAACAATTTTTTTAATTTTTATTTAATATAAAATTCTAAAATAACATCTCATATTACACCATTTTTTGACTGCAAATAATCTAGGTTGGTTAATTGAATTGTAAAAAAAAAATCAAAAAATCAAAAAATTCTTTTGGTTGACATGGTAAGAGAATATGACATGTGTTTCACAACTTCTTCCTAGTTAATCTCCGATTATTGGGGCTTGTAATTCGAAATTCAGTTGAAAATAAATAAATTTGACCAATTATGTTAATTAGATTTAAACATAATTTCATATACGTCCTAGTGAGTGACTAGTGATGATGATCTCTAAATTAAAGTGCATGAATAATATATAGTTCTTCAAATTTGTCATTGATTTTGTGTTGTTGACTATCATTATTCAAATAAACTAACATAATTCTGTTTCTTTATATTTTTTTATTAGAATTTTGTTTCTTTATTTTATCAAGCAATGTTTTATAATACAAAGTCAAATAAACTAATATAATTTCATTTTTTTTTTAATGGCATTGCATTTTTTTTGGTAAAAAAAATCATTTATGTAAGTTGTTATACACCAAGTCATATTTAGTATTTATAAAAAAGGCCGTTACCAAAAAAATAATATTTATAAAAAAGGTTAATAGGTTTTTGCAATGTACGTAGGTGAATTTTAATTTATCCATTCTCTTGATTTGATGGATCTTAATAACATGTCAAATGATTTTCAATTTTTTTTATAAATATATATGAATAGTTTATATGATATAAGCTTTCAATTTAATCGTAAATTTATAAGATCCATATTGTTATATAGTTATTGACAAGTGGTGTCCAAATTTTTGATATTAAACTTGTGATATTTGCTTATAATTAAGGCTAAAAAAAGTATATCTAATATATTACTACCTCCAATTTTAAATATAAGATGAAGTTTACTTTTTAAATTTATTATAAATAAATGTGCCAACTTGTGTACCCTCACAAAATTTGGGGGTATATACCCCCAACCACAACAAAAAGTTTTAAGCGATATAATTTTTATAAAATACACCGTTGAATTGAAATTTTATATCATATAGATCATTTGTGTAAAATTTCAGACAAATTAAAATCATTTGATATGTTATTGAAACACATAAAAGATTAACGGTGTGTATGAAATCACAAAAACTGTTAATTTTGTTGCGTCTCAATAACATATCAAATGATTTTAAATTTATATGAAATTTTACACAAATGATCTATATAATATAAACTTTTAATCCAACAGTGTATTTTATAAAAATTTATAACGGTTAAAATATTTTTAAGTAGTTGGGCCTCCAAATTTTGTGGAGGTAGACAAGAAAAAGCCATAAATTTAATATATTTATCCATATTATAAACCAATTACATTAATTTTCAATAAACTTAAAAAATAAAATTTCTGTTATATTTAATATGGGAGCAAGTAGTATAATGTATGACTTGTGGAAATAAAATAAAGAGTTTCAACAAAATGAGAAAGTCATGATGAGGTCATGATCCAAACAACTTATTCAAAGTATTGAGCCTCAGCTGATGCCACGTGTTGACAACTTAGTGGTAATTGACACGAGTACGAGTTTAGAAAATCAAAGGCAGACTCCACGCTACGTCAACCGGCTATTTTCTCTTTTATAAATTGCTTCTGCCATATCACATGCAAAATAGTAATTTGGAAATTTTATGATGTACGTACATCATACTTATAAGTTGCTTCCTTTAAAAATTGATTATTGGATTATTGTCTTTCAATTTATATCATTTAGGTTATCTTACATAAACAAAAAAAAAATTATATATTGTCAAAAAAAAAAAACTATATAATATAAGATGGGATGAGATTAAATTATATCAGTGTAATATCTGAATAATGTTACACTATTCAATAATGTTTTAATAAATATCAAATATATAAAATTTAGCATTAGATTAAAAATTTATATCGTATAAATATCTATTTATGTTAAAATTTATTAAAATTAAAAATTATTTGATATGTTTTGAACCAAGTTTGCTAACCAATATTGTGCCTCTGATAGAATAATATCTCTGCTAACCAAGTTTGTTTTCGTTGGCAACCTATCACGCAAAAGTCTCCAAGAAAATAAAGAGACCTTCAGAGGAACCTGTTTGTGCCAGACAAGGTGATCGGTGTCATCCAAAGTAACCGAACCCTGAGAAGTAAAAAACTGATAAACACCACTAACTGTATAGCCCAACTCTGAATCATGTTCCCACTGCCACATTCCTGAGGACTGAACCTGCATCTGGAAACCAGCAAGTAGGATTTGACACTCCCCAAATCTCCGCCTTCCACTCCCACAACTGTCTCCGCCAAACCCAAGCCTCCCCACCTGCCTCCCACCCTAAAAAGAACATCACAGCTACCGTAATATCTTTGTGTACAACCAAACCAAACAAACGTCCAAACTTCTCACTCAACGGAATCCCTTTAATCTTGATTTGTCTCCATAACATATCAAATGATTTATGATTTTTCTAAAATTTAACATAAATGATCTATACGAGATAGAATTTTAATCTAACGGTAAAATATATAAAATTTATATTCCTTAAAGCGTTATGAGTGTTCTAACATTATTTAAATGTTACATCCGTGTAATTTGATCTCTCTTCATGTACGACACACTTGTAAAAAATAATGTAAAATTTTCTTATGTAGACAACTTAGGATACCACATAGAAGTTTTAATGTTTTAGATGAAATTAACTCAAAATTTAAATGATGTAAATTAATTTAATATTTAACGAAACTTATGTTGAATATCATTAAAATGGACCCTCTAATAAAAAATTTGTATAAAAAAAATATACTAGTATTTTTTTAAAATAACATCATCTATTTAAATTATAAATAACATCAACAAAAAAAAAATATACTAGTTATTTATCTCTGTAGCTAACATAATAAAAAATGTCATATTTTAATAAATATCATCAAAACCGTTTCAAAAAAAAAATCATCAAAATACATTTTAGCTATTTAAAAATAGCATACATTCTAACATTTTTTGAAACAAATTCTACATTGTTTAGATCAAATATGATTAGGCCTAATAATATAATATTTTTTTAGACTCTTGAAATTTGAAAGTCCAAAGATGAGGCCTAAATTGCCTTGCTTCAAAGCCGGCCCTGATGTTGACATCAATAACATACAAAATAATTGTTCTCCAAGAACCTCCTACTAGTTTACACTCACAATTGTTAGCTAATGTAATTGAAGTATCCTTTATAAGGACGTAGTCCTTCCATTTTTTTTTCTTTTCTTTTCTCTTTTTTTCTCTCATGTAACCAAAAAAAAATACAAAATCGATTTAAAATTTTTTAACTATAAAAGACCAACTTAAATCTAAAATAAACATAAAAGAGAACAATATATAATCATGCCTAAGTTTTTGCTACTTGACATGTTTCTAATTTTTAAGTAACAAAAACATAAATGCTTATTTTTGGAAATGAAAATTAGCCGATAAAAGCAACAAATAAATCACATTTTATTACATCCTTTTGTCTTTATTCTTTTTTAGAAGAGCATGTGTTTCTTGTCCACACACACAAGACACACACTACATATATAGCAGCAACAAATTCTTTGATTTTCAACTTCTAGCCTCCTTTTTATCTTCATGTTAAAATTTTCTCCAAAAAACCAGCAAACTAATAGCTATCCTGTGAAACTATTTAGGAGGATTTCAAAGAATACTCTAGAATGACTACTACTCCGTTCTAAAATTTAAGAGAAAATTAGTCAATTAAATTTAATGTATCTAGCCCAAATTTTTAACTAAATACATCAATTTTTTTTGAACAATTTTCCCTTATATTTTAGAACAGATGGAGTATAGTAAGAATAAAATGTTCTTCACGAACATCCATTTTGCCTCCTGATCATTAAATCCTCTTTTATAGCCTTAATTTTTTGACTTAATGGCATCTCTATGGCCATCAATATGCCCGTTATGTTGCGATCGAAAGTCTGTCTCATTTTTTTTATCTGGTACGAGTATGGTTGCGCATAGAGCTGGTTATCCATCCTCAAGGTTCACACACGTGTCGGTTGTTCAATCCGTATAGAGCACGTGGAGCTGAAGCATGCATAGTGTTAGAAATAATATAACACCATTGATATGACTTTTTCCGAATAGCTAAAGGTTTTGGGATAATTAGTTATTTGAAACGTAGCTTACATCATTGTATTGTGCGGGACACGTGGCAAGTCACAAAACTCTTTGTAGGTGGATCACAATAAGCAGACGAGCACAACGTAGTTGAGTTTGAGCTTGATATGTCTAAATCGAGCTAGGAATGATTTGAACATTCAAACTAGTGTCAAGGTGAAATTCTAATCACTAAACCAAAAAAAAACTTGTATTTTTTCAAAGTTTATTATACGGTCAATAAAATTTATTAGTGATGTGTAACCAATAAAAAATGTTATTAGTGATGTATAAATTAAATTTTTTAAAATGTTTATAAAAATTTGTTGGGCTCATCGATCTACTCAACAGAAAATTTAACTGTTAAAAAAAATGTCTATCATAAAAAAATGAAAGATTGCCCGATCGATTAGGTTTGTGGCCTTCTCCAATTCATTATAGACATTATGAAGTTTGCCCCAAGAGAAAATCTAAGGAGTAAAGATGTTCATTCACAAACCTAGAGAGAGTATAGATAGTGCCCTATAGTATTACAAATTGGCCACCACCCACTACTAAATTAAACTTTTTTTTTACTATAGCAACAAGCCCAATTTTACATTTCACATTTCACATTCTATATATAATCACATTTGGTTACAACATAATAATGTTGTGGAAATTAAGAGTGATGGATACATACAAAAAGCTTATGATTGTGTTAATGTTATTGTTAACCATTAGTAATGTTGTTATGTTTACTAATGGTATGGTAATTTGTAACATGACAAAAGAAGAGAGGAAAGAATGTGAACCATATGTGCACGTGAGTGGCATAATTAATATTAATTACAAAATTCCTAGTCATGCTTGTTGCTCTGCTACTGCTAAGGCTGATCTTCAATGTCTATGTCGTTATAAGGATTCAGGGTTGCTTTCTTTCTATGGTATTGATCCTAAACAAGCCATGAGACTTCCAATTAAGTGTAAGCTTATGAATAATTTCCACTGTGAGTGATCATGTGTAGTGTAGTGTAACACATGAATATGCAAGGTGTAATCCATATGGTTTTGCTTTTGTGTTCTTCTGTTTTTGTTTTTGCTTAGTAAATATTAGTTGTTGGTATCTTATGTAGTTATCTTATGCTTATGTTTTGTTTTAGACTAAATTATATTTTTAGTCTCTTAATTTAATTTTAGGTTTTATTTTGGTTTCTTTAAGTATTTTTTGTTTTATTTTAGTCTCTTGGATAATAAACGTTAGATAATTTGATCCTAGCTATAAGTTTTTTTTACTTTATTTTAGTCCCTTAAGATATTAATATTAAATATTTTGGTCTTTTAAATTATAAATTTTAAGATATTTTAGTCTTTAATAAGAGAACTAAATTATCTAAAACTTGTAACTTAAAGAATCAAAACATCTAACATTCATAATTTAAAGAATCACAATGAAACAAAAAAAACTTAAAAGACTAAATTGTATAATATTTATAACTTAAAAGACCAAAATAAAACAAAAAAATCTTACAAGACCAAATTGAAATATAAAATTAATTTGGCGGACAAAAGTATAATTTAACCTTTTCTTTATCTTGATTTTCTCGTGGTTATTGTTTTTGTTGAAATTGATGTATATTTGTAAAATATTTGGGTAAATATAAATGGAGTAATTTTTTTTAGATACATTAAAATAATATATTTAGCCTATATTATTGATTAAATACATCCATTATTCAATGTACTAAACACATCAATTTTGCAATGCTTAATAAAGTCAAATTTATTTATAACAGTATCAAATATTAGTTGGTACAGTGATGAATGACATTGAATTTAATAAGGAGAATCGCAGTTCGATCTTCAACAACCGCGTTTGGAAGGAGATTAGAGTCACTCGATGTCAAAACTCGCCCGGAACTCTGAACTACTAATGTCTCTTTTTTGCACAAATTATAAACAACCTAGAAGTGTCTAAGATTATATTGTGCTACATATTTCTTGATTATTATTTTGTGAGTTTAATTGTGGTGCACAAGCAGTTCAAACTAGCTAGTTTACACAATCATCCAATAGTATTATGCTTTATCATCTACTCTAAAATATGTGGTTTTTACTTAAACATAATTTAAAATTAATTCAATTCGATTTGTGCAATTATCTTCACCATGTTCTCTTCATTTTGGTTTGACGACAACCAAGTCTGCAACTCTATTGCATTATTCTTTGCTTCTTCGATCAAAGTTTCAAACGTTCCTACTCTCTTCCTTTCAATTGGAAAGTGAAAAAGTTTTTGTATGGGACATTCCTCTCAAAATAGAAAGTGATGAAAATTTTTCCGCCATTTATCGACGCATCACATGCGCATTTCACATGAGTTTTGTGAGCCCGCGTGCTCCTGACAAAACTTCTTTTAAGTCTGCATTTTCAAATATTTTTTTCAACAGGAGCACGCAGGCTCACAAAACCATGTGAAGTGACAAAATTCCCGTCAAATAAGCTTCTTTATTATTGTATGTGTGACTACAATGTGAATTTTGTTCATTAAGGGTGAGTTTGATCTGCTTAAAAATAAGAGACTGAACATGACAACTTTTTTGTACCATGTTTGATTTAGAATTTGGTTATGGGACTGCACAAAATAGGTAGCAAGAGACAGGACAAAATCAAGAATTTTTGTCCTTTACTAAATCACTTGACAATTTTTGTTCACAGTACAACTATAAAAAATACAAAAATATCCATTTTATTTTCAAATATAAAAAATATTATCTCCCTATCTTTCTTCAATACAATTTTGTCTTGTACAATCTTGTTCTATCATATACTAAGTATCTTGTCTTGTTATGTACTATTCTGTCAAATATTTATTATTTTGCGAATCAAATGCACCTGGAGAGTATAAATCATCTTCATTAACTTTGCACAAACTATCATACAATCCTTCTTTAGAAGAATCACGCTCAATATTGCGTACTTCCTCCTGTCCCTTTTATAAGAAAGATTCGGCCTTTTAAATTAATTGAATAATTGATGTATCTTGTTTATAATATAGATAAAATATATCAATATATTATTCAATAAATTTAAAAAATAAATTGTTTCTTATAAAAATGATAGGAGACATTATTATGTTCTCTAATGGATGAGTTGTATTTCCATTGACTTCCACCTTTTTAGACACTCATCCTCATATTTGTCGACAGTCTTTGATAGTTTGAAAGAAACATATTTCCTCTAATCAATTATTATAAGAAATATTTCTCTAATTTTGTACCAAAAATAAAACAGAAAAGAAACAGTACTCTAATTTTTGTTGTTGATATTACAGCACTCTAATTTACTACCAAGCTGAAATCATCTTAAAAATATTTGATTTTATTTAATACGTCCTACAAATTTAATTTAATTTCACTAATACTTTATATTATTTACTCTTAATTTCACCAATGTACTTGTAATAATGCCACAAATCAAATTTAGCATTTTATACCTTTGAAAAAGTCAATAATTTTTATAAGGAAAGGCTAAGGAAATAAACAATTATTTTGGTTCAACAAATAGACGATTGTTTTTTTGGTGCAAAGAAATAGACAATTTTATTTCTTATAATATAGACTATATAGAGTTTATAACATTGCAGATAATTTGTAAAGAAGAAAAAAAATTAATGGTTTGTGTGTTTTTTACAAATTTTAAACAAATTTAAAATCATGTGATATGTTATTGAGATACATCAAAAAATTAACGGTTTGTGTGATTTTTGTAAACACCGTTAATTTTTATGTATCTAAAATTTTAAATTTTAAATATTTTAAATTTTACACAAATAATTTATATATATAATACAACGGTGTATTTTATAAAATTTATATCAAATTAAATATTATTGAAGAGTAAATACCCCTAAATTTTGAAGGAATACACAACTTATCTCCAAATACAAATATTAACTATTTCTAAATTAGTACAACCGTTCACTAGCATTGTTCTCATTTTTTCTAATGACTGACTACAATTTGAAATAAAAAAGAAAATAAAAGTCTCATCGATGCACTATATGGAGATACCAAATATATTTTTTATGAATGATTTAGATATCACATATTCTAGTATGTAGTATACTACTAATACTAAAAAGTTTCTTGTCTTTTCCAATTCATTAACGACATTATAATATATAAATCTTGCCCCACGGTAATCTAACGAGTTAGTAAGAGCTTCATGCACATTCTAATTTATGTGTATGCAGAAAATTTGGTTGGAAAAAAAAATTAATTTGTATATTTTATAGATTTTTCGATGGAGATTAATCATCACTATTAATGATGGAAACTTGATATCAATATCATGGTAACAAAAAACGAGCTTTATGCACATAATTAGTGAAAATATATTTTTAGGATTTTTTAAAATATTCATAAAATTTAAGATTTATTTGAGTCTGTCCTATAAAATCACAAACTATTTTGATAGTTTATTTTAAATTTATTATTTTTGACGGATAGTTTAATAATTAGAATAAAGTGAATAAATGGGCGTAACAATATAATATACAATATCCATACCAACTGAACTTTGTTCACGGGACTAAATTTTATTATTGTTACTAAAGGAGTATATAAATGTATGTACATGTTAAACAAAGAAAATCTCTAATATTACCACTAAACTCTCTTCCTTGAAATTAAGAGGTATATCTTTCTCTCTCTCTATAGAGAGACAGAGAGATGGAGGCACAAAAGAAGGTTATGATTGTGTGCATTTTGTTGGCTATTGGTAATGTTATATTGTTTGGTAATGGCATGACAATTTGTAACATGACAAGAGAAGAGAGGAAATCATGTCAGCCATATGTGACGGCAGGCAAGATATCTTTACGCAGACCAAGTCGTGCTTGTTGCACTGCTACTGCCAATGCTGATTTTGCATGCGTCTGTGGTTACAAGAATTCAAGCTTACTTTATTTCTATGGTATTGATCCTACACAAGCCTTGGAACTCCCACGTAAGTGTAAGCTTAAGGCCTCTGTCAAGTGCTAGCTAGTCATGTATGTCTTGTAGTGGAACACATGCATATGTAAGAGCTTTAGTGAATTATTAATGTAATCCATAAATTTAGCTCTTGTTTTCTCCTGTTTTTGTTTCTGTTTTTGGATCGTAATTTTTAATTGTTAGTATGTTATGTTATTATTTAGATGTGATTTAAACTACATTTTTCTCAAATTTCATAAGATGTCTGGTGATGGAGCTTGGCAATATTTTATTAAGGGGCAAAAAAATACATACATACATACAATATTGTGGTTTAAACATTATTTTCGTCTCATGTATCGATTTTTGTTCTAAATAAGTTTCTGAATCAACCAAACTTTTTACTTTTGGTCCCTAAAGTAAAAATTCGCAGAAAAATTTGCAAGTTTCCTGCAGATTTTCTTATGAATTTTCTTGTAGATTTTTGCTTTAAGGACTAAAATCAAAAAGTTTGATTGATTTAGGGACTTATTTAGAACAAAAATTGATACAGAGATTAAAACTAAAATTCCGCATACATATAAGGACGAAAAAGATGTTTAAGCCTAAATTTATTTATAGATGGAGCTTCATGAAATCTGTTTCCCTAGACTTTAGTAAGACACTGATTTTGTTTTGACTCCATTCTGTTTGTTGTTATTGCTGGTGTCATAGGCCAGGTATGGAATTCTTGTTTGTTGTTCAAACTTCTTGATACATGCTTGTAATTTATTCTTCTCAATCTCACACTAGAACCCATCTAAAACTGATTTAAATATGAGATCATGTTTTATTTTTTCAAGTGAAAATTATATTTAAGACAATCCATTTTCAACAAAATTAAACATCATAAAATCTTCTGAAACATGAAAATTTTACGTGATAAAAAAGTATCTATTTGACTATTCTATTATTTTTAGAACTAAAATTAATAAAATTTATCAATAACAGACGGGTAGACTCATCATTCAAGTAGTAAAAGATTTGAGTTTTTAAATAAGTCGTTAGAGACTTGATTTTTAACTCTTACATCTAGAAAAAATTCAATTGAAAAAAGAAAATTCACCTTGTACCACACAAAATTCTAGATTGAGATTAGTCTCTAATACTAAAGGTATGGAGAGCTCATACATATAGCATGTTAACCATTGTTGTTTTTATTTTTTGGTAGAATAACCATTGTTGTTTTAAATAAAACTTATTCTGAAATTAAAATTGTCTCTTGGACACAAAATCCATTAAAAAATTTAATACATAATTTTTTTAATCTATAATTGAATGCATCAATTAAACAAGTTTGAACGAGTATATTTGGCCCATATGAATTTTTTTTTTCATTTGCTCTCTTTTAATTCGAAGATTTCTTGCTTTTGGTCTCAACATAAGCATATTTTATTTTTTGTTTATTTTTAAAGCCATATGGGATATTTACATGTATTACTTTAAAATTTTTAAAAAAAAGTAATAAAGGACTAAAGGATTATTAAATGAAAAATAAATAAAAAAATATCCAATCTAGGTTTATTGTATGTTGAGACCAAAAAACAGTGAATCTTTGAAATAAAGGGGCAAATGGAAAAAACAAATATTCACATAGGGTAAAAGCAAAACAAACCGAGAGATAGTAGTGGGCAAAAAGCCTGTTAACACTACAAAACATAAAAAATTCAAAAAGAATAATACGCTAATTAATTTGTAGAGTTAAATTTAGAGTAAAATTAATATTTTTTTTATCAAAATTGAAATTATTAGGAGTTAATTTAGGATATAATTGATATTTATTTTTTAAACTAAAATTTTACCCGGATTTAAATTTTTTTCTAACTACGCCACTTATTCCGCCAAAAACAACTAGTTGCTTGACACTTACCTCACGTTCATCTCTTTTCACCATCAAACAAACTATAAAAATAAGGGTCTTGCTAACTAGTGTTTTTGGGGTACTAGTTAAGTTTACAAAAAAAAATAATATTTACATTAAAAATTGTGTTTTATTATTATAGAAAAATACATTGCACAAGTTTTAAGAGTGTTTTTTCTATTTTTATTTGCTTAACCATTGCACTAAGAGCAATGTTTATTATTTTCCTAAAAATAATTGTTTGATCAATGCACCTTCACACACACATACTTCATTAGTTCTTAGTATACAGTAAGTTTCTTGTACTTTTCCTATCCACTATATTATATTATTAGCATTATGAAATTTGCCCCACGTGAATCAAACTAGTAAAGACATGCATGCACATATTAGATTATTAGAGAGGATAGAACGTCTAACTTATTATTATTATTATTATTATTATTATTATTATTATTATTATTATTATTATTATTATTATTATCATCCTCAATTAGTACCATATAATAAGTTAATCAATCTAAAATGAACCTCTAATATTACTACTAAACCCAATTCCTCGAAAGCACCAAATGCTTACCCGTGATACATTGGCCCATAGTATTGCCAATTGGCCAGTACACACTTGTTCACGGGAGCACTATGTACCAAAATATACTAGTAAATTAAACTTTATTATAGCAACAATGTTCAATTTCACATCCAATATATATACTTGTCATTCTCATGACAATAACTGCACTGAAAATTAAGAGTGAAACTTGTATCTATATCTATATTTATATCTAGAGAAATGGAGGCATACAAGAAGGTTATGATTGTGGCGATGTTGTTGCTCATTGCTGATACAATGATTTTGGTTAATGGTCAAACATTTTGTAGCACGACAAAAGCAGGCCGCGACGCATGCAAACCCTATGTAAATGGGGACAATTCTGTTGATAATCAAAATCCATCCCCTGATTGTTGCTCTGTCGTTGCTAAGGCTGATCTTCGATGTCTCTGTCGTTACAAAAATTTTCTTTCCTATTATGGTATTGATCCAGAACAAGTCATGAAACTTCCAGTTAATTGTAAGCTAATGAACTCCTTCCACTGCTAGTGGTCATGTGTGGTGGAAATGTGGAAGCATATGCAATGACTAGTAGTACTGAATTAATAATGTAATCCATGATTTTTCTCTTGTTTTCCTATGTTTTTGTTTTTATTTTTGGTAAGCAAGTGTTAGTTGTTTGCACGTTATGTTAAATAACTAGGGTTTACATTTGGAAATTGGACCTTCTTCTCGAACTTTTTCAGATGTCTCAGTTCAACCACTTCAATTACGTTTTAGTGGTGTGTTTGTGTTTTTTATTTTGATTACAATGTATTTGTTGTTAATGCTAATGTCATGAATATGACATGTTTGTTTGTTGTTGTCTACCATGTTTTGTTTGTGTCATAATTTTTTTTTTGTTGATATATGTTTTACAATTTATTTTTTTAAATCTTGCACATCTTCATAAATCAACTTGCATAATTGAACCGAACAAGTTACAGAAAATAAAGAAGATAACCCCGAAATCCTCTTCAAATCAATGCATATTTGCTTTAAAAACGTTAATCGGTGTGCTGATATGATAGCTAACTATAGTTTTAAAACTGGGGATCGATGATCGACCCAGCCAAAGTACTTTGGTATTGGATCACTTGTCGGACCAGCCACTGTTCGGAAGAGTTTATTTATGAGTTTTTAAAGTAAGTGAGAAAAAAAAAGAATAAACCCTGAATTTAGTCCATAAAACAAACTATTAAAATCAACTAAAAAGTCCCTAAACTATTCTCTCATCCAATTTAGTCCCTAAACTATTAAAATCAACTAAAATGTCTTGCAACTATTTTCTCATTGAACTATTTAATCCCCCAGTTAACATTGATCATGTTAAGTTAGTCGCTCATAGTCCTCAAACTATAAAAACAAATCAATTTAATTTCTAAACTATTTTATTTTTTTGGTTTTCACCACTAGTATTCGGTCAACATTGTTGAGAAACTCAAGTGTGAGTAGTGAAATGTCAAGTGTGAGAAATGTGGAGAAGTTCCACATTGGTTAAAAGTGTGGAGACTTGAGCATTTATAAATGAGAGGACCCATAAACTCATTGCCTTAAAGTTTTGGGTAAGAGTGTGGTGTCCAACTCACTTGTAACATGCTCTTGGTCATCGTGTGTGTGGATGATCCCCAAGTTGCCCCCTCGTGCTCTAACAAACATGTGGTTTCAGTCCCCTCCCAAGCGTAGTTACGGGGGATCGAACCGTAATCCTCCCTACAAAGTTCAATGTCAATCATCAACTAATTGTTGGTCCATATAAGTGATAAATAGTTTTGATTTTTAAACTATTTTAGAAAACAACTAATTAATTAAAAACAACCAGTCTTTAACTACTCCATATAAGTGATACATTGTTGTGTATATCTGGCACAAATCCAAACAGTGTTCCTTTTATTAATTTGTTGTGGATTAGAGAAGACGTGTTTTAAACAAAAAGTGATTGTTTATGGACTAATTCTCTGTTTTGCATTATAGTTTATGGAATAGATTGATATATTTTTCATAGTGTAGTGACTATCAATGGTCAACTTAACACGAGTGTTAATCGAGATACTAAATATTTGGATATATTGATGAATAATTTAGGGACATTTTTGTTGATTTTAATAATTTAGGAACTAAATGGTTGGATTACATAATAATTTTGGGACTATTTAATTGATTTTAACAGTTTAGCGACTAAATAGTTGGATGAGATAAAAATTTAAGGACCATTTTGCTAATTTTAATAGTTTAGAGACTAAATTTGTGAGAATAATAGTTTAGGGACTAATTTGAGAGTTTATGCAAAATAAAAATATAATTTTGATACAAGTGAAAGAAATTTAACTGAAAGAAATTTAACTGAGTACTAGTTTCCTCAAAGTTGAGGATCTTTATAGACTAAATTATTATATTGATGCTTTAACTAAATCGTTGGTTTTATTTTACTCCCTTAAATAATTTCCGTTACTTCTAGGTCCAAAACGAAAATATAACCGATCTTTATAAGTTACCACTCATACTTCGATCATTTTCACTACAACCTGGCCTTCATTGTTTGGTTATTCTGCTATAAAATATACTTCTGTCTTACATCGGGATAGTTATTTACATTCAACCGAATAAATCCAATATTAAATCTTTGCTCATCGATATGTTCATAAGTTGAAATGTGGACTTATGCTTCAATCCAGTATCATCAACCTGTTCAATCTCATGTGCTTGTACTCTAGTTATATTTATGTGGTTCAAACCATCAAATACCCTTTGCTTTAACAAACTCAGGCTTACAACCTTTCAGTTTATTTTAATGCTTGTGTGTTTGATTATTTTGGTTTTATGGTATATGGTATAGCATTGATGAAATTCTACACAGTGATGCGTAATGTTACCAAAACCAAAATAATGATCTTTAATGTTACCATAAAACCAAATGACAAAAAAGTCAAATGACAAAAAAGTAACAACTATATTAAGTTAGATACACCCAGTTTATGTTTCGTCGCCTAATCAAAATTTTCGATCTCAAAATAAGTACAACTCCAATGTTACAGACTACATTAATTTCGTGCAATGGTTTACATCTACTTGTTGTAAAGATGAACAGCACTGAAGACAAAGAAACCTGCCATCTGCATCACAATTGAAAGGTTATTTAATAAAGGCAATGGAGAATTTTCAAGATCCAGCTAAAGAACAGAACATACATAGATCTAATTACATCTTCCCAGCTCAAAACTTATAAAGAACGATAGCAACCAATGCATGTAATATAGTCTAATAACAGTAACTTCCATCCAAGGAAGAAGAGGCTTCAATATCTCAAAAGTACTTAACAGCAGATCATTTGCACATCAAAGGACAATTAAGGAAGGTTCAGGGGAAATTCACCGAAACTGACAGCCCTAAGTAAAATATCTCCAAGTTTACACACTCATTTCCAAACTAGCTGCATGGGGGGCTAACTTTCCAAAATATGGAACAATCATAGCAAACCCAAAATATGGCTTAAAAATATCTTGAAAAAACTGGACAAACGTGCAACCGGCACAAACACACATAGTGTTTGGCATAGCCTTTTGGGATGCACAAACAAGGTTATCCAGAATATCAAAGATGAAATTAAATATCATATTACATTCATTGATTATCCCTTCCCAGTGAGAGAAAGATATTCTTACCATCGAAAATGCTGCTCCATAATAGGGATAAGCGGCTGGGATAAATCTCTCGTATTCGTTGTGTCTGAAAGGACGGACAGGAATCTACAAGGAAAGTTAAACAATACTCATCATGAATTGTGCTTACAATGTTTTTCTTTTTATAAAGTAATTTTTTTCAAAACTAACAAATGGAATTCAACGTGATCTTGTAACAAACTCTTGTGATCATATCCCACAATTAGCATTGCATTAGGAACAGTCTGACTATATGCATAGTTATGTACCATAAAGGTCAGCGATTAATAATGCATAGTTATGTACCATAAAGGTCAGCGATTAATAAGATAATCATTAGAAAGAGGAAATTCTAAACCCATTAAGGTCTAGGATTTTTTTTGGTTTGTGTACAGCTGTTATTATTATATACTATATAAAGAATATAGAATATAGATCCATGCATAGAAGTTTTTATATGACCCTGCTCAAATACAAAGGAAAATCTAATGATGCGGAAATTAGTTAAACATTTGTAAGGAAAAATGGCTTTTGCGTAGAATGGCTCTTAAAAATATTGAAATTTAGAGGATCAACAATTACCTGCTTTGATAAAGATAAGCTTGTATATCCAAGTCTGTCATACTCAACTTTAAACTGGAAAACCCCATAGACATCTGGAACCTTAAACGATGTGAAAAAACGACCCTGAAAGAGAATATGCAATCCCAAGGGTTTCAATCAAGAGCTTATTAGAGAAATATTCAGACTATGTTCAAGAGAAATTGAAAAGAACCTTCTTGTCATTTGATAAAGTCTTCAAGACATAGGGACTCATCATGTAAAATTGAACTTGAACGTCATCAGCGACATAAGGTTCCCATGATGTCCCAGACCACTCATAAATTTCAACAGAGTATTCCTTTAAAAAGAATTGAGAAGTGAGCATCAGCCAAAGTTACTAAAGAAACCATTAACACACCAGCAATGTAGTTCAAATTACCAAATCATCGTTGATCCTATAGATTGATGGTTCATTAGTTTCCCCGACTTTGTGGTGTTGCACATTCACCGCCTTAAAGTCAAAACATGAAGCAAAAACATATTAATTTAACAGCAATGGTGCTAAATGTTGATGTCAAATATTAAATAAATGAACAATGACAACATAATTGACTTGATATATTTTTATCTTACCTTGAGGTGACCTCTTTCATGCAAAACCCATTTGCTAAGTTCAGTAAAGAATTGCTCATTTCCTGACTTGTCGTGTCTGTTATTCCAAAAAATAAAATAGAAATTATTTAGCTTTTTGTTACGTAAAAGCTAAAAAAATGTATTATAGCAGGGTTCAGAGAGAAAGTAGTATCTCCAGAAGTGAACAAATTTTTGACATAAAACAGGGTAAAGAAAAAGCCTAACACTTTACTCACTTGGTTTGACTGCCGGCCTTCTGCACACCTGAATTGAAAAATCTGCAAAAGAATTCAAAGTTTATGAGAAAAATGAGCTTTAGAGCTTACACAAGCATCATCAAACCCTGACTAACAAGATCCATGAGTCATACATACCGATTGCTTAATGCGCTCAATGAACCAGAGATCAATATCCGAGCATTATTTCTTGCCTGGCAATTAAAATGGATAATAAATGGTGAATCACAAACTTAGTCTCAGAATCAGTCTATTCAGAAATCATAACAGCATTTAACAAACAGTAAAATGTGTCTTATAAATGGAAACTTGGAAACAACAAAAAGATAAAGGTGAAAATATTTAATATATATTTAACACCAGAAATATGAAGGAAATGGATAACTTCAATTAAAAAAAACAAACATTAAGAATCAAACCTTCCATGCCTATTCCAAAAACAATAGAACAAGGATATAACAACCGAAAGTACAAAAGATGATAGCAAACAATACAATGCACACATACATAATTGGAGGATGAGATATTGACAGACCTGTATAACTGAAACTAATGAGATGGAAGATCCAAGGAGTGATGGAGGACTTGTCAACTTAGATTTTGGGTTGGCAGAAAAAGCTGTAGGAGATGCTGATAGAACTTTCAACACCTGAATTGAAATACATAAAAAAGGTGTAACCAAATTAATGTCAACTTATCAATGCAATAATCCTTAAGGTGACATGTGAACTAAGATTAAAAAATATTATTACCAGGCTATTGGAAGGATTTAATGAATGTCCAATTCCTTGGAAAAGTATTGGCGCCTGTGGCATGTAATGAGAAAATCATTAAAAATATTGTGGTGTATAAGAAACATTTTCCAGTAATATAGAAGCCGTTTCCGGTCACTATAAAAAAACAACCAAGCCTTATCCCACTAAGGTCATGTTTGGATAAACAACTTATTTGCAGTTTATAGCACAAGCGCAGATATAAGCGTTTATGTATAAGCTTACATAAACTATTTCTATAGCACAAGATAAAATGAAATTGTTTTTGTATATGCTTAAGCTGTTTTCATAATCTATATTAGAGAACCTATGAAAAATGTCATAAGTTGTTTTTATAAGTTCTCCCAAACAGTCTCACAAAACTTGTGCCAAACGCTAATAGATAAGCTCAATAAGTCAATCCAAACAGTTCCTAAGTGGGTCGGCTGCTTTAAAACAAAGAATAAAGAATGGAAAAGGAAATAAGCAAAAACAACTTCATGGACTGAAACAGTAGTGATTAGACAACTGCTTTTTTTTTTTGATGTTAATACTTAATACCATGACTACTTAATAAGCATAATGCAGTTAATTAGTAAATCAACAATTCTTTCAAAAACTAGTAAATTGACAATGCACTTGCCTCAATTTTTTTGCTTCCTAAGATCACATTAGACTTGATAAAATCATCACTAGCAATCAAGGTATGATCCCCTTCAGTAGCAGAGACTGCATATCCAGTATGATCTACAACGACAGCAGTAGTATCCTACAAAAAGATAACATAAATAAAAATACATAAGCAAAGAAATTAACTTATATCTATATATCCCTCAACAACATACAAAGAATAGAATCCAAATCCAAACACATTGCACTAACAAAATATAAACACATAACTAACAAAATGTTAATCAACAATATTGTGCATTTCATCTCTTGATCGTTCTACCTAGTTATATCATAACTAGTTCATATGATAAAGGTAAGGATGCTCATGCACTCATCTCAATTCTTATTCCTAAATATTACATAACATCTATACACAATACATGTCCAAAAAATTCAACTATAATTTTTATTTTTGAATATTATAATTATCCATGTCTCTGCAAAAGACGAACAGAGACCGGTAAAAGAGGAACTACAAAACAAAGACACAACTATGAAGCCCCAACACTCCTTAGATTAGGCAAGTCCCAATGTCGGACACGTGGCGTCTGTGTCCGACACCGACACAACACTTACAATTACATTGAATTATATCACTTTTTAAATAAAAAAATTTGTGTCAACGTGTCAGTGTCGTGTGTAAGTGTTTGTGCTTCATAGCGCAGTATATAAACAGAACATCAATGAAAAATTCAAGTATAATCAATCACCTCATCAAAGTCCACTCCACATTCAGTAGCAATTTCCCTAATTAAATCAGATGCATTACTATCAGCAGCAACAATCAAATCATGACCAGAATCAACAAAATCCAAAATAGCAGCAGCATCAATTGATCCTCCAAAACCTAAACACATCACACAAAATATCCATAAATCGATTCAAAACATTTACAAAATCAAGATCTAACAACAACAATTAACAATTCGAGAATGTTCAAAATGCGAAACTAACGCTCAATTGTTGGAGAAAACAAAACTAATGCATCATAGAGATACTGTCCGTATCTCTGAAGAGCAATTTTAGGATCATCAGCGAGCTTGAAATCGAGATCGAAACCGCGAGATTGAAGAGATTTGAAGAAGATAGAGTGTGAAGATTTGACGGCGAAATCATCGAGCAAGACAAGGATGCGTCGATCTGAGGGTTTATCGGGAGTGAAGGAATTGCATAGAATTGGAATCAGAGTGAGAAATACCAAGATCAGTTTCGCCATTTCTGAGTGATGTAATGTAATGTAACACTGTGTGTGTGTGTGACTCTCTTTCAGAGTCTTTGTTTATTGTTAAAGTCTTCTTCTTCGTTTCACGATATTTTTGTTAATTGCGTTTTGAACCTTTTATTATTGTTATTTTCAGTTTTTTTCATGTTTGTTGTTGGATTTGGGCTTAGATTGGGCTCATTCTATGGTCCAGTTTAAGCCATTTACATTAGAAAATTACTCTGCCCACCCCCCATACTACTCTTTTCCCCCCCTAACTGACATTTAAGCCCTTGGGCGAGCCCAGTATGGTTCGGATAATATATTCCGAAATTTGGCTTACGGTTCGGAAAATATATTCCGAAGTTAAATAACGCGTCAGTTCGGATTATTTTCTCCGAACCCCTACTACTTATGCTCAGCTAGCTCACTTTTCCCAACTTATTCAACACACAATCAAAAACAAACCTCTCAAAAGTTTTCCATTGTTTTGGTTTTGATATTCAAACTGAAGATTGGAGTATTGGGGAGGGATTTGCACACACTTTAGAGCGTCAACATAAGGTAATCTCTCATTTGAACCGATTAAGTTTTGGTTTTGCTGGTTTTGGGTTGGTCTGGTTTTCTGGGTTCTGACATCGCGAATGTTCGGAGAATATTATCCGAAATAGGCGAGGATGCAGTTCGGGTAATATTTTCCGAAATGGTTCGGATTCTGCGCGGCAGAACTGGCCTTAAAGTGGTTTAAAAATGGTTTTGAATATATTTGGTGGGTTTTGTTGGTTGTTTTAAAATGATTGAATATGATTGAATATGGTTGTTTTAATATATGTTGAATATATGATTGTATAAATATAGTTAGTTGATTAGATGATTAGTTGATTATGGGAATTGGTTTTGTATTGATTTGTGATATTGGTTTGGTGTTGATTTGTGTTATTGGTTTTAATGTATTTGTAGTTATGGGGGATACAACAAATGAAGCTGAGCCGGTTGTTGTAAATGGTGATGGTGAAACGATCTCAAACGTTCCTCAAGTTGAGCCTCAACAAAGTTTGGCGGTCGAGGGGGTTGAATCCAACTCTAACCGTCCTCAACCCGAGCCGGTAGAAATTGATACAAGTGCTCAATTTCATACCGATAAAAAATATCGTGATAGAGAAGAGCTCATTGCTTGGGTTCGGGGTGAAGCGGCAAAGTTAAATTTTTCTGTTGTAATTGTCAAGTCTGACAATGGTTCCGATAGAAGAAAACAATATTTGGTGTTGGGTTGCGAAAGGGGAGGTTTTTACAAACCGACCAAGAAGAAGTCAAAAATGGAGTCAATTGGAACGAGGAAATGCGGTTGTCCATTTAGGCTGCGTGGATATTTTCTTGCTTCAAAGGAATGGAATCTCACGGTTGTCTCGGGGAAACACAACCATGTTATGGACCGTGCTTTAGAAGGTCATTTGGTTGCCGGGCGTTTGAAACCCGAAGAGAAACAATTGGTGGTCGAGTTGACAAGAAATTTGGTGAAGCCTAAAAATATCATCTCCACAATGAAAGAGCGAGACCCGAAGAACTCGACTGTCATTAAGCAAGTTTACAACGTAGTTAGTAGAAATAAGGTTCAAATTAGGGGTTCAATGACTGAAATTCAACAATTGTTTAAATGTCTAGGGGACAACAACTATGTTTACAGAACAAGGACGGTCGGTGAGTCTACCATTGTGCAAGATATATTCTTTTCACACCCTAAGTCCATAGACTTGTTCAACTCATTTCCGGCTGTTTTGATAATGGACTGCACATACAAAACCAACCGGTATGAAATGCCGCTTTTCAAGATAGTCGGAGTCACATCAACTCATAAGACATTTTGTGTTGCTTATGTTTTGCTAAAAAATGAAAAAGAAGAAAATTACACGTGGGCTCTTCAAGCTTGTTGTGGTCTTCTAAGGAACAAAGATATATCACCGAAGGTGATTGTTACAGATAGGCAGGATGGACTGATGAATGCGGTGAAGAGAGTATTTCCTGAAGCAACACAGTTGGTTTGTTTAGTTCATGTTAGGAGAAATGTGAAAGCCAAGATGCAGACAATTTGCTTCATTAATGATGGGGATATGGAGAAGCAGAAAGATGTGTTTAAATATATTGAAAAATGTTATGAGGCTGTGATTTTTTCAGATACCGAAGAGGTATATGCTGATAATCTTGAAGAATTTAGGAATGTATGTAAGAGGTGGCCAAGATTTATCAATTATTTTGAAAGAACTGTGTTAAACAAAGATAAAGAGAAATTTATACCAGTGTGGACTAACCGCATTATGCATTTTGGCAATACTACAACCAACAGAGTTGAGTCTGCACATGGTAGATTGAAGAGTTACTTGACAGACAATCAGAATGATTATGTCAGGTTATGGGAAACGATCCACAAAACCTTGATTGGTCAGTTCACTGAGATACAGGGTGAGTTTGGTAGGAGTTTGTCTGTTGCGGAACACAGACATGAGGGAAATATCTTGTACAAGCATCTGGTGTTTAATATTTCTAGAAAGACATTGGATTTTATCTCTCAAGAAGCAAAAAGAGTTGAAGAGGTTGGTATGGACCGCCGACAATGCGGTTGTGTGATGAGAGCAACATTTGGTTTGCCTTGTGCATGTGAAATTGCTAGAAAGATTCATGACAAGCTACCTATTAAACTTGATGAGGTGGACAGTCAGTGGAAAAAGTTGGTGTTCAATGACGGCGAAGTCGGTGAAGTCGAAGATGATTACATGTGCTTAGAAGAGATTAATGCTATTCAGGTTAATTAAATTTTAATAAATAAGCTTGTTTTAATGTTTGTCATTTTTATAAGTAAGCCCGTTTTAATGTTCGAAATAAATTGTTTAATAAGTTTGTCTTTTTTTTGTAGGAGTGATTAAAAAAAGGAGACTCCATTTTGAGAGCTGAAATCAAAGAAGGATTACGTCATTTTGCATGGCCAGTCACAACAAAATTGACCCCTCCGGTAGTTAGTGCTAAATCCAAGTCCGCTAAATCCAAGTCCGCCAAATCCAAGGGAGCGAAATCCAAGGGAGTGAAGTCCACCACTCGTGAGCCTTCATATTGGGAGCATGTGGATAAGATTTGGGCGGAGTGTTGTGCTTCACAATCCACCCAGATTCCACCAAGTCAGGCCTCAACATCAAGGACCAAAAAGTTGCCCGGTTGTATTCGTAAGATGGCCAAATTTATTCAACCGTGGATCGATGATTTGACTGAAGTCGTGGGTGACGGATTTTGTGGATTTCGCGCAATTGCTGTGGATGATGGTAAAACTGAAGCTGAGTTTTATTTAGTGCAACTTGTCATGTCTAGGGAGTTAAGACATCACAAACCTGCATATGTGAGAGCTTTTAATTCCGAAAGATATGAATATCTCGTGAAAGCTCTATGCCCTCCTGAAAAAGCCAGAAATAGCAGAATTGCACCAAGGGAATATTGGTTACAATTTCCAGACATGGGTCATATCATTGCTAATGCCTACAATAAAGTTGTAGTACTTCTGACTGATCCGGTAGATGGCGTATCTGAAACCTTTTTCCCATGGCGTACCAAACCACCATCCAATCCATCTTCACGTATTATGTGTGTTTTTTTACTTGGCATTCATTTTTGGTATGTTAAGTTGAAGCCTGACTGCCCTTTACCTCGGACGTGTCTTGAGTGGAGGATTCATCGCACCGAACAAGCTGCGGAGTGGGAATTTAGTTTCATGAGTCGACAAGTAGAGTTTGAAAGACTTATGCTTATTGAAAGACCTTTAATAGCAAGACATGGTCTTGGTAATGAAGAGGACAAGCCTTACACAATCAAATGAATAATCATTTGAAGTTGAGATTCCCCCCTTTTTTTGGTTATAAGAATGTAATTGATACTTAATTATTTATGTTTTTAATGCCACAAGTTATTTTGATTATCTTTGATATTGTAATTTATAATTAACTGTTAATTAATGTCACAAGTTATTGAATGTTATTAATTTTCATATTGGAAATATTTGATTTAAAAGGAATACGATCAGAGTTATATACATAACTTGGTAGCAAGCTGCAAAATAATCAGCTTTCAGCTTCTGGTGTAGCAGGTTCGGAGAAAATAATCCGAACGGAGCCTGTAAGTTATGAGTTCGGATAAAATTATCCGAACTGGGTCTGTATGCTCGCCAATTTCGGATAAAATAATCCGAACTGTACGTTCTGTGCTGAAAAAATTAACCTACTATAAATACACTCTTCACAAGAAATAGAAAAAGTGCAAATTTTTTTTCTAGAGTGTAGGAGATTGCAGGAGCTGATGTCTACCCAAGCTTAGGATCAACGGAATGTCAACTCTCACATTGCTGCAGTCTATTTCAATGGGGGTGATGCAGAGCTGTTTAGGATCCATACTGATGACACATTTGAGAGTTTGAAAGAGAGGTTGAACAGGGTGAACAACCGTGTGAATGAGGAAGGCGATACCAGAAGAGTAACAACAATAGATTATCGACGTCCGTCTGTAATAGAAAACGGACGTGTCGTACGATTCAGCAAAATGTCTCTCAACAACGACAGAGACGTGACATCTATGTTTTTCATTTTCTCTCAGTACAGTAGGTTTGGTCCAATCGAATTGGATGTCAAATTGCGCAGATCTGTTGAAGACATCTTGGAAGCTTTGGTTGAACCCATGGAAGAAGTGACAGTTAACTTGATGGATCCTTAAAACATCGTTAGCGGTCACATATGTTGTGGTTTATAAGTTGTTTATTTAATTTAGAAGTTGTGTAATTTTAATGTTTTATGTAATTTATTAATCCAGAACTCGTTAATTTAACGGAAGTAGTTTATTAATCTCTATGTTTTTATTTGACGTTGATGAAATGTATTTTATGATCTAAATTTTATCTTGTGTTTACGATAATTATCCGAACTATATTTTCTGTAATGTTTATGAAAATTCATGTACTAGTCAAAAATAGGCAGTTTTTAAGGAGATATCCACTAGGGAAAAGTAGTGCAAAAATGTGATGCCAATAGCTAATTCGGAATAAATAATCCGAACCAGCTAAATATGAGGCTTTTTTCGGAGAATTTTATCCGAACTGGCGCGTTACAGGTCCAGTTCGGATAAAATAGTCCGAACTGGCGCGTTACAGGTCCAGTTCGGATAAAATATTCCGAACCTGCTAAACCAGAAGCCAGTTTGGTTTATTTCTACTTTTTAACCAAGTTATCTCAATAACTCTGAATGCGTACCTACTTAAACAATGTAATTCCAGTTCAGAATAAAAAATAAGCATTCCCAAGGTAAATACCAAAACATAGTCATTATACAAACATAAATTAAATAATCCGCTAACACATCATTAATCCGTTTACATACCAAAATAAACCAAAATAAAGTCAATCATCCGCTAATAATTAAAACAAAGACATTAAACTAACATTGAATCTAAAAACTATCACTCCTCCATTTCCTCCATTTGCACACTTCCACCGCGGCGACCTCTCCTCCGACGTCTCTCATTGTCGAACCCCATGACCGCCGGATTAACATACCCCAACATCCGGGTCAACCGATTATGAATTGGTGTTCCTTGATCAACCTCACCTTCAACAGCTTCATTTAAATCAGTCCTCACCATCCGAAGTAATCGCAATTGAGAAGTAACAAGTGCACTAGCAGGACGCATTTTCGGGTGCGACACTTTCCAAAACCAGTCCATATAATCAGCAGACACGTCCCATGGGTATTCAACAGCTGGGCCCCTCTCATCAACAGGGATTATATGATTCTCAAATTCTTCAAACATTGTAGAAACATGTTTGATATTGGTGACAAATGGCGCGGCAATAGCAGGTGGCCTTGGTATGCCTTGAACATGTCCATATTGTCTCATAACACGTTCAGGCAAGTGTCTTGCTTTCAGGTCTCCGCACCTCAACCAGCCAGAAAACCAACATTCATCAATCATGGGCCGTACATGACGGATATGTTCATATGGAGCAAATACCACATCAGTGACCTGAACATTATCCAAATATGCTCTATAATTCGCCGCATCAACGTGCCCTTGTTTTGCGCCATACTTAGCACACATTGGCATATGGACTATGTAGTTAGGCGCATCAAGATACGGGACAATGGTAGGAAAATGTGTCATTATCCATCCCTTGTTAATATATATATATATATATATATATAAATAAATATTTTACTTCTAAATTTCAAAACTTATATATTAGCGCTAAATTTCAAAATATAGATCAGTTGGCATATTAATTTCTTACTTACTAAAACTTATTTATAAATTACTTCTACATTTCAAAACATAAATAACCAAAACTTGCAAAATTTAGTAATTTACTTACCTCAAGCAGAGACAAGTATCCTGCCATCATTCCAGACTTGGCCTTTGATGACTCATTCATATACCTCACAAGATAAGTCAGAGCAGCTGCACCCCAATTCCACGTATGAATATTTGTCAAGTCAGTGAAGAATTCTAGAAAGACAACATCACAATAGTTGTCACTCTTGTTTGTGAAAATGGTACAACTGACCACATAAAGTAGAAAAGCTCTGATGCACCTCTCTCTGAACTCTTCCACCACTTCCTCCGCCTCACCTTCCTCAACAGCATTTTCAGCAGCTTCCCAATTCTCTAGATAAATATTCTTCATGAAGCTATGTCTCAAATGTTGTCCTCTAGTGGAACAGAATTCAGCTTCAGCAGCGGCCGGGTCACATCCAAGGGCCTTAACACACAGATCGAGAGCTGCAGTTCTGTCCATTCTGGAGTAGTCCAAGAAGGGTCCTCGGATAGAAAGATGGAGAAGATGCTGGATGTCATCCAATGTGATGCCAATCTCACTAAATGGAAGGTGGAAGGTCTCGGTTTCCGGATACCATTTCTCGGAAAATGCCGTCATCAGCCCATGATTTATAACATTGTAGCTACTATGCAGAAGGGGCTCGAGACCAGATTCAATTATAGCATCCCAAAACCAATCATTCTCATTTGTACGGACAGGTTTTCGGAGTTTCAACATCTTCATTCCATGGGTTGTGACTTTTTGGGTGAAATTCAAAACCTGAAAAATATCAAATCGATAATTGTAAGACACATACACTATAAATTATAAAAACTAATAATGATGCTATCAAACAACAAACCACCAAAAATTATAATTGTTATACCTCCTTATCTTCATCTTCATCTGCATTCCATATCATAAAAGCCCTATGCTCGGCATAATCTGTCAACAAAGACGTATCTCTTGGTCCACCTCCATATCCTTCTTCATCATCTTCTTCTTCTTCACCATCAACATTTAAGTACTGATCTCCCTCCTGAAATTCAGGTTGACGCCGCTTAGGTGGTTTGGGTATACGTCTGCGTCGCACAGGTTTATCATTAACAACACCATCACCCCCTTCAATCTCAGTAGGTTGGTGTGAACCAGTAGCTTCATCATCATTGTTTCCTGGAACTATCTCAGGCTCCTGACGTGTTTTCTTACTTCTTTTTGAACCACGAACACGAGCAGGAGCAGGAGCAGGAGTAGGAACAGGAGCAGGAGCAGGATCAGGATCAGAAGCATCATCAGGAACAGGTCTAACAACTTTTCGACCCGATACATGTGCCCGACTTGGTCTACCATGTCTACCTCTTCCAGTAACGCCTTCGCCTTCTTCCATGACTATACAACAACAACAACAATTAAAATCATCAAATTCATAATCATTCAATTTATATTCAACTTAATCAATTTATATTCAACTTCTTTATATTAAAATTACTCAAATCATTCAATTTACATTCATCATACAACTTATAATCATAATCTATAAATCAAAAATCATCATAAACTCATAAACCTAACTCAAAAATCATCATAAACTCATAATCTATAAATCAAAAATCATCAAAAATCATCATAAACTCAAAAATCATCATAATCATCATAAACTCAAAAATCATCATAAACTCATAATCTATAAATCAAAAATCATTCAACTTAAATCAAACAACTTATAATCATAATCTATAACAATATCATCAAAAATCTTACAATCATTCATACAAACCTAACAATGTTCATTAATCCTAAACTAATAAATCTTAAACTCATAAACCTTAAAAATCCTCATAATATATAACCCATTATCAAATTCCTACTCACCCAACCATCATAATCTATAACAACCTAATAACATCCCAATATAAACAATCAAAATAAGTTCTTTTCCCAAACCCTAAACCCCAAACTCATAAACCTATCAAAATTAAAACTTAGTTAATACTTACTTGATTGTATGTGATAGATTCAACAAATTGATATGAGTGGTTGCAAATGTGAGGATTTGATGGTTGCAAACGCCCTCTGAAAATTGAACCCTATCCCCCCCCTTTCCCTTGTAAAATATTGAAAACTTAGAACTGCCCTATGTAGTTCGCGATTCTGTTCTATGCAGTTCGTAGGGTTCGGAAATTTTTTTCCTAAGTTTAAGTAAATATTCGGATAAAATTTCCCGAACTAGGGATTTACTGATGAACTGCCCTATTCGCGTTTTCTGATGCATATTTCGCAGGGTTCGAAAAAAATTGTCCGAAGTTTAAGTAAGCATTCAGATTATATTTTCCGAACTGGGGGTTTTTTACTCGTTGTCTTGGTTCGGATTATATTATCCGAACTCCATAATTAGTGAAAACTGAAGGCCAATTCCGGATTTGAGGGGGGTTAAAAGAGTACCATGGGGGGGGCGTAGAGTAATTTTCTTTACATTAGAGAGCTTCTTTATGCGCGACTTTTACCATCACTTATTAGGTTCTCATTGATTAGGTAGTGAATGCGTTAAACTAAAAAAAATGTAAAACATAAATAAATAGTATCTAAGAGCATCTTTAACAGTTGGTTTTTCAAGTTTGTGCGCCACGGTGGAGCATCAAGCTTTCAGTTTTTCAACAGTTCATTGATCGGAGTTCGACAAGTTAGATTTGGTGTTGCTTCACCAAGTAATGTTCGTCACTAGTAAAGGTGCATGTGCCGTATAATCTATGAAGCCCTGATACGAGACACGATACGGATACAGCGATATGTAAAATTTTAAAATTTAAGATACAATACGGCTAGGATACTTTAATAAAAAAAATTAAATATATAAATATAAAATATATAAACATAACTAAATTTGATAATAAAGAAACAACCATATTATTAAAATTATCAAAATTAGTGAATTACATATTTTAAGTATTATCTAAATAGCGAGCAATGCGCATATTCATTGATGTTCTATAATCTTTTCGTTCCTTTCATGTATTCTTCATCTTTCTTTGACAAAAGTTAAAAATTTGGATGCACATAAAACCAAATATTTAGTCCTTCTTGGATCCATTTTATTTCTTTCCAAAGAATGAATAAAATATGAACATCAGATACTTCTCTGATACGTATTGGGAAGTATCAGACAAGTATCGAAGAAGTGTCTGTATTTTTTTATTTAAAAAATAATATTTAAACATTGGATACTCCCGCGACACGTATCGGGAAGTATCTGACGCGTATCGGTATCGGATACGGTATCTGACACGATACTTGATTAATTTTGGAGTATCGGGGCTTCATAGCGTATAATAGTATAATATTATAATATTATGAAAGTTAAAGTAAAAGTGCTAACTTAATATTATGATTGTTGATTAAAATATAGTATGAATATATACAATTAAGTTTTGAATAAAACACGGCTCGCTAGTTAAAGTGCGAACTCTTCTTGCACCCCCCTAATAAATATTTTGAGTGAAACACACGAATGATTAAAAAAATGAAAGAAAAAAAAAAGGAGTTAATTAGAGTACGAACTTGAACTAAATTAACTGTTTAGAATGAGAACTCAACTTACACTTCAATTATGAATCTTATAAACACACACACGCATAAAAATCAAACACAAGTTTACAGTGTTGATCATGAATCAATCAACCCATCAAAAATTGAGTTTCCATTGCTCGTAAAATATGAACCATCGTCCTTGAGTTTATAGAACCCGAGCGAAAGATGAACCCAACTATGCTTCTTATGTGAATTTTGGATAGTGTCCTGACCTTGTGTACTATAATACACATAAATTTCAGGTCTACAATATACATTTTTTTATCATATTTCAAAATTAAGGTTCATGGAGGAACTCTTTTGGTTCATAGTTCTGCTTTTTAGAAGAATAAAACTTAGCCAAAAATTATTTCATCTAAGACTTGAACTTAGATTATCTACAAAATTATTTATTTGATAAAATTTATTAACTACTTGAACTCAATATCTATAACTCTAAGTTAAGATTTACAATTTTTACATTGTTCTCAAATGAAGGAATGTAATTTTAAAATAATTATGGGGTATTTAGACAATTTTACATGTAAGTGTAGGAGTAACATTATAAAAACCAACTTCTTTTCCAAACTTTCGTGTAAGTTTAACTAAAAGAGATGTCCACATTAGTATTTTGTGGCTAACAATACTTCAAATACCTCAAATAAGATAATTTATGAAAACAAAAGGGTGGAGAAATAACAGATGACTTCAGTTCTTACTTCTTATATATATAGAAATGTCATGTGTTGATTTTATTTTTTTTGTGTGAAAACTAAATATTCTCCACACGCAACAGTAGAGATTTATCTTTCAAATATTATGGAATTTAAATTGATACAAAACTCAAACTCAAGAGTTTGTTTAAATTAGTATAAACTTGAGTCATCAATGTCATGTTGACTTTTTTTATGACGTAAATCATATATCTTTGGCGCGCAATTACATAGACTACTCATTTGAACCTTGTGAGACTCAAATTGGAAACAATTTGTCGCTAAGAGTTTTAACGCTTGTACGCCTAAGTCAGGAATCGAACTCAAGACCTTGTTTAAATTATCCGCATCATCTCATATAATCGTTCTTGGGTAATTTCATGTTGACTTCTTTTTTTGACTTTCACTATTTGGTTTCTAGGGGAAAGGGGCCCTAGTAGTGCAGAGTTCGGGACGAGTTCTGATATTAAATAGTTTTAGTCTCCTCCCAAATACAGTTGCGGGGGTCGAACCGTTGTCCTTTTTACTAAGTTCAGTGACAATCACCACTACACCAACTAACATTTAGTACGTCATGTTGACTTTTTTATTTATTTCAAAGAGGGCTTAAAAGCCAGAAAAAGAGAACTACAAAGGTAGTAAATGGGGAACAAAAAATCCTCATAATATCAACTACTAACACATAATTAAATTGAGGCGGACAAACCTCAAAGAACAATATGTCCACATCTAAAGAAACTCGATAATTAGTCCAAGCATTAGCACATTGTTTGCTTCCTGAGAAGAGTGATGCACCACCACATTCCACTCTACGGTTAAGAGACTTCTTATCTTTGCTATCAAAGAT
The DNA here is from genome assembly GCA_951804385.1 of Trifolium dubium. NCBI lineage: Eukaryota > Viridiplantae > Streptophyta > Magnoliopsida > Fabales > Fabaceae > Trifolium > Trifolium dubium. The sequence continues at coordinate 23,053,539 of OX638075.1, read as the reverse complement.
CTTCTCATGGGACTCTCGTCTCTGTCGTTAAGAATATTTACTACCTAAAGAGAATTGACTTCCACCTCTACATGCTTAAAGCCCAACCGTTTAGCGTACTACAAACCTTCGAAGACCCCCAATCGTATGTCATGTTGACTTTGTTTGTGAGAACAATAGTCTTGATTTTTATTTTTTTTGATACATCAGAAAAATAAATTACTCTCGTCAGGGATTGAACCCTGAACCTCCCTCTACTCAACTCATATGTCTTGTAACTCATATCACTTGAACTATTCTACAGGGACAACAATAATCTTAATTGAAGTGTCATAATAATTATTGATATTGAATTTTTTTACAAAGTAGTTATTAACTAATGTCTCAATTGCAGTTGCAATAAAATTGCATTATCTTATGAAACCTTACAACAAACAGATTGTAGAACCTCACAAAAGTGATGAGCTAGTTTCAGAGGAAACTTCTTATATTAATCTATTGTGAAAAAAACTAATCAATTCCCATGAAACTCTCCTCAGTCATAAATTTATTATAGTTAAATAGGAAAGATAACAAAAGTATGAAGTTTACATACAATGTGTACATTTTTTTTCTCCAAGAGAGAAGGACAAGGTTCATGATCCTACCAATCTTATACCACCAACAATACACACAACAACATTTGAATTTGAATATCATCATATCATATAATATAAAAATTGAATGAAACTTATTAACTCTTCAAGAGAATCTAGCTTTTTTGGCCTAACTTCTTGACTATATTAGCCATGTAACTACCTTGATACTCAGCAAGTGCCAATTCAGCTTCAGTTGCTTGTCTTGATCCATCTCCAGCATAAACTCCAGCACCATATGGAGATCCACCTCTAATTGAGTCCATTTCAAACATTCCAGCACCAAATGTATAACCAATTGGAACATATAGCATTCCATGATGAACTAATTGTGTTATTGCTGTCCACCTACAATAATAGTTACATATTAAAGCATATTAATTACTATTGCTAGTCTAAGGTTTGTCTCATAGTTCTGTTATTTCCATTGGGCAATGATTATAAATAAAGTTTTACATTTTAAATTTATTGAATAGTTGATGTATAATTTTAGTTACATTAGTTATGCACCAAAAAAAAGAGATATCAGTTATTCAATAAATGAAAAATAAAATTTTCTTTATAATTGTGTTAGAGAAAGTACTAACTATCACTATAATACATTCCAATCAAGAGAATTTTATTCCTACCACACATTTATTCATTAGCATGTGGAGAATTTACTCCAAATTGATTTAAGATTCTTTATAATCCAAAAAAGTCCTTCAATCATACCCCACTCCTACCCACCTCCAAATTAGTTCGTCAAGTGTCACTAACATATTGGTTGGCATGGCACAAACCACAAGCACATATGTGGTATTGTACAAAATTTTGTCTCCTAGTTTTGATGAACTATGATTGTTGCTAATAGAATAAGAACATTTTGTAACAAGCTTTAAATTTTAAGTGAATTCAAAGTCTAGTGTGACAAACTAACAACACTTTAGTTTTCTTTAAAGCAATTGTAGTTAGTGTCTTCGATCCTTCTTCGGTTTTGATTTTTTGGATCAACTATAAGATTAATTCTAAACTAGAGGTTTGATCACACTTTAAAACTTTCACTCCTATATCAAGAGTGTGTTTTGTGGAGATCAAACTTAATTTTTCTCGAAAGAGACGAACTTATGACCTTTAATACCTCCAATCTCTATGATCGTCCTCTCAAACCACCAAGTCAACTTATAACTCATATTACCAATTTATTCTAAACTAAACAAGTAATCATAATGATCATGAGATATACGTATAATCTTGTGAAGAGTTAATCAATCAAATTATAATCATAGATAAAGTTTAGAAATTGCATCAAAGAAATTAAATTAAAGACCCTCTTACGCTGTAGTTTCTTGGCCACCACCTTGAGTACCAGTACTAACAAAGAACCCAGCAGGAACACCACCAAGCTTCTGCTCCTTCCATAATTGCCCTGTCGAATCGAAAAGCCCCTTCATCTGCGCCGCCATACTCCCAAACCTTGTCGGAAACCCGAACAACAACCCATCAGCCTCAACTAAATTCTCAGCAGATATCAAAGGAACATCATCATCAACTTTCTCAGGTGCTTTCATCAATTCCAACACTTCCTTAGACAAAGTCTCCGCCACACGGTACAAAACCCCTTCAACACCATCAACAGAATCAACCCCTTTTTTCAATGATCTTGCTAATGATTCCACATGACCATACATTGAGTAAAAAACAATGTAAACTTTCAGATTTTTCACTGTTTCTGATGCTGTTATTGTTGTTGCTTCATCTATGCTTCTACTTGTTGTCTCATTTTGAGGAACAATTTGGCTTTCAACAACACTAACAGGTTCATTCTCTTCAACATCATTAACTGGAATTTTTTTCTTGCTTGGTATGCAACCACTTCCTTTTCCCATATTGAAATTATGAAAAATCAATTGGTCAAATGAATTTTGGTAAGATAGTTTCTAAATGATCATGTACAAATAAAGCAATGATTAGTTGTTGTTTGTCTTTCTTGCTTAACAAGATATTAGGAGAGAAATTGAAAGGGAAAATAAAAGAGATTGATTAATACTATTATGAATCAAATGTTGGTTTTTATTTGTATCGTAGTATTAATTTGGATTATCTAAACGGTTTAGTTTTATGTAATGGCAATGACAAAAACAAAAGGAAAAGGAAAAAGACAGAGAGGTGGGTGGGTGGAAAAACAATGTAACGTGAAGGGGATTGGATTATACTTCACTTATGTGAGCTGTTTTTACGTTAATTAAGATTTCTCTTTTTTGAAACTCGGTATTCAGTCTAATTGTCTAAAGTTCGAATCGTCTAAAGTCTGAATCGTCTAAAAGATTTAGTTCTACCGTCCATTTGTGGGAGAATCCATTTAAAATCAAAAAGTAAAATTTTGTACAAACCATAATTATACCACTAAATACACGTTTGATTTCACTAAATGTATAGTTTCTACAAAATTATAATAGATCACCGTAATTTTGATTCACACCGTGTGATACCAAGTCAACTATTAAGAGGATTAATGTTAATTAAGATATTAAGATAAGATGAGTTAGAAAATGGATATTCGCTGGCATGCTACCTTCTGGATTAAAAAGACAACTTCATACTATTATTTATTTTATTTATTTATTTGTGAATTGTGAATGGAATTATGGAAGTTGAAAGCACTACGTGGTGTGAGCGTCTTATTAAGATATTATTATTCTTATTTTTACTATTCATTTGATCAAAATTAATTTTTTGTAGATTTTATTTTCAACTTTTACTAAATATTGATAAAATAATGCTTCATTTTGTTATCAATTTTTTTGTTTGAAAATTTAATATGAGAAATGGTATCCGATATGTCCACATAGTTACTTTTAAAAGTGAATTTCTAGCCGCTAAACTACCTGACCAAAAAAAACAACAAAAATAAAAATTCTCAAATGAAACAGATAGTTAAGGGAAACAAAAGAAATTGGAAAAAAGTAAGTAAAAATAAAGATATATTGGAAAAGAATGAAAAAAATAAATAAGGGTGTGTGTGTGTGAACTCACTAGCTAAAGGTTAGGTGATGCCTTTGATCGATATTATTATTATTATGCAATTATTGGTAAGTTACACCTAACAACCCCCTCCATCTGGTCTCATAAGTGGTAGGAACGATTCCTGGTACAAATACAAATGTACAACCTTCTTGCAAATTTGATTACTATTATTTTTTGTATGACTTGGATTTTTTTTATTTGATACAAATGACTTGGCAAATTTAATTATTAGTCAATAAGACTTAATTTTTTTCATACTTTTGTGTCACCAGTGACGTTTAATTAATATTGATATTAATAGTGAATGTGGAAAATAATTGCATGTTAAGATAATTTATGCACAAATGAGAATATTATTATATGTTGACATTAGAGTTGGAGCTTCAAAATTTTCATTTATTTAATTTTAGCCGCTAAACTACTTAAAAAAAATGTAAGATAATTTATGCGTCCTATTTTGGATTTTTAAAGGTTCACCGATAGAATTAAACATGTATATAGTTGCTTAAAAGTGAAGTTGGCTATAGTATATCTCACCTAAAGAACACAACTCACGATCGATGAGTTTTATCATTGGAGAAGCTCTTATTCAACTACCATTCTACCAGGATAAGGCTAATGCTTATCAATAGAAAGCTAGACAAAACTTGAGTTTGGTTTTTACGGTGAGTTTGTAATTATAAATCTTAGAAAATTAGGCAGCAATAAGATTGAAAATCAAACGTTTTCCCTTCTATTTTAGTATACATTTTTCGTATAAATAAGGCGGTATAATTCAAGCAATTTTCATTTTTGCTTGAAAATTGTTCGCTTCTTTAATTTCTACATCACCATTTGTTAAAGGTAGTTTTGTAGATAGAATGTTGTGGATAGTTTTTTTTTTTTGGATTGGTGTACAAAGACAATCGTGGATTTATGAATAAGAGATGTTGTGCAGCTGTTATGTGACCTAAATCATCAATAGGCTTGCCAAGCGCGTTGAAAACTCGACCTAGGGTTACTCCTATAATTATAAGAGGCCTTGTATGACCTAAATCATCTATAGAGAAAAAAAAATTAAAAAAAAAAGAGAGAATCTAAACTTCGTCGGATGAGATTTGAGAAGTTGTGTCAAAGAACACATTTATTTTTTGTAACTAGTTTTCCTTTTAGATATAAAAAAACGAATAAGTGAATTTCATTATGGTTCAAAAATGAAATGGTTTTTTTTTTTAAAAAAAAAAAGGCTTAAAAATTGATCTCTCCATTAATGAAGAACAGTATAAGCAATGCATGCTTTAGCACCCATTTTTCAACATACTCTTTTAAAGTTTTAATAGTTAAAATTTTTATAGAACACACCAAGTTTATATGTGATCCATATGTTTTGGTGGAATTCACATGAATTTCAACTAATAGAAGATAAGTTATTGTGTTGACAAATGTGTTTAAGAGTATGCTACTATATGTTTCGGATTGGACTAAAGTCTACTATACTAAAAGGCTCAATGCATGATAACATCCAAGAACAACTCATAATAATACTACTACAATTCACTGAGCCTTACGACGTTCTCTCCCGCCTTACGACGTTCTCTCCCACAGTGAATAAATGACCCCCTCACATTATTATTCTGCATTCTACACACGTAGTAGAATTGTCACTCTCATACAAGTCATGCGGGATTCCTCCTATATATAAATACGCATGAGCCTCACCTCTCAAGATACATACAATTCACCTAATTCACACATTTTTCCTTAAGCAAATACTAGCTTGAGCGTTGTAGTGCTAATCTTTTCATTAGCCATCACAAGGAAACATTTTCCCCACCTTGCCGGAGTTGTCTGTTCTACCCGTTCAGACATTATCATTTCTTTATTAATAAATATCAAAATCACCTTTTTTTTGTGTAACTAATAGGCCCATTAGTAAAATTGATATGACCTTCAATTCATAATTGATTGTAACTTGAAGTTGCAATCTGGAACTTTTGCCTACAAAATCAATTTTCAGTCTAGAATTTATTTTTATTTTTACTAAAGTCTAGAATTTATTGTTAAATCACTTTTATATAAATATACCCAAACATAAATCATTTTACATTCAACTAACTTTTAATTCGAATCAATTTTACCTTAATTCAAAATCAACTTTTGTCAACGCAAAACCAAGAATCAACAAAAAACCTTTTACAAATCAATGTGTATGATTTCGTGTGTGTTCCAATTTACTTTCCCTGAGGTTCCAAATTAAACCCCCAAACATTGCACACATGCTTGCTAACAATGTGTGTATAATGATGAGATAAAAACCAAAACAAATTAAATTAGCATACAACAAATGTTACAGAAGAAATCTTAAGCAAAGACTAAGACCAACCTAGAGCAAGTGCAAAATAAAAAATAAAAACACAGAAAATAAAGAAAGAGGGCAAGAGGAAAAAACTTAAGTCTCAAAATGAGATAAGTCAATGTGCTCATCAAATGAAAAATAATTTTTTTACCTACACATGCTTTATCAATTATCACTAATGAAATGTACTGTGGAACTGTTTTGAACAACTAAGACACAGAAACAATGTTACCACTCTGAGCCATCAGGGAAAGGTTTGAGGGCATCCTGCTTCCCATTAACATAATATTCAACAATCACTTTCATTCGTGGAAGCTTATCAGGATGGTAATTTACGTGAATAATCACCGGTTTCAATTTACTGAGGTTAGCATCATTTCTAACTGTCTTGAAAAGAACTTTACTGTTCATAAAGAGATAGATATCCATAGTTCTTCTGGCAGCATGAAGCCCGTCATAACCAGGATGCGATGGATAAAATAGTTCCTCGTTGAAAACAGCTTGGTCCCATGCATTCTCCTTGGAAAGACGTGTTGCGACACGATCTAAAAGCTCAATTGAAGGAATGGTTGGTCTGATATAGAAGAAACCGGAGTTATAAACCCATATCCTCATGGTATGAGCGTATCGAGCCCAACCCATCGCAGGTTCGTCAAATACATCGTTATAGCCATAAGCTGTCATGTTATTATGACCGTCGCTCATGGACTCGACATCCGAATCGCGGTATAGATGATTAAAAGGATTCTGCAAATATACTATGTCGACGTCTGATAGAAGAACACTATATCCCAACTGCAAAAATTCCCTTAGAATACGAAATTTAAGCCCGGAGACAGCATGGTTCCCTCCTTGTTTTCCAATAGTATCAATACCATCATCCGGGTCTCTTTTGTAAAATGGGACTTGATTTGATTCACAAAACTTGGAAATCTCATCGTCTAAAGCAACAACTAGATAATTGGATATACCAACTCTCTTGATATTGGTGAACCAGACCTCGAGCATCTCCTTCACATTGGAGTTTGCAAGTGCAACTATGATCTCTCGTTTAACTGCAACTTTCTCTAATATCATAGACAATCTTGGGTTCACGGAATCATCAGGAACAACAGTAGGGTTGATTCTTAATCCCTTGACAGTACCAAAAGGTCCAGCTTTTTCTTGTTTACCCAATGCAAGAAACTGTTTTTGAGCCTGGTCTTTCCCTTGCTCTGCTAGCCGAAGCCTTTCGGTCAACTCCCTCACTTGTTTTTTCAACTCAGCATTTTTATCTGATACTGCCACAAACTCTGATTTTAACATGTTGACTCTATCTGAGGATTCACATTCAGATGATTTTTCCTGCCAAAAAATGATCATAATAAAAATTATGCCAGTTATGCAACTTTCATAGAATGATAACTCATCATGTAAACTAAAAACCAGTAAAACAAACACAAAAGTTTGCCTCCACAAATCAATGCAAAATATTACTGCCTATGTATTATGCAGTGTTCTCAATCACCGATTAAGGACAATTGGAGTTTGTTCAAATTTTGCTCTGCTATTGCGCAATTAGTCTCTATTTGACAACACTTTGTACTAAATCACATATAGTAGAAGCAGAACCACCCATATAGCGTTAAAGTGCCGCTATAGCTGCTCTATGAAAACACTGCTGTTATGCAAGAAAACCACCCATAAACCTCTTAACTTTTGAAGCATGTTTGAGAAGCTTAATAATATGAGAAACAACTAACAACCCAAAACAACTGTCAAACAGAACCCCGTGCGAGTGTCTTATCCCTAATCAGATAAATGGACCACAAATTTGGGAATTTTTGTCCTCAATGTAAACACGTCTACGTGAAATGGTTACATTGAACTAGAGATTAAAATCTAGCATCACTTTTTGTCCCATCTTAATATATGACTATCAAAACTAATAACAAAAATAATGAGTATTCAAGTAATCAAATTCTCAAATTTCATTTCAACAAAAACCTATGAAGCAAGTATACTCCTCGGATTAGGTGTGTGCCAATGTCCGATACCGACACATATAGTTATATTGAATTATGCCATTTTCACAAATTATTATTATCAGGTCTCGATGTGTCAGTTACTCAGTGACCATGCCGTGTTCGGTGTTCATGTCTGTCTGTGTTTGTGTTTCATAGACAAAAATCACTAAGATCAAACACAATTCCACAATACCCCACAATTAGTAAAATCAGCAAGATCAAACACAATATCACAATGACACAAAAAGACAAAAATTTCAGAGTCAACTAAAATCATGCAAGAGCTAAAAATTTAAGACAAAACCCAAAATTTAAAATCTCAAAAAAAAAAAAAACACAAAAGCTATAATCTTTGATGAAAATAAAACCTGGGTATTGGATCGAACAACAGATAGATGACGATTTGAGGTAATAGAAGAAGAAACAAAGAAGCCATTAGGAAAAAAGAAAGCTAAGATGCATCCAATAAGAACACCAATTATAACAGCAGTAACGATCCTTGATTTGCGTAGAGAATGAGGTGTGTTCCTCATCAATGGTCCTTCTCTTTCTCTGCGCCCAATCATTGTGTTATCACCACCTCAAAAACCTTCAGATTGAGATGGTGATGATGGTGTTCTGGTTATTGGGGTTTGAAGATTTTTGGGAATGAAGAATTGGGATAGTGAATTTGTGCACAGACATTCACTGTTTTGATTCAACTACAAGGCGAAAATATTCTTGGAGTGAATATTATACATTGAAATAGTTATGATTGAGGAAAAATGTATATCAAATTACAAGTTGAAATCAGAATGCTCTGTTTAGAAAACATAGAAAAGAATTACAGTATTTTTTTTAATTAAAATATAGTGATTGTCTTAATAATAATAATTGAGTCAAAAAAAGGAAATAATAATATAAATAAAAATTCCTCAAAAAAAATATATAAATAAAATGTAAGGTTGAAAGAAATAAAGGTTAAATTTTATTTTTGACTAAAAATAAATGTTATATTAAAAAGTTATTTTTTACTAAGATTATACAGAAAAAATCACGAAAATAAAAAATTACCAAAAAAAACTTATACAAAAAGATTCATTACAAAAACAATTATACAAATGTATCAAAAAAAAAAAACTATTATACAAAAATGTTTTACCAATTGAATCTACGACTCAATATGGTTTAAAAAGTTTTTTTGTCAAAAAAAAAAAAAGTGGTTTAAAAAGTTTTACCACAAATGTGACAATATAATTATTGGGTTAATAGATATATACTGTTGTAAAGTACATTATTTTTGCAATACTACCATGAAATTTTTCAACCATTATATTTTGCGAGGTTTTAAACCGCCGCAAATAAAAATCCCCGCAAAATATAATTTTAGCGAGAGTTTTAAACCGGCGTAAAAAAACCCGGCAAAATATAATGGTTGAAAAAGTCTAGCGGGTATTGCAAAAATTCAAATATTACAGGAGTATTCTCAAAAAATAAAATAATTTTATAGAGGGTATTACAAAAATCATGTACTTTACAAACGGGTATTGATCTATTAACCCTTTTATTTGTTAAATAAAGTTTTAAAGTTAGGTCGTCAAATGCATATACACGTACTTTAAGTTTTTGGTTTATACTATATAGGTCATTTAAGTTATTTTTATAACACATAAGTCCTTTAAGTTTTCAGTTTGTACCACATAGGTCGTTTTAGTTTTTTTTTTTGTAACACATATGTCCTTTAAATTTTAAAATTATAACACATAGGTCCTTTCAAGTTATATTGATCATGTGAATTTAAGTGATAAAGGAAATGACTTATGTGTTACACTTTTATAACTTAAAGAACCTATGTATTACGAATTTTTTTTAAAGAATCTATGTGGTACTAACCGAAAACTTTAAAGGACCTATGTGGTATTAACGAAAAAGTTAAAGGACATATAGATGCATTTGGCTTTAAAGTTATTGTGTGAGCTTAACTCATTAGTATAGACCTTGCATGTAATATGCAAATATCGAAGTTCAAATTCTAATGCGTCCATTTATTCATTTTATGTGGTGAAATTTTAGCCTCTAGACTATATGATAAAAAACTAGTCTAAAGTTATAAATAAAATAGATTAAACAAATAGTAAAATTAGAAAAACAATTGTATAGAAAATTTAATTATTTTATTCTCCGCACCTAGCCCTTTCGAACAAATCAGGCCGAATTAGGTCTTGATGAGTCCAACTCATCGGAAGCTTCCAACAAAACAGGGCACAAATATATGAATCGACTGCAACCACAAAAACTTCCTCACGGGTTGGACAACCAAATTGATGTAGACTTTCTTGGTGGTGATCCGATGTGAGTCTTCTATGATTCTCCGCATCAACTACTTCCTCAGTCGTACAACACGATTGCGATCGATTCATGGCGCAACTTCTGTCTCCATGATGGTCGTCTTGATGCTTTGTGTTTGTTGCACTGGGATTGATCAAAAAACCCTTTTGGGTTAGTTTGCACTAGTGCATTGCCGCAACAAGCGTAGGTTTGGGAATAGGTCAGGCCAGGCTTAAGCAGGCCTAAGCCTGGCCTACGATATTTTTTAAGCATAAGCCTAGCTTATGGCCTACTTAAAGTTGGTTTTTTTTGGCTTGGTCTGACCTATTTAAATGTATGTTCTTATAGCCTATATAAAAGCATACATCAAATAAAAATTTAAATATAGTCTATATTATCTTTTTTTTTTAAATTAGCAATATTGCCTATTTAAAAGCCTACATTACATAAAGGCTTTTTGTAAATTCTATATTACCTTTTTTTATAAATAGGTTAAAACATAATCACAACCAATTTTATATGTCATAAATTATTTTTTCTTTTATCTTTATAAATTATAGTTATAGAATATAAAAGTAAGTTTTAATAGTTATGTATATTTTATTATGTAATAAAGCCAATTATGTATATATAGGCCGACCTATTAGGCTTTGTAGGTTTTTTTAAAGCTTAACCCTATGTATATATAGGCCGACTTATTAGGCTTTGTAGGTTTTTTTAAAGCTTAACCCTAACTTGTTTAAATAAAACATACTATTTTTAAAGCATGAGCCTAACCTTTTTAATAAACAGACCGCCCTAACCTAAGCTTATGTAGGCTAGGCCATAAGCCCCTGTAGGCCACAGATTGGTTGATGGTTGTCTCATCGCCCGCAGAGGTTTGTTGCACGCCGGCACATATGGTTGTTGTGTTTCTGCTACACGATTGATTGTATATCCCGTGAGGGTATTTTTTAAGACAGTGGTTTTAATGATTTATTTTGTTCACTGTTGGTTTATTTGCATCCTTTGTTGGTTGTGATGTTCTAGACTTGGAAAGGAGGTTGACTCTATTGCTGCTGTTGAATTGTTGTTTTGCAGGGACTTTTCAACTGGATCGTTTCTGTGTTGGTAGTTATTCATATTTTTGTGCCCTGTTTCGTTGGAAGCTTACCAATGAGTTGGACTCATCAAGACCTAATTGTGCCTGATTTGCTTGAAAGGGCTAGGTGCAGAGATAATCCGTGTTGACGGTAGAAATTGCTGGTGTTTTTGGTAGTTCATGTGCTCGTGGTGCTCAGTCCTGTTGACAGGTCATCCCTCAGATTTGGCTTTTGATTGGTTCTGGGTTGCTTTAACAAGATTTGATTTATCAAAGGTTGATAGAGAGATCTCATTTTTCCTTGTTTATCTCAATATCAGTATCATTCCTTGATTTCAGACAATTGACTTAAAAAAGCTATTATCGCTTGCTGCTTGTTACAAGTAATAGTGGGTACGTGGACCGTTTAGTGTTGACGGTTGGTTCATTCGTCTCAAATTATAGCAACTTCAATTTTATCTTACAATTAACTAGAAGATGGTTTATCTTTTTGTGCTACCAGTATTAGGTTTATGTCCCTCAATTTTGTTTTTTTTTTCTTTCTTTTTTAATATAATAAAGAGTTGTAGACATAATATGGAAGCGAACCTTGCTTTGCCCTCTGATGTCTAGACTCTCCGCCTTTAAAAAAATATATTATTTGATTGATTAAAGAATAGCAAAATTATAAACAATGTGTTAAGAAAATAATAGTTATTAAATTAAATAAAATAGTTTAATCAAGATTAAAATGGTAAGATAAATGACTACACTAAACTTTGATAATTCCAACTTCGTGTAAATGGACAATGGCACTTGCTTTGGCGCTTCAATGCTTCTTCGAAATTTAACAATTTATTGTGGTGTATTTGTTGTCGTGGTTGTTGACCTACATGTGTCTGGCTCTGAGACCAGATATTAAATGTCCCACAAGATGTGTTTTATGTGAGGAATGTGGCGAAGATACTTTTCACTTGTTTTTTAATTGCAAGAACAGTTATAACGTATGGACTCGAACAAGTTTTGCATAGTCGGTTCTGCAAACATCAGAAGAGCAACATGATGCTGCTATTGACTACTGTCATTTTTCCCTGTTGCAACAATTGAACATGGACCAAGTTGGTGAGTCTGCTAAGAAATAGGTGACTGGGCAACTTTTGTTATTCAATTCATTTGGGTGTGTTTGATTTGCTAAGAAATAGGGGACTGAACAACTTTTGTTAAACAATGTTTGATTTAAAAACTGATTATGAGACTAGACAAAACAGGTAGTAAGAATAGGACAAAAACAAGAACTTTTGTCCATTCAAAATTATAGAATACATCGCATAACACAAATTAAAAATCGCTATTAACTAAAAAGGGTTAGTCTGCATACAAACTCACAACATTCAATTTAATAGCATACAATAACGACAAAATGTCTACAAATATGAAGAAATTAAAGTGTCTAAAATATTCATGCTTCTAGATCTGCAATGACGACGCCAAAATCATTGATTGAATTTGCACTAGAACGAATATAATCAGACAACTTGAACCGAACAAACATCGTATAAGACAGAAAAGCAAAAACACCGAAAAGCAAAAACACCGCACTAAGACGATGAAATCACAAAAGAGAAACTAAAAATATGTGAAAATCACTTATTTTGACAAAAGAAAAGGGAAAAATAATTTAGAGGGATGATTTTAGTTTTTGGATGAAAAAACTGATCTTAAACCACCCATCTTTAGTGGATAAAGAAGAAGCTGAAATTAGGTTAAAATAAGGAATGAAATTAGGTTAAAATAAGGAAGGGGGCGGCTACAAGACAAATACTTTTATTCTTGCCAAAATTGAATAGTTTGAACCAAGATGTGAGGTTCATGTTGGAGAAGCTCTTGATTTTCTGTCAAATGTACGGTGGGTGCATATCAAGATAAGATGATAATTTTGTATTCAACTATTCACTTAGATGTGTTTACACCATAACAAAAGTCATATATCTAGAATACAAGAAAAGAAATGAAAGAACAAAATCATTTACTATCCGGTCACTAGTGGGAAGTGTAGTGGAAATGAAAGGAATGGACATCCACTAAGACATCTACTAAGTATATTTATTCATAACATATAAATACTTTTAAAAATTATTTAATTCATTAGTTAAATAATGAAAAAAATTAAAATAAAATATTTTAAATAAAAAGAAAATTTGGAAGACAAAATCCCACACTAAAAAACTACAACTTCATTGATTTGAAAGTCTTTGCGAACTTTGTTTACAACGTATAGTTGGATCAAATATAATTGGATTTCTTATGTGTCTGTCGACAAGTGGGCCATTTGATTTTTTTTCTCTATGGATAAATTTTTGGGAATTTATTTTTGCACCCTTAAATTTTTTCATGTATGCTACTAGTTTAAATTTTTACACTACGCGAGTCTTAGAAGTCGAACAAGTTTTGAATTCTAGTGTTCCAAATTGTAAAAAAGTAAAGTAACTACAATGTTTAAGCTCGTCTCAACCCCCAAATAAACATGTTGAACAAAATACACATTCGAACACTTAATCTCAATTTAAACTCTTATAGAATTCGAACTATATCTACACACACACGCGCATAAGAGTGAGAGAGATGAAGGGAACATTATTAACATATGAGACTTGGGAGTGAGAATTAAGGGAGACGGCGGAATGTATGAGTTATTAGAGTTTGATAGTGTATTGGGCTTATAAAAGAAGCCCATGGTCCTTTTTTGTTTAATTATTTTTTTTATATGTTTAATTACTTATTACTCTGTATATTATAATAGCATATATTTTACTGATGATTAATTATTTTTTCATTATCTTTTTTATGATAAAAAATAAAAATTACTATTATAAATTTATATTAATTGTGTAATTATATATATATATATATATATATATATATATATATATATATATATATATATATAAACTCCGGTCCTACCAAATTAACCTTAAACCAGCAAGCTCATTGATTCGATGGTCGGTTAGGTTTTGATTACTTTGGTGTGTACTGTTAATCTGTTGTTGTTCTTCTGCTCTCATCTTATCTATTTCTTTTTTCCTTCTGTTGCATCTTACTTCTAAGACCAAGTACAATGGTTTGTTTATAGGTGTTGGTTGTCAGATTCATCAACCAATTTGCATTCAATGGCCTGATTAATATGACATGGCGGAGAGAGGAGTTGGCCGGAGTAATCACTTGTGAATCTAACATAGAGGGACACGCGGAAGCTTCCTGTTCGCTGATTTCTGGCGCGTGCGCTACAACCGCCGACAAGGCCCGTGTGTAGCAGGGGGAGCGGAGAGAGAAGAGAAAAAGGATAGAGTGGGATGCGTGGCGATTTCTGATTGGCTGTGCGGATTATAATTGTATCCTTATCTTTAAACTCAATTATTTTACTGCAAATTAATTTTTTATATTTTTATTTTTTCACCAAAATTCGTAATTTTTTTTCTATATAAATAGAGACTTGGTTCATTTCATTTGGACACAGAAAAAAAATCAGAATTTTTACGCTCTTAATCATATTACAATTAGTGTTAATTTTAAAGTTTAAGTTTTTAGGGTGGTAAATTGAAGACTTTAGTGTTAATTTGTACCGACTAACTAAAGTTTAAGTCTTTAGGGTTGTAAATTAACTACTTTAGTGTTAATTTGTATCGACTAATTATGTTATTTGTGTGTTGTATTGCATTTTAAGTAATTTTGCATTGTATCAATTATGTTACTTGTGTGTTGTATTTAATTTAAGTTAATTTGTAAAGTACTAATTATGTTATTTGTGTGATGTATTGCATTCGATGTTAAGAAAATAAAAAAAATTATTTAAATTTTTTTTGTTAAGTGTTCATTATTTTAATTTAATGTTAATCGATAATTGTAATTTTATTTAATAATAAAAACAAAAATTTAAATTTAATTAAGAATGTAAAATAAAAAGTGGTGGCTTGGTGGGGTAGAGAAAATGGTGGGGTAGGATGCCGAATGAAAAAATTATTGGAGAGAGTAAAAATTAAATATGTGTTGAATGATTAAATGGAAGAGAGAGAAGATGATGTGGGGTGTAAAAAGTGGAAAAGTGAGTGTTGAATGATATTAACCAATGTATGTACATGGTCTTAAGAAAACATAAACTACCACTATAATTCTTGAATAGCCACTACGAGAGACCATTAGAGGGGGAAGAAGAAGGGTTTCACGTTTTGTTGAAACAGATTGGAAAAGAATACCAGAGTAGCGTGTTTAGGACTCTTGATTTCCTCTTCCTTGCTTTGGCGTGTTTGTTTTTTCATTTAATATTTTTTTCACTTAAACAACATGTTTTGACCAGATTGAAAGAAAAAAATGCCCTGATGGACCGAACGTTCAGACTGACCGGGTTATCGAATTTTACTAGTTCAACATCAATTTACAATTTTTTTATTTGCTTGCGCAACAATTTTAAGTAATGAACGGACCAAATGCAGGTCCAGTTCCCGATTCGATGTTCGGTCCACTTTTGGTAACCTCGGTATTTACGTCTCTACTTCAGATTGCATAGTGCCATCAATCACAACATTAATTTTTTAGTTTTGTTATTTTAATTTTGTCAAAAAAAAAAGTTTTGTTATGTTAATTGTTAATAAATAAATTCATATGATATATTTTAAACCAAACTTATTATTTTATTGTGACTTAGGCTGCATTTGACCCAGCTATTTTAAGAGTAAAAATTGTTTTAAGCTTAAAAATAATAAAAAGAGCTTTATAAATTGATCAGCGGGTAAAGCTCATAATCTTATATTATAGGTGGTAAAACAAATATTTTTTTCACAAGGTATAATGTAATTCTAACCTATTTTACAGGGGTAAAAGGTAATTAACCCTTAAAAATTTAATTGACTCTTTTATAACAAATTTAATAATTGTTATAATTAGTAATAGTTTTTTTAACTAAAAATAAATGATATTCATTCATTCTAAGTACATTGATAAAATATAAATTTAAAATTGCCAAAAATAAAAAGGATGAAATTGCAAATTTTTTTACAATGTCCATATTAATAGCATAAAACGATAATAAATATGACTGTATTGAAGTGTCCATAATATCCTTGCACCAAGACATGGGAAAACAAAATATATTGCACCAAGACGATAAAGTAAAACTATTAATGTCGCACTAAGACGACAAAATCACATAAAGTGTGAAAGAAACATTAATATATGTGGAAATCACACTCTTTTTAGTACATAGACGAAATGACACAGTCATTTAAAACTCGTACACACAAAATAGAGTGACTGTGATTCGAACCCCGGTCAGGGACGTCTAGACCAAAAATCACACTTATTTAACTAACAGAGAAGAAAAAAATGATTCCATGCCAAAATTAACTAATAAAGAAAGAAAATGAGGGGAGATGGGTGTAATAATGCAAAAAAAAAAATCAGTAATTTGATAGAAAATACAATTAAAGGGTTTTTTTTTCATAAGCAAAATAATTAGTATGAAGTACAAGATATACTCAAATACTTACAACTCTCAGCAAAGAAACCATTATATGCTTTGAATTGGCAAACTAAAAATTATTATACTAAAATACTCATTCCGTCCTAAAATATAAAGAAAAAAAAATAATATCACTTATTAAAAAAACATAATCATGAAAATTTGAAATATGATTTTGTGGGTTTTTTTTGAAAGAAATTGCATAAGAGGTTGTAAAACCTCTTTTTATTGGTTATTGACTTATTGTTTATTGAGAAAATGAGAGAGAAGGAAAATTAAATGCAATTTGCATTTAATTTTATAAGAATAAAGAAAAACATATTGTTGAAAATGATTTTTTTCCTTTATATTTCGGAACAGAGAAAGTAGTAAATACATGTAACCTATATATCGTTTTAGTTTTCGAAAGTGTAATTCACTGGCACATTTATTTTTGAATTTATTAAAATTATAAACATGCTTTCAAATATTTTTGTTAGTCATGTTTTACTATTAGAAAAGATATTAGAAACATATTTACAACTTCAATAAGTTTAAAGACCAATATAATATTAAATTTTTGACAAAAGATGTTCAATTTATTCAAATAGATAGAGTATATTAGATGTTAATACAAGTTCAACACCACTAAAAATTAAAAAGGATGAATCTGCAAACAAAGTCACATTATCATTCAAGTTAATAGCATATATGCTTTCAGAATATAAATGCTTCTTGATCTACATCGTTGAGGAACTTGATTACTGATTGAATCTGTAGCCGATCAACGTTGATCTGTCTATTTGAACTAAATAAACACCGCACACAACAGAAAAACTAAAAACACCGCACAAGAAGGAAAAATCAACAAGCGTTGCACTAAGACGACGAATTAAAACACAAAAAACCCGAAACAAAAACTAATCAATGTGAAAATCACTTATTTGAATTTAAAAAAAAAAAAAGACACATAGGTGATTTTGGATCAAGAAAAAAAACCCAAAATCATCTCTTTTTCAAAAGAAAAATAAAAGAAAAAAGCTTAAATCAAAAGAGACTAATAGGAAGCACTAAACCCTAATATTAAATTATACTACTTGTAGAAATTAAAACGGTAAACGGTGGTCTTTCCCTCTTTCCATGAAAAAGAAATTTATATCACATCCCAATCGTGCAATAAATTAGAACCAAAGATATGAATTTAATACTACAAGTCTACAACATACACAAAGAAAACCCAAAAAATCTGTCATACAACATACACAATTGAGACGTGTGCCTGATCACATTAATTTAATTCAATTGATATATCATTGAGCAGAGCTGACTCATTGTATATGTTGCATTGTAGCATAAAGATCAACACATGGTAATAAAAATAAATAAATAAATAAAGTTCAACATATATAACATACTTTTTTGGTTACAATATATATAATCAGTACGTAGTGCAGAGTAAGTAAACTTACAAAAAGACCGAGTAAAATTTTAAATTTAAATAAAAAATTTAGTGTTGCAATAAAAAATTTTAATTTTTTATTTTTTTTTTCAGTTTTGCCCTAAATTAATCTTTACGAATCTCAGTTTTACTCTAAACTAGCTCATAAAACACCAAAATTTTTATTTTGGAATGAAAAATCTCAATTTTAAACTATAAAACCTCAATTTTACTTTAATTTAAATTAATCCGTACAAAATATCAATTTTACCTCAAATCACCTCCGACAGCCCGTATGCTGTCTCCGCCCTGCATATAACATATTATAAGTGAACAAAATGAATATATAAAATAACATTTTTTTTGACACACACACACACGTAATTGTATATGGTCAAAAAAAATTTGTTAATAGTTTAATAACTACAAATTCATTTTTATAATAAATATCATTATCAACTAAATTATTATATAATCACTTGATGTGTCTCGAACCATATTAAACTGATAGTGAAAATAAAAAAAATGTTTTCCAATTTACTCTTTCAAGATTTAGAGGTATTTATACCTGAACCACTCAATAATATTTTAACTGATACAATTTTTTTATAAAATATACCATTGAATTGAAAGTTTATATCATATAGATTATTTGTGTAAAATTTCAGATAAATCTAAAATCATTTGATATGTTATTGAGACACATAAAGATTAACGGGGTTTAAAAAAATCACACAAACCATTCATTTTGATGTAATATCAAATTATTTTACATTTGTCTGAAATTTTACACAAATAATTTATATGATATAAATTTTTAATCCAAAAGTGTATTTTATAAAAATTATATCGATTAAAATATCATTCAGTGGTTCAGGAGTAAATACCTAACTCTTGAAACGGTACACCGGGTGTCACTAAATAAAATATATTATTATGTATAATCTTCTACAACTATAGGATACACTCTTTTTGGTGAATCCTTTTTTTATTTCTATTTTATCCTCAATTTCAAATTATTTCTCACAACAACCAAATTTGAAGAAGTCGTCAACAAAAAAATTCTATTATATTATTATTCTATCATACACATAAAATCATAAAAAATACGTATTACACAAACGAGCACGAAGACCCGCTAATAATTATAATGAGGAAAGTGTGTAGAGTTAAATAGTCGATGCTAATAATGTGATTAAAGTAAATGTGATTAAAGTTCTTCTATCTCTTTTTTTAATTGGTTTCTTGGCACCCATTTTAGATATTGTTGATGGTAGTTCAATTGATAACAATGATAGATCAGGTTTTGTGGCGGTAGGATTCCTAATTTTGCAGGCAGTGATTATACTATTAATATTAATGCTAAGATTCAAGCTATGTTCTTATGAATTGCATATTATATATATAGGCCAGATTCTGAAACATCATTTGTGAGACAAATTCTCAAAGAACATTGATAATTATCAAAGATGAGGCTTTACTTACCTATCTCTATACTACTCGATCTTATTAATAACATTCGTTCTTTTATATTAAGAGATTAGAATGGTGTGTCAACTCATACTCTACGAGTAGGAAAATAATCAATACTAATGACCAAGAAAATAAGAGCACGGCTATTGAACTTATGTGGCCGATCTGAATTGAGTGTGGGCCGTTCTTCCAACTCGTGCTGTTGCTTTGACTTGGGTGACTTCCCATGTGACAAATGACAAATAATGTTAAATTCCTCTTCCTGGTCCCTTAAATTAGGTTATCTTAAATAATTTTTAATACGGCCGTTAACTTTTGATCATGTGAGTCGAAGTTTATAATGTTGACCCATATATAATTATTTGGGGTTGGAGAGGGCGCGTATGTGAGGGGCATGTGAATAGTTGGAGAGCGCACTTCAACAATGGGAGAGACGCTAAATAATTACATTTTTTTTGAAAGAACGCTAAATAATTACATGTGGGTCAAATATTCTAACTTTGATCCACAGTCGAAGTTAGCAATTCTCATTTTTAATATAGCAGAAGATCAGTGTACCTTTGTGATACTACTTACTACTAGATTAAGCACTTCTTGTGGTAGTCTAGTTTGATTAATAAATTCATTTAGCTGCTTCAAAAAAAAAATATAGCAGAAGATAGACTAGTTTTAATTTTCTTTTAACTTTAATTTTCAATGCTATGCCAAATTTATAGTACCTCATCTTGACTCATTGAAGAGTAGTTAAAGTCGGTTAAAAGTTTAATAATAATAACTATTAGCTCATTTAAACTCAATGAGTATAGTTTTATTCATCTGTGTACTTGATTGAAGCCAAACCGAGTTGTTTACGAACTCAAATCGAGTCAAACTTGAATTGAAAAAAATATTTGTCACAAACTCGAGCTGAATTTTGAACTAAACTCAGACAAATTTGACTCGACTCGATTACACCCCTACTTGTGCATAGTAGAAGTTGCCTATGCTTGAGTATGTAATATAAATCTGAAGAATAAAAGAGGTTATTGTTCTAAGAAAAAATATAGAGAAAGGATATAGAAGTAAGTTGAATATTCATCCTAATTAGGACAACAAGACTATCAAAATTTGAAGATGTTTTTGTGGTTTAAGTTGAAGAATGATGTAGCCAATTTGCGTATACGTCTGTTTGTATCAAAAATAGAACATAAAAAACCATTGAAAATGTTACAACCATTATATTGTTATGAATTTTGTGTCAAGATTATTAAAGAGATCATCAAGATAGGGATGTTATACTATCTCGTTTGTATATACTCGTTTGTATATAGAGTGTTGTCAAGTACTCCTTTCGGTCTTTATTATAAGAAGAAATTTACTTTTTACATTCATGGAATGTATGATGTATCTAGTTTATAATATGGTATAGATACATAAAATATTCCATAAACCTAAAAAGCAAATTTCTTCTTATAATAAAGACCAGAGAGAGTATCATATTAGATAGAGAGAGGTAAGATTTGTGTATGAATTTTGGAAAAGTCTTCAACCTAAATGTTAAAGTTGAGTATGGGTTTGGCCTTTTGACCTCAAATATATGGTCAGTCGGAAAATGCCCATTCCATCATTGAAAAAGATCTAATCAGAGCTTTGGTAAGACAATTTTATAATATTTTATATTTATCCGGAAAACAAATCATTCAGAACAACAAAACTATGCAGATTTTTTATTCTTTTTACGAACCAAAGCAACAATACAAATAAATATATACTAAATTTTAATTTTTTTATTTATTTTATAAACAAATTTAAAAATTCTTATTTTATAGAGACGGAAACTATATTGGCTTAAATATGATTTTGGTCATTGCAAATATGACTCACTTTTATTTTGGTTCCTGTAAAAAAAAAGTTTTAATTTATATCCCTGCAAAATTAGAATTATTTTTAAAAAGTCCTTAATAATTTTTTTGGCTAACATGGCAAATTTAAGCTTATGTGACACATGCTTACAGTTACAGGACAGTGTTGCTGGCTTGACATATTTTTCCTTATTATTCATATTAATTATATTATTTTTTAACATATTAACCAAATCAAAATAAATGTTTTTAATTATTTTTTTCATTTATATTAAATCAAAATGGGTCAAACACAAACACAAAAATTCATCTCAATTAATTACTTTAAATATTTTTTTTAATGATTTGTAATTTTACACAGGTATAAATCAATTTTTTTTTTAAAAATGAAAATGAGCCATATTTGTAAGGATTAAAATCATATTTATGCCAAGTATATTTAATCTTTTATGTATAAAAAAACTAAGTATATTGAATACAATAATTGATGTGAGAAGAAGGCATGGGGGGCCTTTGATAAGTGCAAGTTACAATAGTTAGCCCACACAACAAAATTTTTTTAACTAACTTTTTAGATAATGAAAACCGCATGATTCCTTTTTGTTGTTAAAAACGAAATTTATTCATTTAAATTAATAAAAATAAATAGACTAATTTAAATTTAAAATCATAAAAATTAAAAAGGATGAATTTATAAATAAATTTATAACATCTACGTTAATAGTATAAAATGATAAAATACTTATAAATGTGACAAAGCCAACAAATTAATATGACAAAACTGTAGTATATGGAATATCTATACCTCCGAAGTTATAATGTTGGCGACGCCAAAACTATTGGTAGAATATGCATTTGATCGAATCTAATATGTCAATTTGACAGGACAAACACCACACAAAGACGGGAAACCAAAACCGCACTGCACCAAGATGACGAACAACACAACGTTGCACTAAAACAACGAAATAACAAAAAAAAACTAAGGCTTCGTTTGGCTAGCTTTTTTGAAGATTAGAAGCTACTTTAAAATTAGAAGTAATAATAATAATAAGAGTTTTAAGAATAAAGTAAAAGTTGTTTGGTTATTTTAATTTTTTGTATCTAAAAATGCTGTAGATTTTTAACTAATAAGTTTTTTTGATATATTTTTGTGTACTTATCTTTTACATATTTTTTGTTGTAAAAAAAATACAATGTCAAAAATAAAATAAAGTCAAATAAAATAAAAAGAAAAGAAAAAATGTAGCAGGCGAGAATCGAAGCGGAACCACGCATAACTTGACCAAAAGTTCAATTTTGTGGCTCATTTCTTTACTTTTCTTCATTAATATTAAACCACTTATTTTTAGTAAGAACTTCATATAAAATGTGTTTGATCATACTTCTGATTTAAAGAAGAAAATATGTTAAAACAAAGTCCAATCAAACAGACATTAATATATGTGAAATCACTTTGTTTGAATATAAGAAGAGCAAAATACAAAAGAGACATGTTTATGCTAAACAAAAGTTGTTGTTCAATCCCCGTATGCTTAGCACAATTGATATAAGAACATTGCAAATATGCAAGGATCAATGTTTAAATTCTAATTTGATTATTCATTCACTTTTAAAAAGGTAAAGTTCTAATCACTATGCGATTTGACTAAAAAACAATTATTCTTCAATCATTGTGAGTTTTTTCAATTAATAGAGATATATATCATATTATATAGGGAAAAACAACATTTATCTTTTAAAAAATAAAATTATAGTTAATAAATTACTTAAAAAGGATAAAAAATAAATTATTCCTTAAAAAGCAAACTCAAATTCTCTAATACATATATATAATCTATTGTATTAACACTTGAATATAATATAATATTTAGTTTGACATGTTAATATTTTTTTTTTTTGGATTATGTTGATGCTTATTTTGACAAAATTTCATGAATATGGCAATATGCCCGTCATTGTTGAATCTTGACCTAAGGAAATGGAAATATATTAAAAGTAGGGTTTAAAAGTATTTTATATCCACTTTAGGACAAATCAAAAGGACACCACTCTGATTCTTCTGATATGTCATATTCCTCGCATCCAATCAATACTTCATTGGTTTACTTTTGCATATATGATATATTTTTTTGAATTATGACTATTATTAATTAGTTTTTTATAAATAAAAAGAAGATTTGCTATAAGCATCAAAGAAGACGAATTAAATATCAAATATTAGTTGATTTAATGGTGATTGACATTAAACTTAATAGAAAATAACTCTAGTTTAATCTCTGCTACTGTACTTGAAATGAGATTAAAATTACATAATATTAGAAATCGTTCCCAACTCTAGACTATTAAAGTCCTTTCTATAAACTAGAGAGTGCAAAAAAAAAAGAATTATTTGGCGCAAAAAGATATACTACCAATCATATGTATTTGGCCTTTAAAATAAAAATGATAAACCAAGTGTATCAAGTACTAGAAATTCCATTATAACTCTAGTGTATGGAGAAAAGCAAGTTAAGAAAAGGAGACTGATCTACTATAAAACTATGAGTGCATTCCTCAACAAAGTTTCTCTCTGTTAAACAATTTAGTCACTAACACATTTCTATAACAAAAATTGGCCTTTAATTTTTATATTTAATTACAATATTGTAAGTAAGAATAAACTGATAATATCTTTTTTTTTATAAAAGAGGGTCGAAGTCAAAAAAAAAACAAAAACTAAGAAACTAAACCAGCATTTTTGGGCATAAAAGTTCAAGAAATGTCATCAAATATAATACTCATAAGTTCTCTAGCTAGGAGGTGACTCAAGCTAATTAATGCACATTAAAAGAATTCAAGCTCAAACTTGCAATCCAATCAGCACATCAATCACCCCGTCAATGAGTATGCTCGATCTGAATTTGAATTTGCCAACCAAAATTCATAATTTCATAAGTTCACAAATACGACGAACCATAATTTCATAAGACTACCCACAATGGGGTAGTTTACTTCTGACTTAAACAAATAAAAACCCTCCAATGCATAGTTGAAGAAAGCAAGAAACAATGCAGAGCTGAACAAACACAACAAAACTCAACACCTGCAACAGGGACACGCGTCCAACTTCCAATGGCTGCTTTCTGGCGCGTGTGCAACACGCGCGACAGCCGCGCGTTTGCGTCAGACGGAGCGGGAGGAGAGAGAGCGCGCGGATTGCAGTGGGCCACGTGGCCTGCTGTGATTGGCTGGCGCGATTTTTACTTAATCTTTATCTTTGAACTCAATTATTTTACTGCAAATTAATTTTTTATTTTTTTATTTTTTCACCAAAATTCGTAAAAAAAATTTCTCTGTAAATAGAGACTTGGTTCATTTGATTTGGACACAGAAAAAAAATCAGAATTTTTCTCTATTTTAATCTTATTATTAGTGTTTATTAGTGTTAATTTTGAAGTTTAAGTTTTTTTTTGAGTAAAATGGATCCCAATAATCATTTCTACACCCAAAATTCCAACACTTCTCAAAATTCCAACACTTCTCAAAATCCTAACACTTATCAGAATCGAAATCAATATCAATTTTCCAACCAACATCCTCAAAACATGCATAATTTTGGTTATCCACCAAATTTCAGTCATCCATATGGTTCATACTATCCACATTATGGATCTATGATGGGAAATCTATCTCAAACACTACCTTTTCATGGTCATATGCCACCGGTCAATGAAAATTGTTATCGTGATGGTGCATCTGAATTTCCCGAATTTTCAACTCAAATGACAATTGCTAATGAAAACACTGAAAATCCAGAAGATTCAACTCCTAAGAGCAAGA
Organism: Trifolium dubium; assembly: GCA_951804385.1. Taxonomy (NCBI): domain Eukaryota; kingdom Viridiplantae; phylum Streptophyta; class Magnoliopsida; order Fabales; family Fabaceae; genus Trifolium; species Trifolium dubium. The sequence continues at coordinate 23,028,146 of OX638075.1, read as the reverse complement.
GAAATCAGCTACCACAATGGAACACTCAGCAAAATTTGGTGCTGATTAGTGGTTGGATTAAATATGGAACAAGTAGTGTTGTCGGAAGAAACCAGAGAGGTGAATCATTTTGGGGTCAAATTGCTGAATATTGTAATGAGCATTGCTCATTCGATCCTCCGCGTGATGGAACTTCCTGCCGAAACCGTTTTAATTATATGAGCAAATTTCTGAATAAATGGATTGGTGCTTATGATGGTGCTAAGCGTTTGCAAGGAAGTGGTTGGTCGGAGACTGATATTTTAGCAAAAGCGAGAGAATTATATGCAGATGGAAAAAAAATTCAATTTACTTTAATGGAAGAATGGGAAGCTCTCCGTGATCAACCACGTTATGTTAGCCAAGTAGGAGGAAATATTGGCTCAGGAAGTAGTGGATCTAAGAGATCTCATGAGGAGAGTGATGTTGGATCAAGTGTTCGTCCTATGGGTAGGGATGCTGCTAAAAAAAAGAGTAGGAAGAAAGGCAAGGCAGCTGCTGCAATGGAGGTGGTGGATAAAGATTGGGCTGGTTACACACAAATAAAGGAGAAAGAGTTTGAACATTTGAAGTATATGGCCACAATGATCGAAAAACAGACACAGACTAAGAATATGGAGTTGTATCTAAAGTTAACTTCTGAGGAGCCTCTGGATGACCGGAAGAAAATGCTGTTGGAAAAGTTGACCATAGAATTGTTTGGTTAATTAGTGTGTTTTATTATGTTTGGTTTGATTAGTTTGTTCGAATAAGTGAGTGTTGTGTTTGCTTAGATTTAGTGTGTATGAATATGTCAGTGTAATGTGTGCTTTGATTAATATGTATGAATATGTCAGTGTAATGTGTGCTTTGATTAATGTGTATGAATATGTCAGTGTAATGTTTGCTTTGATTAATGTGTTTGAATATGTCAGTGTAATGTTTGTTTTAATTAATATATAATTTGAAATCTGTCATGGTCCACCACCCACTCAAACATTCAATTCTTATCCGATAATAAACTCTATACAATTTAATTTGAAATCCGTGGTCCACCACTCACTCAAGTATTCAATTCTTATCCGATAATAAACTCTGTACAATTTAACTTGAAATCCGTGGTCCACCACCCACTCATTCATCCATTTATAAATAGAGAGTTATACTTCCCATTTATGTACCAACAACACAAATATCATCCAATCTTCTTCCTAAATCACAAAGTCATGGATCCATCACAATATGAGTTTGATATGTCAGCCTATCTTGAAAATAGTCACTTTGAAGAAACTTATGTACTAAACCATTTTAGAGAGCGTAAAAATAAAATATTGGAAGATAATGCACCTCGTCGTCGAAAATATATCAATAGAGATCATGTCGCCGCAAACCAAAGACTAATTGACGACTACTTTTCCAATCAGCCTACATATGATGATGCCATGTTTCGTCGTCGGTTCCGGATGCAAAAACATCTTTTCCTTAAAATTGTTGGGGACCTTTCAAGTAGTGACGACTATTTCACTCAGCGAGTTGATGCAGTCAACAAAGAAGGTATATCACCCTTAGCAAAATGTACCACAGCAATGCGAATGTTAGCATATGGTATGGCAGCAGATGCGGTCGATGAGTACATCAAAATTGGAAGTACTACAGCATTGGATTGCTTACGTAGTTTCTGTAATGGAATCATAGATTTGTATGAGCAACAGTATTTGAGAGCACCGACCCAAGATGACCTGCAAAAAATACTACGTGTTAGCGAAATGCGGGGTTTCCCAGGGATGATTGGGAGTATTGACTGCATGCACTGGGAGTGTAAAAATTGTCCTAAAGCATGGGAAGGTCAATTTACTAGAGGAGACAAGGGAACCACAACAGTTATTCTTGAAGCTGTTGCATCTCATGATTTATGGATTTGGCATGCATATTTTGGATGTCCAGGTACATTGAATGATATTAACGTACTAGATCGCTCTTCTGTTTTTGATGATGTTATAAAAGGGAATGCTCCAAAAGTCAATTTCTTTGTAAATGGACATCCATACAATATGACATACTATCTTGCCGATGGTATTTACCCTTCATACCCAACCTTTGTCAAATCGATCAGACTTCCTCAAAGTGAACCCGATAAGTTATTTGCACAAAGGCAAGAGAGCTGTCGGAAAGACATCGAACGTGCATTTGGAGTTCTTCAAGCTCGATTTAAGATCATCCGTGAACCAGCTCGGTTGTGGGACATAGGCGATTTGGGTATCATCATGAGGTCCTGCATCATATTACACAATATGATTGTTGAGGATGAACGAGATACATATGCTCAACGTTGGACCGATTTTGAGAATTCTGACGAAAGTGGATCTAGTGAAGCACCGCAACCGTACTCAACCGAGGTGTTACCTGCTTTTGCAAATTTTGTGCGTACTAGATCCGAGTTCCGCAATTCAAATGTTCATCACAAATTGCAAGCAGATCTAGTGAAACACATCTGGACAAAGTTTGGAATGGGACGTGAATGAAGATGGTTTTTATCGTACTAATTACGTTGCTTTTGTGTTTTATTGCATTTTAAATAATTTGTATCGTACTAATTACGTTGCTTGTGTGTTGTATTGAATTTTAAATAATTTTTATCGTACTAATTACGTGACTTGTGTGTTGTATTTTAAATTAAATTAAGATGATTTGTATCGTATAAATTATTTAATGAAATTATGTTTTTATTACCAAAAAAAACTTATTTAGTGTTATTTATTTTAATTTAATTTAATCATAAAAAACAAAAAATAAATAAATAATAATATGATATAAAAAGTGGTGGGGTAGAGAAAGTGGTGGGGTAGAGTGTTGAAGAAAAAATGGATTGGAGAGGGTTAAAGTTGAAGGTTTGTTGAAATATGATGTGGAGTGTTGGGAATTGAAAAAGTGAGTGTTGAAGGTGGTATTTTTTGTTTATGCATTGTGGGTAGTCTAATGCTCGATCTGAGTATGCTCTGACACCAATGAAGACCACTTAGTCACTCTTTTGATCAATACATTCTCTTCAACTTCAAGCCAAATTAATTCTAATAAACATTCCCCACATTTCAGCATAAATAGTTGCCAATTTTCCGAGTATACCCTTTCTACCATCTACCATCTGAATCCCGTAAAATGCCTCCAAACCTAGATTAGTAGATTTATAGACTTCTTGTAAGCTCCATCGTACTCCCTCCGTTCCTTAATATAATACTCCTTTTGACTAAATTTTACTATTTATCTATCATGTTTTGACTGTATTTTTCTAATAATATACAGATATAAATAATAGCATATAAGATCTTGTTTGATTTGTTTTGATGAGTATTTTCAAGATATCAAATTTTTATAATTTTTACTGCTAGATTATTAAAGATATTAACGATTAAAATTGTGCATTGGCGTACGTGCAGTGGTCAAAAAGGTCTTATAATTAAGGACGGAGGGAGTAATTCATTTTGATCTATCCTTCAGGTGGACAATGAAGGTTAGGAAAATACAAGAAAGAAGAGTATGAATTGTGTTTTTTTTCTTCTACTCACCCTTTTTTCCTTGTACATGAAAGATTTTCATTCACTAGTGATTTAAATGATACATTTTATAAAATGTATTTATTTTATATATTTATATATAATCTTATGCCCTCTATTTTTTTATTTTTTTGATAAATCTTATGCCCTCTATTAAAATGATGTTATGGGCAGTCGTCCGAATCAACCTGTCCCGAGTCATTCCTTAATGTAGTATTAATTAAATAAGTTTTAAAGATATATAGAATTCAAACTTTAAAAATTAAACTAATCATAAATTATAACAACAGCTAATATTTTGTAATAGAAAAAACAAGGAGCGATGAGTTGTCCTAATAATGTAGCTGTTGGACCATACACTAAGGTTAAATATAAAATACAATACACTATATATTAAATTGGAAATAAAAAACGACACGTAATGTAATAATTCTCCAACAACAAGTAAAGCTTATATTTGTGGTAGTTACTTACTAAGTAGTATCTCTCTCAATTCTCAAGGCTGGAATAATCAATTGAGATTTGGGTGAGGCTGTCAAGTATACATACGTAGTTTGCAATTTTGCATTGATTGGCTTATATACTATAGACTATACTATAGTATTAATATGAAGCTGTAGGAGACAGTGCACTTGTTTGTCATTTAGTCATTAGGATCCACCACGAGGACAGTTTTGAAGTCGCGATTTCACACATAAAATTGTTTTAAATAGAATAAAAATAATAAATAACGTGTCCAACTTGTTGACTTCACAGTGAGAAGATTACTCTTTTGTTCAAAAATATGTGACTCCTATGATTATTTTATACATATAATAGATCCATTTTCATCATTCATAATTGATGGCTCAATTTTTTTTAAATAGACGAAATAACAAGTAATTAAAAATTTATATATATTAGAGAGATTGAGATTTAATATATATTTTAATTATGAATTTTTGATTTAACAATTTTGATCTGTTGAATTAAAATTTGTGGAAAATTAATGACTTTATTTAACCCTTAATAAAAATAAAATTTAAATTATTTTATGAATTTTATTTTGTTACAAATTGAATTGGATTAAAATAGATTTTCACTATATAAATAAAAAAATGCATAGAATAATGTAAAAAGTATTGAAAAAGTATCAAATCGTCTTTTTATCGTTTATTGATACAATCACCATTATCATAATTGAAAATTTTACTAATATATTAATTTAAAAGTGGTAAAAAATAAAAATAGTATTCATTCAATTTTAAATGATATCAATTTTAAAAAATAAAAAAAATATATAATTGTCACTTTTCAATATAAGTTTTTCTCATTGCGCCGGTCTCATATAAAGGTAATATTCTCTAACTATTGTATTTTGCTTTGGTGATGAAACAGACAAATAGTTAATATTAACATTTTGATAACAATGTAGTTACATTTTTTAATCTGTATTTAGAAACCATAAAAACGATTAAGAAAGGTACTAATTAATTTAAAATTAAAATTAAAAAGATATTTAATTTGAGACAAATTTTTTAACACTTATGGTAGAGGGAAATTTGGAAGTGAGAGATAAAGAGTGTTGAAAGTTCCACTCTACCTTAACATGTGGGAAGACTTATTGGTCTACGATGATGTAAGCATTTTGGCCTATATAACCCACTTGCAAACTTAGATCTTATACTTAAACAGTCACGGAAAAATATAGATAAGTTGTGTGTGTGTTTGTGTGAGAGAGAAATTCTCATATTGTTTCAAGATGAGTGAGGGTAAGGTAGTTGAAGCAAAGGCACAAAATACACATCATGATTTTGATCCTCAAAAGAAGCCTAAAAAAAACAAGTATGCTTTTGCTTGTGCTATGTTAGCTTCCATGACTTCCATTTTGCTTGGCTATGGTAATAACTAGCACTACTCCACTATTCAGAAATTGAATTCAAATTCTTCTAAAATTTGTATTTTAATAAAACTTATTTATCACTTAAGTTCAATGACTTAATTATTTATTATACTACGTTTATTACGAAGAAAGAAAATATAATATTGATTTTTGATACGTTGTGATGTTATAGATATTGGTGTTATGAGTGGAGCAGCAATCTACATACAAAGAGATCTTAAAGTATCGGACGTACAAATTGAGGTACTCTTAGGAATCATCAACATATATTCTCTCATAGGTTCATGTCTTGCCGGCAGAACCTCTGATTGGATTGGTCGCCGGTACACTATCGTGCTTGCCGGCGCCATCTTCTTTGTTGGAGCTTTACTGATGGGTTTTTCACCAAATTACGCCTTCCTCATGTTCGGTCGGTTTGTCGCCGGAGTTGGCATTGGCTATGCCCTCATGATTGCCCCTGTTTATACTGCTGAAGTTTCCCCTGCTTCCTCTCGTGGCTTCCTCACTTCTTTTCCTGAGGTTAATTAGCATCTTCATTTTCTTTTATACTAATAATTTAGCATCTTCGTTAATCTATCTTTTTATATAGTGCAAGAGTTTGTTTGTTATAATTAGTACAAATTATATAGTAGTTTGTTTTTTTGATATTTAATAATTTAAAATTTGATTTTAGAAATAGAAAATATTTGTTTTTTTATTTTGTTTAAATATATGGATATTAAAAATAGTTTTTGAATAATTTTGCCATTTTTTGCAAGTCATATAATTAACTTAAAAATATACTAGTTGTAGAAATGAAGTAATTTGATGCAATAATAAATTTTATTGGACCATACTTTTTTTTTAAATATGTATAATAGTCATATACACATAAATTATAATTTTTGGTATATCAGAAAGATAAATGCTTCCACCATAATTTGAACCCTGACCTCATCCAATCCAATACACTGGTACACCTCAAAGTTTAGAGTGCATATCCTTTTAAAATATTTAGTATTTCTCTCTCTCTCTCTCTTATATATGTTGCATAGAGTCTAATTAAATAGTTATATGATCTATTTCATATATATTTAATATATATTTTTATAGTACACACGATATTAATATTTATAGGACACCGTATTATAAGTTTGAAAATTGAATATTTTGATTGATTTTGTATAAATTGCAGGTTTTTATAAACAGTGGAATATTACTAGGATACATATCAAACTATGCATTTTCAAAACTGTCACTTAAAGTAGGATGGAGAATGATGCTTGGAATCGGCGCAATTCCTTCGGTAATCCTAGCCGTTGGAGTCTTAGCCATGCCAGAATCACCACGTTGGCTCGTAATGAGAGGTCGTTTAGGAGACGCAATAAAAGTGCTCAACAAAACATCAGATTCCAAAGAAGAAGCTCAGCTAAGGTTAGCCGAGATAAAACAAGCAGCTGGAATACCCGAAGAGTGCACCGACGACATTGTTGAAGTAAAAATTAAAAACACCGGTGAGGGTGTATGGAAAGAACTTTTTATTTATCCAACACCCACAGTTCGACATATTGTAATCGCTGCATTAGGCATTCATTTTTTCCAACAAAGTTCGGGCATAGATGCTGTTGTTTTGTATAGTCCTACAATCTTCAAAAAGGCTGGGATCAACGGTGATACGCATCTTCTTCTTGCAACCATAGCCGTTGGATTTGTTAAAACGATGTTTATTTTAGTTGCTACTTTTATGTTGGATCGCTTTGGCCGTCGTCCGCTGTTACTCACTAGTGTTGGGGGTATGGTACTCTCGCTTATCACTCTCGCTAGCAGCCTTACGATCATCGATCATTCGACAACAAAGCTAAACTGGGCCGTTGGATTAAGTATAGCAACTGTTTTGTCTTATGTTGCAACATTTTCAATTGGTGCAGGACCCATCACATGGGTGTATAGTAGTGAAATATTTCCTTTGAGGTTAAGAGCACAAGGTTGTGCTATGGGTGTTGTGGTGAATAGGGTCACAAGTGGAGTTATTTCAATGACATTTTTGTCCTTGTCTAAGGCTATTACTATTGGTGGAGCTTTTTTCCTTTTTGGAGGTATTGCTACAATAGCTTGGATATTTTTTTATATTATGCTTCCTGAAACACAAGGTAAAACACTTGAAGAAATGGAAGCCTCTTTTGGTAAAATTTGGAGAAAATCTAAGAATACTAAGGAAGTTGAGAATAATAAGGACCAAGTTGCACAAGTCCAGTTAGGGACTAATGTTTCAACTTAGTAGATAAGTGTGTATTATTAGGGTTGATTTGTAATATAATATAGTATATAGTGGTTAAGTTTGTGTGTTTTAAAGTAACTCTTTACTTGTCCACAAAAAAAAAGGAGCATCTCTTTGATCATAAAGAAATTAGTAGCTTTTCAAACTACATTTCAATGATAAAAGGAAAAAAATATGGTTGTCAATTTCATTACTGTGCAATAATATAGTATGACTTAACATCCTTTCCATTTCTTAAAAGATCCATATAGACACACATCCACACACACTCTTATATATTTTACTGATTTATTCTCACAAGCATACCTCTTTCTATGTTTTTTTCGTGTGCAATATTAAGCGTTGAATTAATTTAAAGATTGAGAGAGGAAAAGTGATACTTAGACAAGAGAAAAAATATGTATGGTTCGATTAAAAGCTTTAATCTATCAGTGATCAAAATTTTATACATAATTGAAAATCATTTTATATGTTATTAAGACTCATATAGATTAACAGTTTATGCATTTTTATTGAATAGTCGTATGCACTCATATCAAATGGATGTTGAGTGTACCTTAAGAGTAGAATTATGTCTGTATTTATAGGAAAAAAAATGGTGTGCACGAGTAGTGGTTTTACAACGTCGTGGGTCTCGGCATGTGAGTGGAAATTTGTGGATAGTACTACAATGCAAGCGCCTTCTATATACCATTACATGACAAATGGATCCCTTATCAGCGACCGTCTTGATTATCATTGTAGAGTGGCATTGAATCCAAAAAGTACTAAGCCATCAACAATGAGGAGACGTTAAGTGGAGCGCATTGATTGATATCCCCTATAATTAAGTAGAGCTGTCAAAATGGACTAGTCTGCATAGAGCGGTCCGCCAAACCTGTAATAATATAGAGTTTTGACTTTAAAATTACTATCGAATTTACATTCGGACTTTTTAACCCGGCCCATACACGCATGGGTCGTGATCCGCCTGCTAGCCCGAATAATATACTTTTTTTTTTAGGCCCAAGCCAAGTGACTACATTGGTTTTGCAGACAATTTTGCCACACATTAAACTTCTCTTGTTTATATTTCACTCGTGTAGCATTGAGCGCGAACAACCTTTGGTAATAAGTTACAAATTCTCCCGTGCAAGAACAACGTCTTTTAGCTCTGAATATAATATGTAGTATGGCTTTTATTTATTTGTGTTCATAACTCAAGTTTGCAAGTAAATTATATTTTTTTTGCAAATATATGTGATGTCTCAATAAAATTCATTTTTATTAATTTAAAATATAAAAGCGGGTCGGGACTCAGACACTATTTTTCAGACCATATTTTATCTGGACTTTTAGCCCGATCCTATGAAGTCCGCCACCCGACCAGGCCGGCCCTAAACAGGCCGGATAGAAACTTAAAACGACAATAATAATGTTGATATTTTTATTTTTTTTTGGATATTATTAAAATCAACTTTTTTACTCAGGATTAAAAACCTAAAACGTCAATATATATACATTTTAAATGATATTTATGATTTGTCTAGAATTAAAAAATAAGCAAAACAAAAAAATCAAACACAATTTATGTAATTCATTAAATCTTCGAAAGTATAGACCTTCCAAGTTCCAACAAACGGGCCTAATATATTGTCTTGCATTCATCACGGGTTGCAATTGTGAGAGGTTGTTATCATTAAAAATTTCGACCACCGTACCGTTGAACAAACTATGTTTATTTGTAGGGTATCAAGATTCCAAGCACGAAGAAGAAAAGGTGGGGAAACAACTAAGCATGTGGTATTTGTCTTGTGACAATTAATTAAGATGAATGATAGACTCATACATCACTCAACAGTACACGTGTGTATATATGTGGGTATTTTCATATTTGGAAATGAGGCATGGGATGTCGATATGCATTAAAAAAGACTATGCATATACGTGCATATTCAAACATCTATTCTAATCACTAAATTACTTAATGTAGAAAATAGAAATAATATAGGGCTAAAAAGCATTTATCAGAAAGAAATTTGTGCCAGAATATATATATATATATATAAGAACTCCACTGATATTTTATTTTCATTAAAATTAATTGGTTGGTGCTTATCGTTTTTTATTAAATGCATTGGTTAGTGTTTGATGGAGAGATTATAATGTGAAGGATGTCTCGAATCAGATTTGGGCTGATTCCTTTTCCATGGGTCTTTAGTTTGTTGGTTAGACAGTGTGTAGTAAGGGCGGCAAAAAGAATATGCGAGTTACTGAGTTAGCGAGTCAGTCTGCGGTCTGCCAATGTTTTTTATTGTGTTGTCTACATTACAAAAAAATATAATTTTTCTTTGGTATAAACAAAAAAACATTGTGAGTAACATTGTGATATTTTCTTTGGTATAAAGATTTCATGAAAAAGATAATTGTTACTTGTTTTATCTTTTATAATTCGGGATAAAAATAATATTTTTTTTCTCTCTCATAATTTATGATGAGGAGAGGATAACTTGCTTTCTTGTGATTTATTTCTATTCTTACATTTTGGACTAGCAATTTTGAACATTGATATAGGTGAAGTCCTTGTTAGGGAGTATTGCTTCCAATTGCATGCCTTTCTAAAGAACAGCATGCCCTTCTTTGTTTATGACCAATAATTTTTTTTTATTACTACCTCCATTTCTTATTATAAGAGACTAATATATTTTTAGATTCATTAAAAAATTGATGTATTTAGTTTATATAATAAACCCGATATATTATTTTTTTAATAAATTTAAAACGTATATTTGTCTCTTATAATAAAAAATAGAGGTAATAACTAATAAAAATTGAAATGATATTCTTTTGCATTAAATAAATTTTTCCATTTTTTTATGTGTGCGCGAATGATTGATCACATTACAACCAATTGTATTATTTAAACTAATTTTAATTTAGTCTAGGGAATCTAATATCGAGGGAATGGTTAGCTAAACATGGAGCAGAATTGGAAGGGGACAAAGTCTATTGAAGGCAGTGTCCAACTTCTCTTTCTAACTATCTTCTTGCTGATTCAGTGGAGATATCCTTCCTCCGAACTTAACTTTGTCGTTTTTCTTTCTATTACATTGAAAAAAAATCAAGTGAATGGTAAAACTTTCTCTAGTCTAATTTTAATTTTGATTCGTCTTTTTTTTTTTGGTCAGGTAGCCTAGTGGCTAGAAATTCACCCCTTTAAAGGTGAATAAGTGGGCATACCGAGTTCGAACTCCGTCCCTGCACTTTTGTGCAATATATCCAACTAATTGAGCTAAACTCATGGGACATTTTGATTCGTCTTTTTATTATATTTACAAATGGAGAAGTACAAAATAAGTTAACGATAAATAATTAATATTTGGGTTAATAGTCTTTGATTTGATTTTACCTTGTAAAATATATTTTTATTACCGGTGGTAATGTGTAGATTTTATCATTTACCGGCCTCTTCAATGAACTTTTTACTGACGTGGTAGATAAAAAGTTCACTGTCACGTCAATAAAAAATCAACTGAGGAAAATAATTGATGAGATTTGTAGTTTTCCTGTAGTTGGTGCAACTTTAGTTTCATTGTCCCTTTAAGACTTTGTTGCAGCTATCCTGTTTTTGTTCAGATCTGGAAGTTTGCGGTGGTTTGGGTTTGTTTGGCTCGAAAGAGTCGTTTATACCTGTTGTGTGTTGTCACAGGAAATTGTGGTACGTGAATTTGTCCGTGTTGGCGGTTGGTTCATTCGTTGTTTAATACCTTAGTAGAAGCTGACACATCACTTCTTTACTATTTGGTTTCACACTCGTATGCTGGTGTGTTGGATAGTGTCCGACGAGTTTGTATTTGCTTTGACTTTTCTTACCTGATTAGGTTAGTTCTAAATCTATTTGTAGTTGGAATAACTGTAATATTTTTTATTGCTACATTTTTGTGTGACTTAATTGGGTCTAATTGATGTCCCTCCAGCATTTTGTAATCTCTTATTTTAATTTGCTATGGGGTGGTGCGGAGTTTCCATCTGCCCACCTTTTACTTAAAAAATAAAATTATGAAACTCGCTCACATTTTAGGGGTAGTATTTTTTAAGTGCAATCCTTTTTTATTAAGTTTTAAACTAACTCTTAATATATTTTTTAATGGCAATTCTTTATTTTTTTGGTTTTCACACTCTACTGCATTAGTATCCGATGACTAATCTGGTTTGAGATGAGTTCTGACATTAAATAGTTTGAGATGAGTATCCGATGACTAATCTTTATTAAAACATTTTCAAGTTAATATTTCTAATTAAGTGCAAGGAGTACATAACAAGACGACAACTAACAAGGCATACACATACGAAGTAGGGACGAACCAGATGATGCAGTGAAACTGCACAGAATTCAATTCCCTTTATTCTACACACTGACATTGTTCTACATAGATCATATCAACAAACTTCACATGGTGGCTTTTGAAGGCTGCATAGGAACCCACAGAAGATGGTTTACAGGGAAAAAGTGACAAACTGGAGAATTCTTCCCAGCCTTAATCCCAAGCTGCTTGAATATAACATGATCCGGGTTCCAATCAGATGTGTCCAAATGGCAAACACCAAGAGCTTCCATTTGATCTCCATTCTCATCACCAACCAGTGATACCTTGAACACTTTAGTCCCTGTAGCTATGTAATGACAATAGTAAATGGCATAGGGGTATGGTAGAGGGTGACATGCTACCCATTTGGGAGCATTAATGTCATGTGATACTTTCAATATGGTATATTTCTGTAGAGGGGCAGCTGTGTGTGAGGGGTAATTGGTGGTGAGAATGTTATGTTTGGTGTTCGAACCAATGATTTTGTCGACAAATTCGAGCACGGACTCTAGAGAACTGGCACAAATCTTTGTCTCTCCTGTAATGGTTTCTCCTTCGCATTGTTCAAGTGTTCCTCTCATTGATTTTGCTTGTGGAGAATCTTCAGGGATTGATAATAGCTGGAGAACACTTTGGAGTTGTGAGATTGAGAGAGGAATTGAGTCGGCCTCTTTTCTTGAAAGGAAATGAGAAACCTCTTGGACTGGAAATTGAAGGGTCATTACATTTCCAACATGAAGATCATCCAAATTGAAAAATCCTGTCTTGAAAGCTTCTATACGATCGAGGTTAAGAGATTGGGACCCTTTCAAATCTTCTGAGTTGGTAGATGGGGGACCTTTTGGATTAAGGGCAGTAGATATGTACCCGGCAAGGTAAGGTTCATTAGAATCATGGGTATAAGTCTTGTACACGGCAGCATACTTGGGTTTCTTGACTTCAGAATTACCATAAGAAGTTATGTAAGGCTCATTGGAATCATGGGTTTTATACGCGGCAGCGTAATTTGGTAGTTTGGTTTCATGATTACCATAGGAAGTTATGTAAGGCTCATTGGAATCATGGGTTTTATACGTGGCAACGAAATTTGGTAGTTTGGTTTCATGATTACCATAGGAAGTTGTGTAAGGTTCACTGGATTCATGGGTTTTATATGCGGCGGCATAATTTGGTAGCTTGGTTTCCTGATTACCGTAAGAAGTTATGTAAGGTTCATTGGAATCATGGGTGTGAGTTTTATACGCGGCAGCGTAATTGGGTGTCTCGACTTCATGATTACCATAGATAGTTATGTAAGGTTCGTTGGAATCATGGGTGTCAGTCTTATACGCAGCAGCGTAATTGCGTTTATTGACTTCTGGATTACTGTAGGAAGTTTTGTAAGGTTCATTGGAATCATGAATGTTAGTCTTATACGCTGCAGGGTAATTTGATTGCTTGGCTTCATGGGCCGCAACACTAGTTTTGTAACCAGAAATGTAAGGCTCGCTTAGCATTTTGGGGAGTGATACATGGTTGTTATGTTTGACAATGGTATATGAAGCTGGATATTTTGGTTTTTTGTCTCTGTACTGTGTCATGTAAGATTCATCATTCGAATCCACATGTTTCTGATTTGATTTTTTGTTTCCGTACTGTGTCATGTAAGATTCATCGTTTGAATCCACATGTTTCTGATTTGGTTTTTTGTCTCTGTACTGTGTCATGTAAGATTCATCGTTTGAATCCACATGTTTCTGATTTGGTTTTTTGTTTCCATATTGTATCATGTAAGATTCATCGTTCAAATCCACATGTTTCTGATTTGGTTTTTTATTTCCGTACTGTGTCATGTAAGATTCATCGTTCAAATCCACATGTTTCTGATCCAGTACCTCTGCCTCCGAGTCTCTTGCACTAATGTAGCCATTCTAATGTCAATGAAAATATTAGCGCCAAGTATTTTTCATTGCGATAAACATAAATTAGTCCAAGTATCTTTCGCAATAGAATATATATGCGGGTATAATATTATTGAACACCGTAATTAATTTTGATAGATTTAATAAAATATTAAATTATTTAAAATTTGCATAAGATTTTATATAGACAATCTATGTGACATAAGCAGCAAGCTATAAAATTTGTATTTGTGTAAATTTGTATTTGCACCAATGTAACTTGATCTTGTATTAAATCAAAATAAAAAATAGAACGGGACAACAATATAATAGACATAATTAAAATTTGGAAAGTACTAGTGATTTGGTATCTTACCTTTTTGTAAGGTTCATTAGAATCATGAGTATGTGTCTCATACGCCGCATCGTAATTGGATTGTTTGGTTTCATGATTACGGTACGAAGTTATGTAAGGGTCATTAGAATTATGGGTACCTCTCTCATACCTAGCACCAAAAGAGCACTCTGACAAAGTCCAACACTGAAAGGAAATTACTATAGTAAGAAGCTGAAATGCTTGTAAAAGAGCCATTTCTCTTCACAACTAAGGATGAGTTCCACTTGAATATAGGTAACCTTTTTATAGGCGCTCTTATAATTTGAAATTTAAGAACTAACTTGTAATTTACCTTCCTCTATTATTAGTTTATTATAACTATAATAGCTTGCTTGATAAGAAAGTTGAGTAAAATAGTGAAATGATTTCATCAAGAAAATAAAATAGTGAAGTGACACTAGCTAGTAGCAAAGTGTGAGCTAGTCTATGATAAGGGAGCAATTAGTTAGAAGGTTTGCATGTGTATGGATTAGATCCCCAGATGGTGCCTATAATTAAGCATGTGTTGTTGTGTTAAGATATATTAGTACTTAAACAGATCTCAATACGTACTGACAAAATATTATACTATATAAAGTTGGAAAATGTTATCCTGTTAAGAGGTACTAATTTGGTTTCTTCTTAATTTTTGTTTCTTTGCACAATTATTGGTTTATATTGCCAATTTCTTTTTATCTTTTAGGTCATAAGGTTGATTTGAGGAGTTTTGATGATTCATATTTATTTTTTAACTATGTATTTATATATATTTTAATTTTCATCATTAGTATTCAGCTCACTTATAAGCCGACTTAATCCGGTTTGAGATGAATTCTGGCATCAAATGATTTTAATCCCTTCTCAAACGCAATTGTGCAGGGATCGAACCACGATCCTCTCTTTCAAATCCAATGTCAATCATTGTTGAACCAATTAAAGTTTGGTTAACTATATACTTTAATAACAAAACATTTAAGTGTTACAAGTGTTCTTTGATATTATAATACTCACAGATTAAATTTTGCATTTAAATTTAAAAGATTTATATATTCCGGGCCGACCTAAAGGATAAGACAACTCAAACAAGGATTTTACGCCCCCGAAAAATGTACAAAAATTATTAAGAAAAAGGTATCTTATAAGTTATAAACTCATTAGAAAAGGCCTAAGAGAACCAATGTGTATTGATCAAGTAGTAAGGATCTTGGTCCGCTTATGCATGTGGTCAGATGTTTGATTCTTGACTCATGTGTATGAAGAAAATTCGGTTAGGATGGGAGAACCCACCTTGATCGCCCCACAGATTCCCCGACAGAGATTAGTCATAGCTTACGGCGGTGGAAACTTCGTACCAATATCATGGTACCACATAATCTCTTAGAAAAAAAATTATAAAAATGATTCAATAACTTTGCAATTTCTTAAGAAATTTTAAATAAAGTTCATTTTATACCTTAGAGAAAAAGATCTCACTTTAATGTTTGATTTATGACTCATTAAGTGTTGTGCCGGCCCTGTATATATTGGAAGTACAGTTTTTACTTTTTTTTTTTTTTTTTTTTATTGGTACACAGTTTTTACTTTACTATTAGATACATGTAAAAAAACATTAAAAAATACATGTTGACTCATATGGATGTCAATTTGATCGGTAAATGAGAATACTCTGTGTGGGAATGAGAATGGATCAGAGAAAGTTTTTTAAAGAGAGGTTTGGGGATGAGGACGAGATTTTATGCCCCGCTTCGCAGAACCTCCGCCACCACCAAACACTTAATTAACATAACATATTTATAAATGTGGCATCAAGTTGTTTTAGCTCCCTGCTAAATACAATTGCGGGATCGAACCATGGTTCTTCTTACCAAGTTAAGCATCAAACACCACCGAATCAACTAATATTTGGTGATTCCATTGTATTTCAGCCAACAAGAATAAATTATGGAATGAGATGTATTAAATATTATTGAATTTTATTTTATTGCATCAATTTTTTACTATCTGAACATGTGTCTGGGTTCATTGTTAAAGATGGAGTGATGGTAGGGCCATATATAGTTCGATCTCGTAATTATATTTGGGAGGAGATTGAAACCACCGCGTCTATCAGCCTACCGTCGTAGTTTCATGGTATTTCGGCATCACCATCGCTCTAAATGTTTTTAGGTTTTCACCCTCCGGTTCTTAGGAGAAGGGATCCTAGTAGCTCAGAGTTCAGACGAATTCTGACATCAAGTAGTTTCAATTCCCTCTCAAACGCTGTTGGAGGAATCAAACTGTAATTCTTCATACTAAAACCTCCGGTTCTTGGTTTTTTTTTTGTACATCGCAAAGATAAACAGCTAAATTTTAAAGGGTTTTGATAAATCATTAAAATTAGTCAGACTTTTCTTACCTTCCTGCTAAATTTTCAAGGGTTTTGCTAATTAAGATTCCTCGAGCATTAATTATATTAAAAAAAAAAGCACTCTATGTATTTTGACAAAATAAATTACGCAATTTTAACACTAATAGATTAGAGTTATGATTCGTTCACATCAACTAGTTTACTCTCATTAAATGTGACCTGGTAGGAACGACCATGTGTCGATTCTCACAACTGCGTTTGGGAGGGAATCACTTAATGTCCAAACTTGCTACGAACTTTGGATTACTATGACCTCCTTTCTTTGGTAATCAGAGGGTGGAAAAAAAATTATACCTCTCAATAACGTTTTAACCAATGTAAATTTTATAAAATTCATTGTTGGATTGAAAGTTTATATCAAATAGATCATTTATATAAAATTCAGACAAATCTAAAATCATTTCAGAAGTTTTCTTAATCGGTGGTCCAAAAATCATTTTAAATTATGAAGATTTTTCTCTCTATAAATTAAAATTAGATGAGTAACACACAAAATATAAACTATTTTGAAAAATAACTTTATTTATAAGTCTATCTTTTACTTTTTTTTGTCTGGAAATCTATCTATCTTTTTAGTTGTTTGATAACGAAAAATCTATCTATCTTTAAATATAAAAGAATTCATTTCGTAAAGTTGTACCGAATTCAAATAAAAACTTACTTTTTCTATTTCGAAATGATTAACCTTAATGATCAATTCATACACTTTAAAAAAATGTATAAATAAAAGAGAGAATATCACGTTTATTAAATTACCTTTGTCTTCAATATGAAATATTTTGGCTACATTAATTTTTAAAGACCATGTTTGTACATAAAATTGCACGAAATAGATGCATTTATAAGGTGTAAAATAGTAAAAAAACACAAATTAATATTATATTAAAAATATAAAAGATCAATTATTTTATGTTTTTTTTTAAGCAGTTAAATAGATAATTTTATTAAAAGTTAGATTCGTACAAGATGTGCTTCATCTAAAATAAGAATGTGCAAGAGTAACAATCCAACAAAGATCAAAATCGAACAAAAACCATCAACAAAATAGTCAAATTACACACCCTTTAATCTAAACATGCGAGAGGATTTGTAGACCACAAAATAAAATCGCTTTGACCCACCACAAAACTTTGAAGAATGATTTTATCAATTATATTTTGGTTAAATATGTTTTTAGTCGCTACAAAATAGTCACCTTATAAGTTTAGTCTTTATTTAAATTTTATTAAATTTTTAGTTCCTCCAAAAAATTATCATGCATTTAGTTTTGGTCCCTACTGTTAAATCAACATGTATTTTTAAATGATTTTTTCACAAGTATCTTTAGATCATCGTAAAAAGTTTCTCTACAAAAACTAGCTAAAAATTTGATTTCTAGATCGTGATCTTCTTTAATTTTATTTTGAATTTTGCCATTTCAAAAAATAAAATTTAATTCATATTATGTTAAAAAATTATTTATTTTAATAAATAAATTTTATAGATATTTTATGACTATAAAAAATCATTCAAAAACTTAAAAGTTTAATGATATCTAGACAAATATAATTTTAGTAGGGACTAAAACTATGTAATTTTTTTTTTATAAGGACTAAATATATAATAAAAATGAAGTTGAAACTAAATTTAGAAAGTCTCTATTTTATAGAGAGCAAAAATATATTTAACCCATTATTTTAAAACAAATATTTTAACAACTAAATCAATTGTTTTGGAACAGGTACTCATAGATTTTTTCATGGTACAAGTTGACTAGGTTTTTTTTTTTTTTTGGTAGTGGCGTTGTGCTTACAGTATTGATTATATTTTTCTGGTGTTAGTTAATCTTAATCCATCCTTATCCTAATAGATTAGTTAAAAGAATAAAAATTCCAAATTTTTAACAAGTATTCAACAGTTCATGTGGGACCTTAAAAAAAAACAGTTCATGAGAAATTTCTTTAAAATCTTAAAATTAAATATAAAAAGAGTTTTATTTTAAAAATTCAAAATTTTAACTTTTAATATATTGAATACATAAATTTCAAAAATATATTTTTATAGTATTTAATTGGCGAAAATATACAAGAGTCTTTTATCTTAATATGATATACTCCCTCCCTTAAACTTTATTTATAACTAAATTTCACTCTTTAGATACATTATTCAACAAGTATCTAAGGCAAGTTCTATGATACATTAGACAATTTCTAACATATCGGTACATGAGTATCACATTATTAAATAAAATGAATATTTTTTAAAGAAAACTTATTTTTCTATTATTAAAAACATTATAATAATCAAATATAACTAACCAAAATTGTCAAAAATACAATTTTGATATTTTTTGAATTTTTATTCTTCCAATATTCAATTTTTTTATTGAAAAATGTTAAAATATTAGTGTAATCATTATAAACAATGAAATTTTATTTTTTTCTTATGCTATTATTATATCTAAAATACAATAATTAACTAATAATGTTTTTAATTCATAAAAATAACCGTTAATATAATAATTTACGACTTCATGTACTTATACACTTCAATTATTTAAGTGTACCGTAGAAGCTCACAGCACCAAAATGTATCTAGTCAATATAGACTAGATACATTATTCAATGTACTCCCTCTGTCCCGAAATATAAAGGAAAAAAATCATTTTTTTTGTCTAAAATATATATAAGGGAAAAAACTATTTTCAAGAATATGTTTTTCTTTATTCTCATAAAATTAAATGTAAATTGCATTTAATTTTTTTCCTCTCTTTTTCTCAATAAACAATAACTAATAAAAAATAGTTTTACACCTTCCTATGCAACTTATTTAAAAAAAAACCCTACAAAATCATATGTAAAATTTTCATGATTGTGTTTTCTTAATAAGTGAAATTATTTTTTTCTCTTATATTTTGGGACTGAAGGAGTATCTAATAAGTAGAATTTGCTTATAAATAAGATCGTAAAGAATAATTTTTCAATCTAATAATAAATTTTATAAAATTCGTATTTGTTATAATATTTTATTGATGACTAATGCATGGTGGAAGATTTGAATAAGTCTGGCGTTAATTTCTTATCTAATACTACCTCCGTTCCTATATATAAGAGACAAATTAGAACTTTTTTTTGGTCCTTTTTATAGGAGACATCCATTAAAATATTAGTTTATTAAATGTACAATTCATTTTATATCTTTGTTGAATAAATAAAATAATCACCTTCCAATGCAAATGCAATTACTTCAATACAATATTATTGTTTCCAATGCTCATTTATCCGTGCATATACCTATTCTCTACCTCATATTAATGATTTTGAGGTGCTTCAAGAAAAAAAATTAATGATATAGAGGGAATAAACATAATTTTTTAAATTAATAAATTAATCAAAATAGTTTCCTTGATATGTGTAATTTTTTAACTTTGTCCCTTATATATAAGAACGGAGGTAGTAGTATAATACTCCCTCCGTACCACAATATAAGTCGTTCTAGAAAAAACATTTGTACCAAAATATAAGTCGTTTTACAATACCAATGCAACATTTAATCTTAATTTTCTTATTATACCCTTAACTATTTATTACTCTCTCTCTTTTACTTTTACATCTTTTTCACACCATTAATGAAGGACAATTTTGTAAACCAACTCATAATTTCTCTTTTCCATACAACAATAATTACATTTCTTAATTTGTATGATATAATTAAAACGACTTATATTTTGGTACGGAGGGAGTAATGTCTCTATGAGATGGAGTATTTACCAATCTTCTATCATAAATATCATCAATTCATCACGCAACCTTTACTCGAGTCGAGGCTCGTCTGATAGTGATAGAGAGATAGCATTAAGAAAAGCTTATTCTAATTTCTTGGTCAAATGTAGAATATCTATGTGTAGGATAGGCAAAAAATAATCTTATTTAGGATTGTTTAAAGAACATTGTCTAAAGATACTTAAATAAATATAGATTACTGTTTATATTTTTTGTTTCTCTCGTTACTCTCTCAAATTTAAAATAAGTGATCTGTTAGCCTGTTTTATGTATATTAAGAAAATTTTATAAACAAAATAGTGAAAATATTATTTTTGTTAAAATAATTTTAATAAATATATATTGATATATTTATAATTATCATAAATAATGTAGAGTGGAAGATGTTGAATTAAAAATAATACACGTAATTATCTAAAAATAAAAATGATATAAGTATTTTTTTTTTGACAAAAACTTTTTTGGTATAAGTAATATTAATAAGAAGGTAAAATAAAAAATAATAATTAATACTGTGCTGAAAATTTAAAATGTTAACTATTTTGGCACAAATATTTTTTACAAAAAAAGTCATTTATTTTGGGACACAGTACTTTTTAAAAAAAAACATCCTATTCCTTTAAAAAAAAATCAACATAACATATAGTGTATTATTTTGTTAATAATATCCTTAATGTTAAATGTATAGAGAAAAATGTTAGTGTATCAATTAAGTAATTACGTGAATGATGCATCACTAAATGTTAGTTGGTATTGTGAGAATTGACGTTAGATTTAGTATAGAGTATTACATTTCGATTCTAATTTAGAATTTAATAAGAATTGATTCATAAGAATTTAATAAAAACAATATTGAATGACAAATGAATATATATGTTAAGTTTTGTTTTATCTACCACAATTGTCATCGTACAAACAATTTGTTCAAATAAAGAAAATAGTTGAATAATTGAATTATTTGCACGTCTTTGTGGATATAATAGCTCAAAATACTTTGATATCACTATCGATTGAGCTATTAAATGACGCCGTTGTTGGGAACTTGCATCAATTATTTAACATTGTAGTGATTTTTTTATTCTAAGTCAAACAAATATTTTGTTTGGTACATCAAAATTTTAAAATGCTCCTGCCGTTATTGAACTCTAGACCTCCCCATATTCAACTCATATGTCCCCCAGTTCATATTACTTGAGTTATCCTACAGAGACCTAAGTCAAAGAAATTTGTGTACCTTGTGTATTCCACATGTTCTCGGATGAAAATTAATTATCGTCAAAGGCAGTAGAAATTTTGTATTTATATCATGATAACACAAAATTAATGATTTGTGATAATTTTTAAATGATGATTTGTGGTAATTAAATAAATGGCACTAACAACCATACATGGTTTCCTTAATTTCAGATCTATGGCATTCAATGTAGTCAATCCATCCAAACATATACGTAGTAAGAAATCTATTTCTGCCACAAATACAATGAAGCTATAATGTGAAATTTTGCTTATAATAAAGAACCAATAGTGTATAAAATTTAAATTGAATTTAAAATATATTTATCATCTATGTAAATTAGTTTTACACTGACATCTAATAAGAATGGTCTAAGGTTTAAATTTTCATGTCATATTAAGAAAGGGAGATAAAGTGGAATAACGTGACAAAGTACATAGTTACTATTAGTTGACAATATAAAATTATTTTATAGAATATGCCAGTGTTGAATATACGTGTTGCACATTAACATTGTGAAGTAGTTTGGGGTGCATAGTCATGACTTGTGAGACACTTCAGAAGGTAAACCACCGCAACACTTGCTAATTAATTATATAGAACTAATGAAATTCTACAAAATATTAGTTGGACAAGAATTAAAATTTTCAACTTTTTAGAAATACAAATTTACAACAAATAATCTTGATTCAATACTCTGTTTCCAGGACACCATCAATAAGACCAAGCTCCAAAGCCTGAAATGAGAAGAGGCAGATACAAAAAATATCCGGTAAGAAATTTTAAGCAGTAAGACAATTATAGAAGCTAAGATAATTACACCGTTCACTGAGACTAGTCACCTTCATAATAATAGAAAACAAACATGGCTAGCACAAATTACAGCAAACAATAGAGGTTTTTACATACATTTATTTTAGGGTGCGTTTGATCTGCTTAAAAATAAGAGACTGAACATGACAACTTTAACTGTGCTGTGTTTGATTTAAAATTGTTCCTGAGACCGGACAAAAACTGAAATTTTTGTCTCCTACTGAACTACGGTACAACTTTTTGTCTTTCGTACAACTTGTCTAAATTATCAAACTAACCTTTTGTCCACCAAACATTGTACAAGACCTAATTTGTTCAATACCTTAAACTTTTGTCCAATACATATATTTTGCAGATCAAATGGACTCTTATAGACTAACTGTGCCAATCAAATAAAGTTTAACCAAATCATCCGAAAATGACCAAACCCATTCAAGTTATAGGGCTAGTATTTAGGTATAGAGGGGGGAAAGGAACACTCAATAATAAAATTATACATCGATGTGGTTAATATGTTGAATACCAATGATCTTACAAAAGACTGTACTAATCCTTATCCTTATTTTACTTTTTGGCAAAACATCCTTATTTATACTAACTAAACTTCTAATCCAAGTTAAATAACAAACAATATTATGATAGGAGCTTCCGATCCAAGTTAAACGAACACATAGATATAGATCATAAACACTTCACTCACATAACAATAGTATGTATTTCCAAAACAACTGGAAAAAAGTTCATGTTACCTCAGAAACAGATAGAAAACTGTCCCTCTCTGTGTACTCTTGCACCTTCTCTAATGGCTGTCCGGTGAAAGCACAAAACATCTTCTCCATTTTCTGTACTCAAAACAGAAGGGGAAGAAGAGGAACTTAGACACAGCTTCCAAGAATAGATAGATAAACTATAACAAGTAAAAGAACTAAGTAAAGGCTGCCCAGGTAACTTGAGCACGAGGAAATCATGTCGAGTTAAGTACATATTATTGAAAGTTAAGACTTAATATTCTTCTGCAATGAATCAATTTCTAATAGTTCATTCTGTTGGATGGCTCATCGAGGGTTTTATATCTGGCACATCCCCTCACAAATTCATTTGGGCTTCTAGCATAATGGAGTGCACAAATCTATCCTGGCTGTGCTAAAATTCAACTTCTATCATCAAGAATGGGGACCGACAATGATCAAACTGTTGAACAATTAATTATAGAATCTACTCTCTCAAACTTAAGTTACTAGGTAAAGCTAGTGAATGATATTATTGTAACATCTTTCTTCAGAACGACGTGTATAAGATATAGTTTTCAAGGAACAAGAATTCAAAGAGGCAGTGCATTATAATGCATTGACAAATCCCAACACTATATATTCAGGTTGTTATAAATATTAATGTCAGTCAACACTAAATGAAAATTCCTATTTTCAGCAAAGTCAAGTTCATAAGAGCTTTTACTGATGTCTGTAAATTATGAAAACTGTACAACTTCAGAGGAAGAAAGACTAACATTGCGGGATTGAACAGCTTCATTCACTAGACGTCTCACGTCCTCAACATGACCCTGCAGAAAGATTAAGAACAATCTCGATCAAGATACCTATTGAGTATTGACCCAAACAAACTTCACATCACAGGATACACAAAATAAACCTGCTACCTATCAATCAAAAATATTTCATATCGCTTCTTTTTTTAAAAAAAAAAAACGAACAATATACTTTCATTTGTTAGTGGATCTATACATCAAATGTCAAACTACATAGTGCAAGTGCATTCAATGATTAACATTAAAAATGTGACTTTTTAATAAAAACATTTACATTTGAAGAAAGCACGCTTCCAATAAAACTTCTACAAAATCCATTGTAACTTGTCCCTTGAAATAAAAGCCGTGTCGCATAACTCACATGCAAATCGACACATCAACCTCAATCCCAACTCTGGAAATTTGTGTCCTCTAGTTTTACAAAAGTTTGTTCACTGAAGGGATGAAGGAGAACACAGTGTGCATTTGATTATTTTGGTCATATACTAGATGGCGTAATTCCTATTTCACTACATATTATGATAAAACACAGACCATATTGTCATTATTATCATCTTCCAACAACAAATCAGTATCAACGTTTTATTTTTCACAATTTGTCAGCTCCTAAAATCTAAAGTGCATCTTCTGTAACAAAATTTCAAAAGTTTGATTCTTACTCCAAATCCACACTGTGGTTGATTCATCATAATCCGCGCATTTGGCATTGAATAGCGCATTCCCTTTTCTCCACCTGCAAGGAGAAGTGTTCCTTGGCTTGCAGCTACTCCAAAACATACTGTACCAACCTTTGGCTTTATCTGAAAACAAATGGGGTCACAAAATGCTTTTAGGGTAAGAACATTGACAACTATTAAGGAATAAAAGTAGAAAACGTTTATCTTACCCAAGACATACAATCATAAATTGCAAGCACTGAATAAGTGTTTCCACCGGGGCAATTTATATACATCTGCCAATAGAAACAGCTCAATATGAATCCAACTTTAGAAATAACCAAAGGTCAAATAACAGTGTCAAAACATAACAGACCAGTATATCTGCATTTGGATCAATAGTAGCCAGAGTCACAAGCTGCGATATAACTCTTTGAGCCACTTGTGAGTTAACTGGCTGTCCTATGAATATTATACGATTCCTGAACAAAACAGATGTGAGATCAAGAGCTCCTTCAGGAGTCACGACGGCTGGTGATATTGGCGGGTTCCCCTTCTTGGCTTCAATTACACCATAACTACAAGTGAACTGGAATATCAATGAGTTGTTCTTCGGCCATTAATACTTGAAAAAGTGCAGAACCTAACTATTAAACTCATTTCAGAGGTTCTTCTAAGTATCAAAGTTCGAGCTTAAAAATGTACACAAAAAGTTACTAGCTAACAAGACCCATTTACAGGAGAATTTAATTTGCATACACTATCAGTCATATTTCATCTTTATGAGATGCAATTGGATCCATGTCTAAAAAATACATTTTTACACCAAAAGTGCGTACAAATTAAATTCTTTACAGTATAACTACAATGATATTCCTGTTCCTATAGACTGCATACATATATAGGTCACGGTGCTGATTGTTAACTTGCCATTACACAGTCAATAATCTGAATGTTTTATTAGTATTTCACAATACACTACTTTACATCCTAATTACTTCTATACCATCATACTTAATTTTCCAGTAAATAATCACAGAAAGCTGGGCTTTCAACAAATTATACTTCTACATAAAGCACTTCAAAGAGTAACGGTGAAAAAAAATGTACCTTGTACCGACATCATATGCATTTTTCTCATCAAGTTTTAAACGAAAACCATGAGTTTTACTTGATAACCCTGCATAATTCAAAAACATACATATCATAAAATTCTCTGTTTTTCAAATAAAAAGTAGTTCTTAATTCATATTTATAATTTATTCATTCATTGATTTCAACTCCCCAACAATGAAGCACAAACACTTCTCCGATTAGGCGTATCTAAAACCAGCACATCATTTTTTTCAAATTTTTATGTGTCAACGTGTCCATGTCGTGTCCGCCCTCTGTGTCCTTTATGTGTCCGTGCTTCATAGCTCCCCAACTAACATTTCTCATTTCCAAAAAAATATTAAAAAAAAAAAATCATTGCTATCTAGTAACAAGTGAAAAAGAAAACCCCAATTATTTGCTAAAAGGATCTTATCTTATTTTTCTGGTTTTCACCCTCTAGTTCCTAGGGAAGGGGGCTCTAGTAGTCCAAAGTTCAGGCGAGGAGTTCTGACATCAATTGGTTCCAGCCCCCTCCCGTTCCAAACGTGAGGGATCGAAACATGGTCCTCCCTACCAAGTCCACTGCCAATGATCACTGGACCAACTAACTAACGTTTGGTTAAAAGGGTCTTATTTTGATAATAAAAAGAACCAACCAGTATTAATTAGGGTCGAAATTAAACATATGGTTTGATATCTGAAAATACTGAAACAATAAAATTGCAAATTGCAAGCAAAGAAAAATTGATTAAAATGGAAAATTACCGATTTTAGATTGACCATAGGAGCATGGCAAAGAAGAAGCTATCGTAGTGCAGGGATTTCTGAAATTCAATTTTCATAAATTTAACAAAAATATATGAAAAAGAAAATAAAAGTGAAAATTGCAATTGGTAATTAATATAAATATGAACCTGTGAGGAGAAAACGCAAGTTGGGAAGGGATTGTACGGTGAGAAGCGATAGTGGTGAAGTTGGGAAATGCAGGAAGTGATAGAGCTTGAGATGCCATTGCCATTGTTTGAAACTTGTGTCAAAGTTCCAAACCAAAGGGGTTATTACGGAAACAAACTTGTGTTGTGTGTAACCAAAAAAAAATAAACAAACTTGTGTGAAGCCCATTTTATGTACATGTCCTTTTTGGGCAATTTTGATATGGCCCATTTATTTTTCGATCTTTAAATTGGCCCACAAAATTATTATGATGATTTCTATTTTTCTTGTAAAAGAAACTAGTATAAAATCGATAGAGGACTAAAACTAAAATTTCGAGAGTATAGGGAAGAAAATGATAGTTAAAGCCTTTATAAAATTATAAGGGAGTTGAACCCAACGTTCTTGTTGGATATTTGATATTGGTATTATGTGTTTCGGATAGGTCCAAGGCTCATTAAGGTGATGTATTCCTTTTAAGTCCAACTCGAAAATGTAAATTATGAGGGTCAGATATGCTAACTACAATGTTCTTTCCCACAACATATCAACGCTCTAATCTAATTTAGATTGTTTGATTCATCTCAATGATTGCTCAAAATAACTGCATAGGAGACGTGATATCCGTACAATGATCCTCCTATATAAGTGTGGATGATGGCAAGACAAGTATGATCATGATTACTCTAATTTTCATTACTCCACATCTTTCATACACTAACTTGAGTGTCAGAGTGCTAGCATTTTTATCGGTAATTTTACATCAACCACTACATTAAAAGCCATCACAATCATTAAACTTGCCACACAAAAAAACAATATTATTTTGTATAGTATAATGGTGTTGTTTATGGAAAGATCATCTTGTCGATCTTCTCAAAACCCTCAGTAACTAATAATTCATATTGTTTCTTTGACCATTTTATGTTGTTCAACCATCCATGGCAAATTCTAAATATATTCGCGGTAAGACCACCATTCCACACCAACGATCAACAACTTAAATCCTTAGTGAAGCGTCATACCGAATTTTGTCTCCCGATTGTAAGAAAACTCTGTTGGATTATAAACTTGATTTGGTCTATTGGACTAATAAAGTGTTAGGTCCAACCTACTAATATGGTAGTAAGTCCAACTAAAGTGCTAGAGATATGTAGAAGTGTAACTTAGAGATAAAGTATGTAGTAGTAGAGATAAGTGTGTAGAACTTTATCTATATCTTAGAAGTGTGCAGAAAAGTCTCTTGAAATATGTGGAACTCTCCCTTAAAATACTATAAATAGGGGAGTGCTATTCATTTGTAATCCAAGAAGAAGTAAGAAGCAAAATAAGGAAGTAATAAAATTGTTCTTTTCTCAAATATTTTCTCCTCCTCAATACCTCTCAAAACTTCAATGCCCAGCTCTGAGCATAGGCTCGGGCTGCAACGGCCTAAGGCCTATATCTTTAAGGGGCCCAATTTTTTTTATATAGAAGTGTATATAATAATACTTATTTTTTATAGGTGGGATTGTATACCGAAAAGTACAAAATTGCTATGATCTTTTTCTATTACACCTTAAGCTCAACTTTTTTATTTTCATACCCTATAATTTCATTCCACAAAATACAAAATTGAGAAGTAAAACTTATAATTCATAAACAAAACCGTAAAATGTAGAATCTCTTTTCGTCATGCATTAAAATTTAAATTGGTATTTCTTCTCTTCAACTATTGATGTATTTATGTTTTTAAGGTTTTAACTTTATTGTTAGGATTTTAATTTCTCTAAGGTTTTCAACAACAAATATTTGATTATTTATCTCACTATATCATTCAACATTTTTTTTCAATTATTTATATATTTTTCATTGGATTTCGAAGTTAAAATCTCTCTTTTTTTTTATTCTCTTTTGTCTACTTAGCTAGATTATGTTTTTTCAACCAATTATCAAAATCGCGTATTACAAACAATCATCTTGAATTTTAAAATATTGATGATTTGGGATTCTATCATAATTAAGATGTTTGCTATCATAATTAATTTATATTTTCATTTATAAAGAAAAAATTGTGATGTATTATACAAAGAAATCTTTTTTCTTTTCTTTAAACCTTGGCCTAATACATATAAAATGTCAGGAACGGACTGCTTCAATATAACCTTCTAGACTCCATTGTAATAATGATGTTGTTCAATTTCCATTTTACCTTTTTCACGGCTCCAATTTAAAGAACTAAGTCATCAAAGGATAAAAATGGTTGGATCCAACTTTTTCCACCTCACAGGCACTTTTGAAGTACACATACAAAATAAATACTATTACCTCTTCACTCAGTTCCTTTTTACTTGTTATTTTAAATAAAAATATTTGTTTTTTTATACTTGTCGCTTTGCCAATTTAGATTATATTTTGTCTATTATACTCTCTTTTCTACTTTCTTTTATTAACCAAACTTTGTTTAATTTTGTTTGTCTATTATACACTTAGTAGTATAAAAAAAATTTCAAAATTTTTTTTTGTTTGTTTTTAAATAAAGTTTGTTACAATTTTTTGAAAATAGATAATGTTTGTGAAAAAGTAGAAAACTATTAATGGATTAAAAATATGATATATATTTTTAAAAAGGACATAATAGTGAAATAAGGTGCAAAAATACACTCTCTTATTTTAGTCTTTTTTTTTTCTTTCTAAAACAATAAATAAAAAAGAACGGATGTAGTAAAAAGTTTCTCCTATTACAATGTAAAATATTTTCTTAATTACCTATCATATTAAGTACTATATTTTAAGAATTATTTGTGATTTTTAAGAAAGATGGAGTGAGTAATTATCCAAAATCTTAATAATACCTACTGAGCCTTAACAAAAGACCCAACAGAGAACAAATGTTCATGGGAATCATGGTAATTTAAGTCAATACCCCACACCACAATTAGAGAATTGAGGAACTTTTTTAAATTCCCTCGACATTTTGAATGTGATAAATTAATACTTTCTGACTATAAATATTAATAATTTTTTTAATTTATTTGACTATTAATGTATCTGATTCATAATATGAGTCAGATATATCAACAGTTAAATGAACCAAAAAAATTAATTTTGTTTATACTGTATTTGTGATTGGAAGGAGTACATGATTATAAAAGCATAATTTTGATATCATAAATGAGTAGTGGCAACAAATCATAAGATTTTCATGTGATTGATACCTCCCTCACTATTTGACTATCTCTCACACATATGGTGTCTATTTTATCAATTCCTTTGACTCTTTGTGCATCTCATGTGGTTGGAAACTTTGTTGGCATAACTGTTCAATTTGCGGCATTTGTCAAAGTGTAGTGGACCACAACGCCACCCAAAAGTTTTCAAACCAAATTAAACCACTAAAATCTTTGATTAAAGGTTATGCTTGAGTGATGATCCCAAATGGGATAATCATGGATAAACTCTTAGAAGTTAGAAACCAATGAATGTGACAACCATGGTTATCCTCACTTGGTGATTCGCATAACATGTTTAGGCTATTAAAGTCACATCTATATATGCAGCTCAAGTCAACTAATAATACGTGATTTCATTCCATTTATCTATCAAACTGCCATGTCAAGTGTCAACAACAACCCAATATTTGATCTAGACCACCAATCGACCATAGTCAAATGTGCTCTAATTAATACCTATCCAAATAAGGTGTGCTTACTCATTCATAAGGTTAAGGAATAAATCACGTATCTAATTATAAATAATTGATTTATTTTGGTTACATGTATTAAGTTTTTACCATCATTCTAACTGATTTATATTCATACGTATGAGTTGACAATTGAATTTATGATCACATGTTTAAGAGCCCAGACCCTTACGTACAGTCTGGACCACTTCATTGTTAGTATAAATAATTGATCGTTAATAAAATCTCAAGTTACATATATATTTATATGTACGAATAAAATTAGGTCTATAAATTTTACCAAAACAAAATTAAGTCTATAAAAATTGATATATTTTATTTAAAATAAAATGTTTATTGAATACAGAATACATAATATCAAAAAAAATTGAATACAAAATACAACAGCAACAATGCATCGGATCCAGAAAATACAACATCAACATCAACACTTTTTATATATGATTTCAAACTTTTCTATTTTTTTTTGGTATAACAGAAAAATAAACAACAAAAAGAAACTAAACTACAACAACGAAATCTTTAAACAATAAAATTTCAATCTTTAAAAATGGATTATCAAAAATAACATCAATTATATTAGTATTCCGTGCTTCAAACTTTTATATTTCTCTTCTCAATTGTATTTTATATACTAAAGTATATTTTATATTGTGCCATTATAAGTTTATAACCGACTTTTTAATGCTAATTAACATATCTCTATTTTATTTTATTTTTTGGTCGTTGTCTCAATTTCATTTTAAAGGAGGAACCTTTAACCATTATTAAATTACTTAATTAAAGAAAAACATACCTCATAAAGAGAACACCCACTTTATGCACACGCACGTGTAATAAGTGTGAAACCCAGCAAAATCTTTTGTTGAATTCAACTACTTGAATTTTGAACATATGGGAAAGCACTTGGTCAATGCTTTCTCCCTACCCGCACTTAAAAGTTGAAACAAGCCCATATAAGTTATCCAATTTTTATTAAAAAAAAAACTATACAATTTATAACTTAAAGTATGTATTTATACAATATATTTTTAATTTGTTTTAAAATTTAATAAATTTTTTTTGAAACAAAAAGTTAATAATTTGTTAGTCGAGTTAATAATAAATTTTAATAAGCAACTTCTAAAATTTAATATCAACTCTTCTCATTCAAAAAATTACATTTACTAATATATTAATAATATATTGGTCGATTAATGCATCAAAGCTCTTTAAGTTATAGTTTCATAATTGTAATAAATAACAAATATGCATTTAATTAAGATTCTAATTTGTTGTATTGTTGTCCTTTAAGTTATTCTTAATTTTAAAAATGTTGAAGAAACTTAATAAGATGGTAGTGAACACTACGTTTTAACTTGCAAATAACAAAAAGTAACTTTCACCGCAAGTTAATGATTATTTACATTTTTGTAATAGAGTTTAAAAGGATAACAATGCAATGAATTAAAACTTAAAAGACAAAAACTTAAATTTATTACATCAAAAACTTAAATTAAGGAACTATCTATTACAAACACAAAAATAAAAAACCTATGAATATAATGCATTAATCACCTAATAAATATTATGATAACACAAAGGTGCCAATTTATGTACCCACAAGATTTGGAGATATATACTCCAAACCACTACAAAAAGTTTTAAACAATATAATTTTTTATAAAATACACCGTTAGATTGAAAGTTTATATCATTTAGATCATTTGTGTAAAATTTCAGACAAATCTAAAATTATTTGATATGTTATTCATAAAGATTAACGGTGTTTAAAAAATCACAAAAATTGTTAATTTTGATATGTCTCAATAACATATCAAATGATTTTAGATTTGTCTGAAATTTTACACAAATAATCTATATGATATAAACTTTTAATCCAACGGTGTATTTTATAAAAATGTATATCGGTTATAAAAAATTTAAAGTGATTGAGGGTAAATACCCCCAAATTTTAAAAGGATAGACAAAAAAAACCTAACAAAAATGGCAAAAGAATATGACAGTCATACCATAGTGATAGTAGGTTTAGTAGGACACGACACAAAAAAATGGCACATGTGCAGTTATTGTGCAAATTATAGTATAAGTGATCAACAGGTTCAATTTCAATAAAAATGGTTTTATTAGTGTAAAATTTTAAGATTAAGAGAGTACTGCAGTTGCACTTAAGTGTGATCTGTACCACAATGCTCTTCTTCAAGCACAAGCTCATATTATTGTTGTTTTATTTTTCTCAACGACATCGTTAGAGCAGAAGAGGACAATTAAGAGGATTATCCATACAATGACCAAAAACATTGATATAAGTGAATTTGACACCAAACTCTTACACAAAACTTAAAGACAATATGTTTATGGGTTCTCTTACTTATAAATGTTCAAATCTCCACATTTTCAATCAATGTGGGACTTCCTCTCACTACTCACACTTGTTTTTCTCAACACTCTACTTCAAGTGTAAGTCTACCACAATGCTCCCCCTCAAGCGGAAGCTCATACCAGCGTTAAAACTTTACTTTTCTCAAGGAGTCAATACTAAGCCAGTCCCTTCACTTGAACCGAAGACTCATGATACCACTTTAGAACAGGAGAGACAATTAAGGGGATCATCGACACGATGAACAAGAGCATTGTTACAAGTGAGTTGGACACCACACTCTTACTCAAAACTTTAAAGCATTAGGTTTATGGGTCTTCTCACTTATGTGTTCAACCTTCATTTTCTAAGTAATGTGGGACTTACTCACACTTGCACAACAATCTCCCCCTCAAGTGTGAGTCTTAAAATCATTATGCTCCCCCTTAAGTGGAGGTTCTTCCAACCATATACATTTGTACCGCCGTTGTGCCACTTGCACTCGACGGAACCCACCGCTTTAGCACCTTTGTTAGTAAGACTTTCGACACAAGGAGCCCGATCTATAACCCTCGGCTCTGATACCACTGTTGGGACATTGACGGGGAAGACGGGAGATCATCCACGCTGGGTTTAGAAAATCGATACAAATGAATCGGACACCACACTCTTACATAAACCTTAAGGCAATGACTTTATGGGTCGTTTTACTTATAAATGCTCAAATCTCCATATTTTCAACCAAATGTAGTACTTTCCCACATGTTTTTCTCAACGCACTCATCACTTGTATGTGGCACCACATAGTTCAAGTACCTTTTGAAATCGAACATCTTAGACTCGAATCCAAATTTTTTTGAATGCAATATAATGTTAAAATTTATAAGAGGTGGAGAGAGTTTGTACCCAAAAAAAAGAGAGTTTTGTCACCATTAAATCAATGTGGCTCGAGAAATATCTTCGGTAGATAATAAACAAATTTATTTATTTTAATTTTTTTCAAAACATCATATGGACATTGACAGCAATAGTTAAAAAATATAACAAAAGGAACGTATTGTATTTTGTACCCTAACAAAATTAATCAATAAAGAATTGAAGTGATTGAAAATCCTTATATGAAAAATTATAAATAATGAAAACAAGTAGGCACTGTAATGTAGAAGCTAATTAAGTTGACATTGGGAGATCCAGATAGATCACAACGCATCTCCACAGGTCACAAAAAAACAATACTCACTTTTACTAAAAAAGGGATTACATGCTATGCATGAACCTATAGGCAACAAAATAAAGTGCAACTAAAGTTTTTATTCCATTTCTTTAATCATAATCAATTTTTTAGTGATGCACATTGAGTTGACTTTGAGAAAAAAGCCAAATGAGCATTTTGTAGCCGAACTCATATCTAAATGGGTGATGTGCACCTATACATTACCACATGGATTTGGTGCATAATTGTATCATATAATTATGGACATATTCTATTATGTTCGAAATTGACAATAGGTTGAATTATCATAATTGTTACTCATGATTTTCTCACTCACATGTGAGTTTTTTTTGCTTTGTTTACGATTTGAATCATGTTATGTGGTTTAAGTATGTTTTTTTAGTAGTGTTGACTTGAAATCTTGGAATGTGCTATTTACAAAATCTTATTTTTTTTGTTTTTTGTCACAATTTCAGTGAGTTTATCTAATTTAAACCGTTTGATCTTAAATTAACATCAAGATTGTTTATTGCATAAAAACACATGTTATCCCATGGTATCATGATCCATTACCACACATATATATATATACTCCAACACTGAATTCAATATTTCAATGGGCTAATAGTGTTAAAGTTGGAATTCTCCAAGGTGTACGACAACAGATCAAGTTGAAATTATTTGATTAAATCTTGATCTCTTGAATTCAACATCTTTGAATATGACCTATTTTTATGACTTATAACATTTATTTACTTGCAATACATATAAAATGTGGCCAGGTTTGATTTGATATAAATTTCGTTTCTTATCTATTTAATTTGTACGGTAGCCATGAAATATTGAAATTAGTCGTCTATACATTTTTGTTGGAGAATATACATGCATTATGCTTGGTGTGACATAGTGTCATTCAATTAATATTCAAAGTTGTGGTTGTATGTTAGCATGACGAGTGATATATGTATAATGTATGTACTTCAAACGTGTAACAATATTAGATTTAGGTGAGGGTAGGCTTGGTGTATATAATTTAATAAAATTAGGAAAAACAACAAATAACGTTATCTTCGATCCTCATGAGTTTAGTTTAGATAGTACGAACATTTCCTTTAATATGCATGTAGGATCATAGTTTGAATTATGTTACACTCATTTGTTCAAATTTAAAGATTAAGGTGGAATTCTAGATAATAGTATACTTAAAGAAAAAGAAAGCTTTATGAAGAAAAACAACTAATTAAGTTTAAATATTTTGTGTTTCTATGCCTAACAATGAATAAAGCATGAGATACCCACACCACTTATCCTATCCTATATATTGTAATCCTTTTGTAACGATGGAGCAATTAATTAATTTGACTACAAATTTTACTATTCATACATCATTCTCATTTCTCACTGTACTGAATTATATAAAATCCCTGTACCTAAAAAAAAGAGTTATAAAACGTGTTAAATTACAAATTCATTTGATCATCACTAGCTAATTTTTATAGGTCGCAATCAATGACTAATCTGAGGTCAACTCAAATATTCGAAACATAAATTTGGCTTCATTTTTTAGACAATACCAATGTACTTATTATGTTTATGTATAACAACTTGCATGACCGCCCTTTTAAATTTTTGTAATAGTTTGTCATGAAGCTACACATGCTAGAATTTTATGAATAATGGTTGTGAGTTGTTTGTTTTGCATGGCAAAACAGAGTAAATAACACTTTTGTGTATTATTGCAAACATTAAGGAAACTGTGGCCAATGCTTAATCGACAACACTATATGTCTCATATAAAAATCTATAATATATGCACCTTCACTCAACAATAAAAGGTTTTTTCTTCCCCCACAAAATTTGGGGGTATTTACCCTCAACAACTTAAATTTTTTTTAACTGATACAAATTTTTGTAAAATAAACCGTTAAATTAAAAGTTTATATCATATAGATTATTTGTGTAAAATTTTAGACAAATCTAAAATCATTTGATATGTTATTTAGACGCATCAAAATTAATAGTTTTTGTGATTTCTTAAACACCGTTAATCTTTATGTGTCTCAATAACATATCAAATGATTTTAGATTTGTCTGAAATTTTACACAAATGATCTATATGATATAAACTTTCAATCCAACGGTGTATTTTATAGAAAAAAATATCGCTCAAAACTTTTTATAGTAGATAGAGGTAAATATCCTCAAATCTTATGGGGGTACACAAGTTGGCACCACAATAAAAAGGAAAACTCAATAAGAATTTGAAACTCTAATGAATAAAAATGTTGAGTGTTAAACCAATATTTATTTACCCTACCCATTTTCCTTACCAGTTTTTATATCATCCGATTAAGATTAAATGGTTCACATACTGACTTGTATTTTTAACTTATTTTGTGAAGATGAAATATAAACTGCCCATTTGAATATTATACTGTTGAGATCACATAACTAAAAAAAAAACTCCGTATTTATGAGTGGATCTACATTTTTTTCCATCATCTAGTTCTTAGGAGAAGGGGTCATATTAG
Source organism: Trifolium dubium (assembly GCA_951804385.1). NCBI lineage: Eukaryota > Viridiplantae > Streptophyta > Magnoliopsida > Fabales > Fabaceae > Trifolium > Trifolium dubium. The sequence continues at coordinate 22,991,627 of OX638075.1, read as the reverse complement.
TCAAAAATTTGAGCCGAATTATGAGTTTCGGTCATTTTTCAAGCACAGTTGCAAAAAATGGATACATCTTACTAATTTGAGGTAGCCAGCGGTTTTTCAATTAAAAATTTTATTTTATTATTTAATCTCAAAATATTTCTTGCCACCACTAAATAGGAATTCGGTCCAAGAAATGAGTTTCTCTATAATAAAATTTGTGAAAAATCAAATGCGCAATTCTTTAACCATTAATTTTGAATAATTTGTCTGGTCACATGAATAGAAATGATTATTTAATGCTTATGTAAATAAAATAATAAAAGTCATATATATAGAGACTATAGTGGGTCACTTGTGGCCTATAAAAAGAGATAGTCAGAGGCTGAAGATCCTAGCCATCGAACCAACAAATCTAATGAAAAGTCCACATTTAACCAAGGAATTAATGAAGTCCATCTTTGCTTTGTTCATACTCTTTTCTCTTTTGGTAAGCTTTCATGAATCATCTCTATGTAATATCTTGATATTAATCACATAAAATATTTATCTTTTAAAATTTTAAGCCAATTTATTAATTTCTTTCTACTCAAATAATAGGTTGCTGATCTCTCATATGCAAGAAAAGACTTGGGAGATTTTTGGAAGAATATGATGAATGATCAACCTATGCCTGAAGCAATCAAAGAACTTGTAATTCAAAATCCAAAGGTAAAAGATGCAAGGAAAGATAACTTTATTAGAGACTTTGATGTAAGGCCTAATCTCATATTATATCATACACATGTTGAGTCCAAGAAGGAGAAGAGGAAACAAAATATCTTTGTCAAAAATTCAGAACAAGAAGTGTTTCATGGAACAGAAAAACATGGTTGAACCAAATCATTACTCATGATTATAGATGATGTATATCTAAATTCTAATATATTGTTTGAGAAAAAGGATAAGTATTTAAGGTTTATTTTGTAGGGAGGTATTGATGTTAATTTTTCTAAAGTTGTATTTTTGCTCATGGTTTAATTTTGACCTTTTAATCTATAGATGTATGTATTTTTATGGTTATTCTGTTTTTTGCTGCATCTATTTTTGGGTCTTGAAGAATTTTAATAATCAATTAATAGATTTGATTGATGTATCTAATGTAGATTTCTCATCATAAATTCTTAGCATAACTTTTGCTTCCAAAATTTCATCATGTCTTTAGCAAAAAAATTCAGAAGGATATATTCATGAATCTTGGGTATGTGATCAATTTGATGACATTTTTTTTGGTTTATTTTATGTATTTAAATTTCTTCTCGGAGTTTTAAAATCTAAACTTTATACAATTTAATTTACCCTTCCTTGTGGATGAAGCTAAGGCAGATGATTTATTTTATTTTGTACAGTTCTAATTTCCCTAAAGAATGACCGTTCTCTAGTGATAGAAGCCTAATACTCCAAATCAAAAAAAAATTGGGGAGCTTCTGGGTATATTAAAAAAAAATAATGTATCGGTACAATTAATATTAAAAATGATAAATTAAAGATTATTTTTATAAATTAAATAGATATTTGTTAACTATTATATTTTAGAGAAAATAATTTAATAAAAAATTTATTGTTTAAGGATAATTCGGTTATTTAAAAATAATATATATCTTATCATGTCAATATGAAGTGTGGATCAAACACGTGATAGGAAAAAAATAGTGTTATCTTTTTTTTATCATGTGCACACTAAACACATGACAAGATAATATTTATCATATATTTATCATATCATTATTCTATCCTATCTTATCTATTTGCTTGTCATATCTTGTCTCTATTCTATTCGGCGCACCAAACAGACTCTAATATTTCAAGGTGATCATTGATATTCATTTGAGGTTCTATTTGACAATGCTAAATTTTGAACTTATGATTTATACCATTTAAAAGTTTAAGTTTGGCCTATGAATAATGTTTGACATGTAGCCTAAGTCGAGTTAGACTTTGTCAAATATAAGCTTGGCCTATCAAAATATTAAAAGTCTAAATTTGACATGTAACCTGTTATAAGTTTATTTTTTAGACTTCTAGTCTAACCTTTTAAAAGTCTATTCATATGAATATATTTAAATCAGTAATTATTATATCTATATTTAAATAGACTAATAAACTAATTGACCAACGAGAATAAACTCTCTTTTGATATTTAACATCATATTTTAAACTTTTTGACTATTTGGACATCATATTTCAATTGTAGTTTATAATGATACATTTATATATGCAAAAAATTAATATATTTCAATGCCAGCTCTCGCTCGTCCATCTATTTATAAAAATACTTTTTGGAAATCAATATAATTTCATTAACCCTAAATAGCTCTCGTGGACTATAGAACTAATGCTCAGTTTTTACTATCTGGCATAAACCTCAACTCTCGCTAATTTTGGCTAATGCCTTAACTAATTCTCACTCTTGTGACAAATTATGGAAACATATTATTAAAAATTGCTTACCGAAAATTTGTTAAATGCACTCACACTAACTAAAGGCATAATTACACATCATGTCAATATTAAATTAGCTAAACATAATTAAAACTAAAGACATAATAAATAAATAGACAGAAAACAAATTAAGCATAATAAACTAAGACAAAAATAAATAAAAGCAATAAAATAAATAAAGACAAATAAATAAATAAATAAATAAATAAAAACAAGATTAATAAAGAAGACTTCGAGTACAGACACCAGAACATCAACTAAAAAATATTAAACTATGAAATTATACAAAACTAAGATCTCAAATAGAGTTCTTTGTTTATCTCTCAAAGTTAGTGTGCTTCCGTTGTGAAGGAGGAGGACCTATTTATACTATTTTGCCGCCACAAAAGATCAAAAAGTGATCGATGTGATGAGACTTTATTCGCGTGGCATGAGAGCCACATGATCAAATGATGATGATCATGATCTTAGCGGTCGGTAGAACTTGTGGCTTGAGCCACAAGTTGTTGAATTGAAAGCTGGCAGGCGCGTGGGGTGCTTGGCGGGCGCGTGGAGGCGTGGTATGGGCCATGCTGCGCATTGAGCGCATGTTGTGTGGTTCCGGCTACGTTTTTGCGTGCTTTTTTTTATGTCTTTTTGGTTCAATTTTCTTCGTTCTGCTCAAATTCTCTTTTGGTAAAAGTAACTGAAAAACATAAAAATACCATTGTGATACAACGAAAATGTAGAAATAATTAATAAAAACATAAACTAAATTGACTAAATAAATAGTACATTTTCTAGTGTTTCACTTAGACCTAATTAGTCTAGACCGTAGACCCATGTATGTCGACCTAAACAGTTAAAGGTTGAGGCTTGGCCGTATTCCCATCCCTACTTATAAGTTTATTTTGGGAAAGAAATTGTTTGAAAACTTTTTATTTTATTGTACAAGCTTATAATTTATTTTTACTAGTTTATATCTTATTTGAATAAGCTAATTCAATTAGCTTAAAACTTATAGTTTATCATTTTTCTTTCAATTTTACCTGTGTTATCTAATTAACTTACGTTTGATATGCAAAATAAAAGTACTGGACAGAACAGTACAGGACAATACAAGGCAGAACATCACATGACAAACATTTATGGTATTAAACAAATTTTGTCTTGTATGATGTTTGATGGAGAAAATGTTATTTTAGTGATTTAAAAAAGTTGTGTTGAGGACAAAAAGTTGTCTCATGGTTCAGTGGGGGACAAAAATATCTGATTTTGTTCAGTCCCTTGACCCCAATTTGTCAAGTCTTAGTGGCGGTTTTCAAATCAAACACAGTACAGCAAAAGTTATTCTGTTCAGTCCCTTATTTTTTAGCAGATCAAACGCACCCAAAAAAAAGTCGAGCAATAATTATACATATCTTTTCAAATACTTCAAATTCAATCAATTAATTTATCCGCTATAAACTATAAGTTTTAAGTTCATTTACTATTTTTCACAAAAAAATCTGAGACTTATAGTAAATGAGGGATTAGTCACTACGTTCGGCGGTGGATAGCACAGTCTCGACCAAAAAAAATTATATTTTATTTTAGGGACCAACTGAATCGGATTTGCTTACTTGCTTCAAAAACAAGAAATTCTTAAGGATAAACAGTTGCAGCATAGCATAATCACTACTTTTTTCTGAACAAAAAGAAGAAAAATATAGTTTGGGCTTCGGTCCATGGACTCAGGCCATTACTAAATTTCTCAAACTGGCCTTAGCTCTTTACCAAAAGAGAATTTATTTTTGCGTTCTTCATTATTTTTCACGCGCACTTGAAAATGACATTAATGTCTCTCATTATTTGGGGAGCGAACAATTGCATCCATTTACTATTTCTTTTTTCTTTTATATTTTATTCTTAACTCTTCAATTATGATTTAGTTATCTGATTATAGTTTATTTATTTTGTAAAATCGTGATTTGATACTAATAGTCAGTAACGGTGAATGAGGATTGGTGGAAGAATGTCATTAAATCCACAATGATGTGGGGCCTAGCCAACATTACAGGAATTTCCCATTTATTAAATTTTTCATTTCAATTGTGTCAAAAAATATGTATTGATTGTTTTCAAAATTTAGAGTTCGAACCATGTATACATGCAGTTCAAACTCTAGGACTCATACTTGCATTTTATCGAAGATGTCTTGTTTTTTCGAATTGTTTTAGTTATCGTTGATGCAAAGTATGTCAAACATAAAACCTAACGTTGATTAAACAAACATAAGACCTAAGGTTTATGCCAAGCCAAACCTAAGGTTGATGTGAAGCCAATAAATGAAGCCAAGGTTGTGGAACATAAAGTTAATTTTTGCGTGGATTCATAACTGAAAAGATGTTTACAAGATGAGATGATTTCATTTGTTCGTGGTGTAGCAGGGAAGTTATGATTTGTAGTTGTTGAAAAATCTAATAATAATAATAATAGAGAAAATAGAAATGCAATTGTGGTGTTTTGGATATTTGATGACAATCAATTATATGATATTTTTGTATAGTTTTTATTACATTTTGTAGTATTTCAATAGGCCATGCAATTCATGTGAAAAGCCCGAAAAGAGAAGCTAGTCAACCAAAAAACAACAAATGAGGAAAATAGACAAAAAAAGGAATAAATATGAAAATAATATTATATACATCAATTATGATGAGACGGCATAAATTGGACAAGAATGAGCAAAGAAAGAAGCAAAAAGCCAGTCATATCGTGTCAAGATGGCTACGATCAGCCAAGTTGTCTACGATGAATCAAGATGAAAATCTTGCTCCCTCATGACACAATGATACCCATCGTGAGACAATAAAACCCAAATTATAAAGTGGGAGCAATCTAACTTTATTAATTCTTAAATTACGTTAATTATCTTGGCACGATCCATGTGAAGACGATATCTTTTATACTATTACGCATCAAAAAACTAGTGCACTTGTCAGATATCAGTAAATTGTCAAAACCATTTCTTGTTGTTGTATTTCCTATATTCACCACCTCTTTGACACCACAACACAACAAATGTTTTTCTATTTTTCCCCAATATTATCAAATTTTGCAAGAACAATTACAAATATTAACTTCTTTGCTTCACCATGAAACCTATACAATCAAACTCATCTCGTGAAATAAATCTTCTCTTAGTTGTAAACTACATCAAAAATCAACTTTAGGTCTACAACCTTGGATTCATCAATCGTTAGCTTCACATCGATCTTAGATTCTTTATTTGACTTCATATCAACCTTCGGTTCTTTGTTTGGCTTCATATCAACCTTAGGTTTTATGTTAACTTGGCTTCATCAACCATAACCGAAACAATTAATAAAAAACAAATTAGCTTCAATAAAATTAAATGAAGGTTCTCATCTTAGAGTTCGAACTACATGCATACATGGTTCAAACTCTAGAACTCGAGTTCGACCAATACATAATTTTTGACGTAAATCAAACAAAAAAAAAATTAAGAAATCCAATGAGAAATAATGTTTTAGAATCATATTAGAATGTGAATTGATGTTTAGTGTTCGAATTCTAAGTTCAAACTTTGTTTTATTTTTTAAAATTAATTGAAGAGGGTGTGGGATCTTTTTATGCCTCGGATGCTTTTGGGACATGTGTGTATCCTTGTTCTTTTGTCCAGGTTGTAAGTGCCTTATTGGTGTGTGTGGGTTCTGTTTTTGGCTACGTCATCTTTGTTATGTACAGCAGCTGTTTTGGTTGGTCATGTGGTTTTTTTTTTTCTTGCTCTCAAGTTTTTTGTCATCAACTAAAAATCTATAACTTTTTGGAGGAGTTAACTGTTAGCTTTATTTTTCTACCAAAAAAAACTCTATTTACTACTGTAGTTGAAGATAATCATTAATCACTACATGACTACCGATTTGATTGTGCAATATATGTATGAATTATTGCCCCCTATTGCAAGCATTCTTGTATCACGTGAATAATATTGCTTAATTGTATATATATATGGCCCATACTTGGATTAATTCGATTATTTTTTGTTTGTTTGCTTTGATTCTATATAAAAATGATTAAATTTCTTTTGTTTTTTAAGCCAAAATTAAAGAGCTTTGTAACACTATCTTCCGGTGTTTCTATATTTGCGTAATTACATTACATGAGTAATTAGGAGTGTGTAGGTAGTTTTGGCTCCTAGGACTTCAATCATATCATGGGTCTGTTTGGTAAGACACCAAAATGAGCTTATAGCTTATAGCTTATAGCTTATAAGCTCATATGAGAAAAAAAGATCTATTTGGTAACTGCATTTTAACATGAGCTTATAGCTTATTTGACTAGCTTTTAGCTTATTTCCCAGACGCTATTTCATATAGCGTTTTAGCTTATAGCTTATAGCTTATCAACTTTTCTTCCTTTTATGCCCTTACTATTTCACATAAAATCTAACTTTATCCTTTTTAATTAAATCAAAACAGTTATGTTATATACTTATAGTTGTACAATTATATTTGACTCTTAGATTTATTTTTTCTTTCGTCTAACTTACGAATTTATTTTGTTGTACCTATTTTGTGTTTTTTTTTAACGTCTTGATTTTTGTTCTGGTATGTGAATTTAATTTTTTATTTGACTCTTGTACCTATTTTTTCTTTCGTCTAACTTACGTCTTGGTTTTCTAACTCACTACTCATATATCTCATCCTCTTCTTCTTCTTTTTTTTTCTAGTCAAGACATCCTTCTGTTATAAAAATTATTATTTACAATTTATTTTTATACAGTATAAATATTGAAATAAAAAATAAAATATTCAAAGAATAAAATATTTTTTTGATAATAAAGAATAAAATATTTAACATATAAAAGATATATCAAATTAATAAATATATAAGAGATTTTATAATTAAAAATATCCTTTTATGTCATTTCATATTTTTCAGTCAGTTGAACCGCTAATTTTACCAAACACTACAAATTCAATCAGCTAGCTTATAAGCTATAAGCTATCAGCTATAAGCTCATCCGCTATAAGCTAGCTTATAAGCTATCCGCTATTTTTTGCCAAACAGACCCCATGTCATTTCTCTTAATTATCGATGACATTCTTTAAAAAAAAACTAACATGTGTCCTACATGTGTTTTTTTTTTTTTTTACTTTAAAACCAATTTCATTAATTGAAAGCAAATTTCATAAGGATAACAAACTGATTGAAATTAAAGTCTTTGAAACATCTCTAACAAGTGGAAAGAGAACAACTAAAATTAAAGCCTAATAAGAAATAATAAGCATTAGTAGAAAAGTGACTAGGAGCCAACATCTGCAAACAAACTTTTAAAATTGCAAAGTATATTGCCCATGGTCAATGTCAATGAAAGAGGAGAGAATCTATGCATAGTCTTTTTTCTATCTAATTATGGATTAATTAGGCTACTGTGCTGCAAGCTCATTTTAACTATAAGTGGTCTGCGAAGTATTGGTATCAAGTATTGGTATCAACAAGAAGTGGTTGCAACAAGAAGTGGTTGAAAGAAAATTGAAACAAGAAGTGGTTGCAAGTATTGGTATCAACAACACCAAATAGATCTGCGAAGCCCTTCTTATCCAAAAACACAAATCTTTGCTGAGGCGTATGAATAAACACCATTCAAGCAAGCTTGAACCAAGCCCAGTATAGCCATGGGAAACACAATTAGTAGCTAAAAGTTCATCTGTTGTGAAAGGAATTAGACAAACACCTGTCGGAGGTGGCTTTGGTGGTGGAAGAATGGATGGCTTCAGATTCACCACATGTTTGGAGGTTCTTATCAACTTGGTGGTGTATTGCTAAGTCAAATATGAGATTAGGAACCCATGGTGTAGTCCACACGGACTTTCACTTTGACAAATTCAGGGTGTGTTTGATCTGGTAAAAAATAAGAGATTGGACAGGACAACTTCAGCTGTATTGTGTTTGATTTTGAAACTATTCTCGAGACTAAACAAACTAGGGTTCAAGGGACTGGACAAAAACATATTTTCTTGTCCCCCACTGAACTACGGGACTACTTTTTGTCCTAAGCACAAGTTGTCTAAAACATCAAAATAACATTTTTTTTTCACCAAACATCATACAAGACAAAATATGTTCAATACCATAAATGTTTGTCCTGTTTTGTACTGTCTTGTACTGTTCTCTCTAGCATTTAAATTTTACAGATCAAACGGACCCTCAGAGCACAATGAACCGATAGTAGAAAGGAAAGATACATAGGCGCAAAACAGTGGTGGAGAAACCGAACAGACAAAAAGGAAAGACGCGTAGGTGAAACCCTATATGGGGTGAGTAGCCAAGATGAATTGGAGAGGAAAACATGATGAACCTGGAAAAAGTCAAGAGCACCATCTCCATCAAACCCTATAGCCGCAACAAAGGTTGGGCGAGGGTTAAACAGAAGTCACAAGTCACAACTGCTCTTCCTAGAAAACATTTAAAAGGAAAAATGCCCTACATATGTCATTAAAGCATATATGCCATTAAAGCATATGTTAAGAAATCAAATAGAGAATTTTTTTAAAAACTCATGTAATCAATTTTTTAAATATTAAATCTTTTATATTATTTAATAATATATTTCTTTATTAAGGATACAATATTAGAAGTACATCCTATAGTCTTATATATTTATTTATATATAAAAAAATATATAAAACTAGAAATACACATTAAATATATCCAAACATATATATATATATATATATATATATATATATATATATATATGTTTGGATCAAGTTTCTAATTCAAAATTTGCTACTGATTCATCTTAGCTTAATTTTTTGTTTTAGTATAGTTTTCTATTTTTCTTTGAGTTGACTACTCATGGCCAAGTGTGAGTAGTTTACCTATTTTAAAGTTATTCAATTTTGTTCTCTCTATTAGTTTTTTATAATTAAAAATAGTTATTTACATATTTTAAATAATGTAGTATACAATCTTATGATACTGAATGATTAAAAGTCGTGAAATAACAAAAAAAAATCATTAAAAACTTCAGTTTCAATTTAAAAATTTATTCATTTTGTAATTTATTAATGAAATGTAAATAATTAATGCACATGGATGATCAATCATATGCCGTGTCATTTAATTAAAATGTATTAAATCATCATTAAGTATAAAAATCTAATACATGGAATAAATCTAGTTGATTTTAAAACTTGAGAACCAATTTCGCGAATGAGTGAAAATAGTTGGACTAAAACTATAATTAAACATTTTATTTTTATTTTTATTTTTCTGAGTTTGTTGACAACGACAATGAAGGGGGTGATGATTTTCTAGATTTAGATGTTGAAGATGATAATTTTTGTGAGTTTCAATTTTAGTGATAGAGATTAACAATTTTTTACAAAATTTAATAGACATAAATAATTTTGCTGACGAAAGTATAGTTGAGAGCAATCAGAATGAAACAATAGTTAATTACACGACCAAAATAAAATCAACAAATAAATTAGGAGACAAAAGTCCAACTTAAACTATTTTATTATTAGCCTATAAATAGGGAGTACTGAAAATGTGAAACAACATTGAAAAGAAGAGGGGAACAAAGTTTTTACATTGAAAATGAGACCTGCTCTTGCTGTGCCTGCTTTCCTCGTCCTTCTTTTGGTTTGTTTTCCTTTTAGTGCATTGTTTTGTAAAATTTATAATTTTTCATTAGTAGTATTTTACTATAAGGTTAAATATGTTTTTAATCATTACAAAAATAAAAAAAATAAAAAAATTAGTAGTACTTTAGTTTCTCAAAAAAAAAATTCTTCCTATTTCCATTTTAGAATGAATATTTTAAAGTACTAAAAATATTTATTTTGATAAAAAAGCTTTTAAAATAAGAACTATTCTTATAAATTCAAATGTTATGGATAACTAAAGTTACTATATTAAAATTTAATAAGGACATTAAACTTAAAAAAACGTGATTTTAAAACAAATTACAGAGTTTAAAATATAGATTTTACCATACTATGTGTACTAAGTACTAACCACCATTTTCCTTTTTTCTTATCTTTCTTATTATCAGTTTGCTGCGCCTATAGAATCAAGAAAAGATCCAAATGTATATTGGAAAACTGTAATGAAAGATGAAGAGATGCCAAAAAGAATTCAAGGGCTTCTTCAACTTAAATATGAGATCGAACCTTTGAAGAACTCCAAGGCCCAAGAACAACTTGCCAGAGGTAAATGTGATGAGCATTCTGTGAACAATGAGTTTGAACCCATACCAAGTATGACAAAATACGACGGTGATGGTTATAAGAGTATGAAACTACCTGTGAATCACGAGTTTGAACCCATACCAAGTATAACAAAATATGACGGTGATGGTTATAAGAGTATGAAACTACCTGTGAATCACAAGTTTGAACCCATACCAAGTATGACAAAATACTACAGTGATGGTTATAAGAGTATGAAATTACCCGTGAACAACGAATTTGAACCCATACAGAATGTTCCTAAGCATGACCGTGATAGTTATAAAAGTATTGAGCTACATGTGAACGACGAACCTCGACCAAGCGCCACCAAGCATAATGATTAAACAAAAATGGGAATGTGGCTGCCTTAAAAGAGAATGTGTGATTTTGTGTATCCAGTAATAACTTGGGTGTGATGTATTATGGTCTTTGAATAAATTATTTAAAATATTAGGTGATTTAGAATCATTTTAATAATAATGTGCGATCTTTAATTTCTTTGTTATTTGTATTTGCTAAGTTTCAAAATTTTCAAGTAGGCAGTAGTGTGGATGTTTGTTGCGCCCAAAGTGTAGGATGTTTGTGGTATGATCAGTCTAAACCTATCCTTATCAAGTCTTAAAGTTCTATTGATTAATTTAGTAAGATATTTATCAATAATTAATTAATCAAGTTATTAAAGATTAATTATTCCTTATATGAACTCAAATCCAATGATTATTTCAGTTGATGTTTATAGGAGAAAGACTATGAGGGGATTTTTATAGTTACTTGTTTCTCAATTTTTAACTTTCCTTTTCAACCATCGTCTATAAGTATAATGTAAATATATGGTCGTTGTTTACATGTAGGCTTGTTTATGCATGTGATAAGATAAAAACTTGTATAGGATTAATAAAATATGCTAGTGACATTATAAGTTTTTATTTATTTTCATTTTTTAACAGACATAATAAGTAATCATCTTATCATGTATTTAGTCCACACATGATAATAAACATGATAGCACAAAAAATTCTTGTGGGGAAATTTTTTACTAATGATACAAGAAAAAAGCCGAGCACCTAAGATAAAGCTCAAGGGTCATTGGGACCACCATAAGAGCAAAGCTAAACTAAAATCCAGAGTCTTGGTTTTTTTTTTTTTGGTCAGGAATCCAGAGTCTTGGCTTTAAGCCAACACTACACAAGAATTTTAATCAATCTAACCAAATTAACTGCCAAATTATCTGCCAACATAATTTTATTATTGGACAAGCGATTATTTCACTCTTTTTATATAGTCCACCCAAGGCCGGCTCAAATATAAGACAATTCAATCGAGGATTTTTAGTCTCTAAAAAATTTAAAAAAATTACAAAGGTTAAAAAGCCCCTCGTAATCCACAAGTCCATTAAAAATGTCTCCGAGAAAAACATAAAGACTTTTTAGAATTTCTTTTTATAATAATTAGACATCAACTTCTTTTTTTTGACAAGAATTAGACAATAACTTTGTAACTCCTACATAAATGTTAAATAAAAATCATTCTAGGTCTCGAACAAAAAGGCCTCAAACTTTTTCTTGGGGAAAAAATGTTAGAATGGGGAATCGAACCACGATCTATAGAAGCCAAATAAATACAAAACCATTGGACTACAACCAAAGCCCTCAAACAAAAAGACCTCACTTTAAAATTTGTTAAGCCTCATCTTGTGTTGGATCGGCCCTAAATCCAACAAATAGCCACCTAGATCAAATGAAGGCAACAATAGATCATATTTTTACTAAACAAGTGAGGACCTCCAAATTGGAGAGCATTCTTGCATTAATAGAAAGCACACAAGAAATTATCAAGAAACAATAGATATTAATGTAACTCGCACTACAAAATATTCGCCTGATTGCGTCAATTTTTTTCTTGTCAGGGGATTTTAACCTCCGCGGAATGTTTTGTGGAAGTTTTTAAGATTGTCGCTATAAGAGTCCCATAATTTATCTGCGGGATTTTTATGCAACGACTGGTGTCTAGGCGAATAAAAGTAAAATATTAAAAGGTCTTGTTAAATAGTGTCTCCGAGTCACTCTTTAAAGGTTTCATTTAAGAAAATAATTGATTCAATAAGTTGAATTATAATTCTCAATGTGTTGACTTCACACATTTTCATAATTTATTTTATAAAAACTTACTATTTAAAAACTTACTCAAAATAGTAAAGTTATTTCCCCATACCCCCGCAAAATGGTAAAATTATGTAAAAAATATAAAATATTAAAATACTCAAATTTTTATTGGAGTTTAGTATATATTACAACTCAAAACTCATAATAGATAAAATGTAATAATTAAATGTACTACAAATATAACGTGGGATGTGGTAATAAATCTTAAAATTTTAAAATAGTCAAAATAAAATATTAAACAAAATAAATATAGCCAGCCAGTAGCACTGGATGATCTCCAAAGGGCTTAACTAACAAAAACAGTAAATTGACAAAAATTTGACCATTGTTTTTTTTCTGACAAATTTTTAGCTTGCATCTTCAGCCAATATCTTTGAAACCACATAACACATATGAAACCATGAATATGAAATAAAAATAGAAACAAGTCAAATATAATAATAGTATATGACTTATACAAGATAAATCACTATAAATAAAACTGTCACTGAAAATTATAAAAGTGTATATACATAGAGCTCGTTCAGACAAGTATCAGAATTCTTTATCAAAATATTTTGGTTTAGATTCAAAAGATCGTCTATCAGTTTCATTTATGAGACACAGTTTGGGGAAAAGACAATGCGTGAGAATACTTTTCAGTTTCATTTCGAGATCCCATTTGTTTGTACATTGCTTGATCATGGAAGATCCATAATGGAATCATTCCATCTTGCAATAGTTGCATCACTCACATAATCTTGGTTGCAATCTCATATCTCCAAAAAATCACTAGTGATAACTAGTACTCATGGGATTAGTCAAAAAAAAAACTACTCATGGGAAACAGATTCCGTGCAGTTATTGTCGTCCGGTCATAAAGTAACGTTTGAGATTAAAACTGAGAAAATATATTAGATGAATCATATATAGTCATCCAATTAATTTTCTACGATCGAAATTATTTATTGCGTCAAACAATTACAATAGGCAACCCAGAGATCGCTAGTCGCCCTTGGCTCTTGGGGCTAGGAGAATGTTAGATTACTTATTTAATTTCCTTAATCAATTATAGATTGATAACCATTCATGAATTATATCTATGTGTTGTCAGGGGTGGAGCTAGGTATAGGGCAGTGCAGGGCCGCGGCCCATCGCTTAAATTTATTTTTTCGATAGGTATATATGCATAATTTTGTTAAAAGGTTTATTATATATACGTATGATCGGTGTTTTATAGCACTATATTGCGCGTGGCCTGATGGTAAAGTAGTTGATTTGGTACATAAAGGTTTTGGGTTCAAATCTTATTGTACACTTTTGTTTTTTATGTCTTTAACTTATCAAATTATTATTCTTTTTGATACACTCCATTAAATTATAATGCACCATTTTTACTTGTCAAATTATTATTTTATTCTTTTTCTTTGGTACATATTATTTATTCTTTTTTTAATGGGAGTTAGAGTTTTCATCTCAAATTATATATTATTTTTAATGTACCGCTTACACTTGAATGAAAAGTAATCGAGCAATAAATTACACCGTTTTGAAAAGTATATTATAGTTTCTTGAATTTATCTTGATTTTGAACAAAAATGTAAGCCGAAAGTATTGTTTTATTTGAGTTTCTCTCTCATTTAATATGTTATTGAGACAGATTTATATATTGTTTAGATTTGAATAGAAGAAAAATTCAAATCACTATGTTAGATGACAAAAAAAAAATCTAATTTTGTCACGGCCCTCCCCAAAATTTGTGTCTAGCTCCGCCACTGTGTTGTATTGTGGAGCCAAACTTCATATTTATAGGCCCACCAATATGATCAAAATGAATCATTTTGGTAATAATTTTCTCTCGCAAGTTGGAATATTTTTCTTATACTATCTTATAGCCTATAGTAAAAAACAATTTTGGTACATAAAGGACCCCAATGCTTATAGAATTTTTTGTAAGCTTATTCAAACAGTTTTTGAACTTATTGCTCCTAATTTATCTTTTCCTAACAATTTTACCTTTGTTAACTTTTTATCTCATTTCATATTTATCAACTAATCTAATAACTACTGTTGATTTTATCAAACACAAAAAATTCAATCGGCTAATTTATCTGCACTCATTACAATTTACATAATGAAAATAAAAAAGCAAACACATTTTACATTATTACAATTTACATTAATTAGCTTAGAAACGAGTACTTATTTCATCAACAATCACACAAAGACTCAAACATTAAAAATGGTACATAGACAGAGGGAGGAGATCCTCACCGGTGACATCTTCCTCTAGTCGAATCTCATACACTCCACTTTTCTTACCACGTAAAGTCTTAATTATTAGAAAATAAAAATAAAAGGTGGAAATTAAACTAAACATACTTCAAAATGAGAGGATTCATTTCGAATACACGGTAAAAATCACTGGACTGAAACACCATAACCTTTCAATTTTGGAACCCAAATGAAGTTATCAGCTGGAAAAAAGTGGCACACATTAGAACTTCCTGGCATAACACCAAGAACCTGAAATGAAACATGACCATTGCCCCATTGAGAAGTATCCATGTGACAAACAACCATAGCTTCAACTTTATCACCATTATCACCAACAAGTGAAACTTTAAATATCTTATTCTCACTTTCTTGACTATGACAATAAAAAACAGCATAAGGGTATGGCATAGTGTGACATGCTACCATTTTTGGAACTGAAATTTTCATAATGTTATCTAATATAGTATAGTTTTGGAAATTGATACTTGATTTGGTTAAATGTGAAGTTGCATAAACTTGAAGATCATTTTTGAAACCAAGAGTTTTTTGAGTGAAATCAAGCATAGATTCTAATGAAGTTGCACAGAATTTGACTTCTCCTTTGATGGGTTTGCTCTCACATTCTTTAAGGGTATCTACCATTGCTTTAGCTTGTGGTGAATCTTGAGAGATAGAGAAGATTTTGAGAAGAGTTTCAAGCTTGTTGAATGAAAAGGGAAGTGAATCAGCTTTTGATTTTGGCCAAAACTTGGGAGAAGTTGAAGGGTCTCTTTTGGGAAAATAAATTTGCATTCTTTTCCCAACTTTTAAATCTTTTAAGGTGAAAAACACCATAACAGAAGGGTCTATGTGATTATGATTGTGATGATGAGCATGAATAGCATGATGATTATTGTGATCTATTTCATGTTCATTTGTGCCATTTTCCAAGAGATTATTTTCTGTTTCAACCAATTTTCTTGCTGTGCTTCCATAGAAACTCTGCAAAAATTTGTTGAGTTTTGCAATTTAGAGAAAGTATATGTGAAATAACATTATATTATATCAATCAAATTAGAATATATTATATAAAATAGATTACAAGGAAGAAAAAAAGTCCTTAAGAGTTAACATACCGTGATTACTAGTAGATGAAGAAAGAGGATCACATGTATAAGTTTTGGACTCATGTTTATGCTTAGCATGTACTGTACTAGAATTGAATGATTTTGTTCACCTTTGTGTGCATAGAGATTAGAGACCTAGGCTTTGTGTACTAGTATCATTTTTATTTTTATTTTGTAAAATGTACTAGTAATTAAGGTGGTTTGTTTTAGTTTTTTTTTTTTTTAAGATTATTAGAATTTGAGAGGCTTATACTCAACAACAAAAGCTAATTTGAGAGTTGAGGTTTGCACTATTTTATAAAGGTTATCTATGTCATATCTCTAGCCAATGTGAGATTTCTAATAAAGATCATTTTTATAGTGTATTGTTTTTGTGTTAAAAGTTTTTTAACAGATATTTTTTTATATATGAAAAATTGGTTCAAATAACTTATCTTTAAATATATTTTAAATATTTCATCATGCGCAAGAAAAAAGTATTACATCATTTTCATATAAATTTTTTTAATCATAAAATTTCAGAAAAACCTCTAACGAAATAATTTATTTTAAATAGATTTTTATAAAAATCATTTTTTAGCGATTACCTTTTTAAAAAATTGTGATTTTTATTAAGTTAAAATCTCTAACATGAATATTTAAGTTATTAAATATCAAAATCACTATTATTTTTTGGTAGAATATTAAGGGCATGTTTAAATCACTTCTCAAAACCATTTTTTTTTGTTTTAAAAAATTGAAAACTAAAAAACGTGATTGGTAATTCAATTTTACAAAAGAGTTTTCAAAAATTGTTTTCCATATCAGTTTTCAAAACTAAAAAAGTAAAACAGATTTAAAGAGTTTTTCTATATATTCTCTTTTTAAAAACTAAAATTGTTTCAAACTGATCCTAAATCACTTTTTTTTTAGTTACCTCTGGTACAAAGTTTTAATCTAAGTCGGGAAACTTGTGGGGCACACAAGGTGGTTTCTTACCTCAAAATCGAATTTTCTACATACACATGAGGCAAAAATTGAACCAGTGACCACATGCTTAAAGAAACCAAATGAATTTTTGTACCAAATAAAAAGATGGATTTGAAATAACTTTTATTAGTTTTAGTTAAATTATCACAAAAATAGTTTCTTTTTAAATACATAACTTTTTGTTTATAAAAAATCATTTTTTAAAAAACTAAAACAAAGTCACCATAATTCAATAAAAATATCATAATTTTTTGACAACACAATTATATTTTTTACTATGTGTAAAAATTTGGTTTATTTTAAACATCATTTTCGTCACGCAGAATGTTGATTTTAGTCTCTGTGTCGATTTTTGTTTTTTCAATAAGTCCTTGAATCAACCAAGTTTTTTTATTTTGGTCCCTAAAGCAAAAATTCACAGGAAAATTCGTAGAGAAATCTACATGAAACTTGCTAATTTTCCTGCAGATTTTAGTTTTATGGACTAAAAGCAAAAAATCTGATTGATTCAAGGACTTATTTAGAACAAAAATTGATACAGGGACTAAAATCAAAATTTCGCGTACATATATAAACAAAATGATGTTTAAGCCTAAAAATTTAAACAATATTCTGAACAAGGATCAATCATCATGTAATGCAGGAGCAATTCAACGCAACTGCGGCGAATTAGATTTTATTTTATTATTGGTTATTTAGTTTGTTTTAATTTTAATATTATTTTCTTTTTTGCATAAGAAAGGGTTTAGGCCAAAAATAAAATTACAAGGATATAAGTGGAGTAGTAGAGACTCCTAAAACATCGTATGAACACAATTGTTCAACATCAATAGAAGGTTTATCTAAAACTATAAGGTCTTCTACATAGCATCCCCGTTCAACCAGCGCATCCGCAACTCGATTAGCTTCCCGATAAACATGGTGAACTTGGACATGCCAATCCTCATTAATTAAATTTCTAATGCGGGTAAGTAATCCTCATTATTTGTTTTAATTTTAATATTATTATGACAAGTTAGTGATTATCCTATTAAATAGGACAATAATCTTTTAGATTTAGATTTAAGTTAGAATAAAATAAAATATATCTTTTGGATTTAGATTTTAGTTAGATTAAAAAAATATTATTAAATTCTGTTTTATTTTAAAACAGATTTATATCTATTTTATAGTATTAAGTTTATTTTACTATTTATAGATTCAATTGTAACCACCAGAGTTAATTAAAAACAATTCTATAATAATAATATTTCAAAGTTTTCTCTCTATTTTGTGAATTCTCAATTTATACTTATTCTAATTTTATTTCAAAAATTTAGCGCTCGTTATTCTCTTTTTGATAAACTTCAAAAAACTTATCTATTAAAATTAACGTTTGTTTTTCTTTTCTTAGCTTCCGACTGCATCATCATGGGCCACTTGATTATCTTTAACTCATCAAAAAACACCCAAGATTTTCTTTCGACGACATTGATTTGCTTTTTGTCGTTTGTTGTCACCATGAAAACGAAAAAAGCTTAAACAGCCGGCATAACGACTATAAAAATATCATTTGCATTCAGCTGCCTGCTACTTTGGCTTTTTCTTACTTACTTATGCGAGTAAAATGATAATCACGTGTTTAATTAACTTTTGCATTTGGTTAATTAATTAAGGGGAAACAAACTAAAAGGGATCAAAGACCTACCAATTTTACAAGATCCACAATTTTAATTCCCTATTTTAAAATTGAAAAATCATAATTAGTGTCTTTGAGACGATGGTTAAGAAACACAAATATAATAAAAGTACATTAGGATTTGTGCGGTCAAAGTATTAAAATTATATAAAATGTTGTTTTCAACATGAACTTACTATTTTTGTTACGTTAACTAGTACTCCAAAGACACTAGTTAACATGATCCTTTAAAATTAAGCATTTTGCTCCTCTATTTTGATTTTGCACTTTCGGTCCTCACCCCATTTTTTATCTTACGAAAAGAAAAAAAAATTAAGAGAAATTATAAATTCAGCAACTCCAACAACACACTTTGGATTTTGCATCACGTTAAGTTAAAAGAAGATTTTCAACGATCAGTGAGAGGATTTAAGATGAGTGAAATTAAAAAAGGGAAATTTTGAGTTGCAGAAATCGGGTAGGGAGAAGGTTTACGAAGATGATCGAGATGGTGTTTCTGATTTTTGAATGGATGGTTTGAGGTGAGGATACTACCACATCAATGTTTTTTCTGCTGGTTAAAAAATGGGGTGAGGGACCAAAAGTGCAAAAAGAATCAAAATAGAGTGGCAAAAATGTTTAGTTATAAAATAAGGGATCAAAAAATTGCGGATCTTATAAAATAGGGGGACTAAATTAGGGGGTTTTGATTTTTGTGTTTAAAAGAATATTAAGGTAAAATTAACATAGATTCATGATATTTCGAAGTATATTTGAGTAGGAATTTTTTGATTCAAAAAATGTGTTGAAGATTCAAAGAAAGGAGATGAAGTTCATATTCATCAATTTCTTGATTTTTTTTTTTTAATAAATAATTATATTTTTTATAAGCATAAGTAAAATATATGATGTGGCGCCACATAAATATTTTTTTAATAAAAAATAATAAAAATGATTAAAGTGTTACAGATAAATAACATAAAAAACCAATTTAATAAAAAAATATAATAAATCAAAATATTATAAATAAATAAATAAATAAATAAGATAAAAGACTATTAGTATCATTTAAAAAAAAACCTACTTGTATATTTTTATCATTTTTTATTGTTACATATTTTGGCCATTTTAATAATGTTAATCATTTATTCGACAAAAGCAAAGACAGTCCCATTACTACATTAGTTGAAGATAATCTTTTTTTTTTTTGAAAAGATAGTTCAAGTCGAAGATAATCTTAACCACTACCGATTTGATTGTGCAGTACCACGTGAATAATATTGCTTAGTTAATTATATGAATGGCCCATACTTGGGTTAATATTCGATTTTTTTTTTTGTTCGTTTATTAACATTATTTATTTTTATTATTTTTTATATCATCTGTTCTATCATGTGTGTGTCTTCTTCTAATGATACGATGAATTATTCAGTTTTGCTTTGATTATTTATAATAAGTATTGCTGTTCTTTTGTTTTTTTTAGCCAAAAGGAGCTTATAATGTTTTTTCTCCAAGTCTATTACTACTTCCGTTCCTTTTTACTTGTCGTTTTAGAAAAAATATGTGTTTCTTTTTACTTGTCGTTTGGTAATTTAAGTTATATTTTGCTTATTATACCTTCTTTCCTATTTTATTTTATTAACTAAATTTTGTATAATTTTTTTTTGTTGAAACAATATAATCTGTTTATTGTATACAAATTTTGTTTGTTTTTAAATAAAGTTTGTTACAATTTGTTAGAAATAGATAATGCTCGTGAAAAAGTAGAAAATTATTGGTGGATTAAAAATATTATTTTTTTATAAGCGGTGGATTAAAAATATGAAATATATTTAAAAAAATGGCATAATAGGAAAATAAGGTGCAAAAATACACTATCTTATTTTGGTCTTTTTTTTTTCTTAAAACAACAAGTAAAAATGAACGGAGGTAGTATTTGACTAAAATTTCACCTTTAAAATTGGAAAAATAAAATATTTGGAGTTCGAATTTCGACTTCAATAACTCATCATTTAGTCTACGTACGGAAAAAATTACATGGGTGGTTAAAAGTGTGTAGTAGTATTCTAGTTAGGACTTCTTACTCTTCAATTATGTCATCTCTTATTTTTAAATCCTATAAGATTAGCCACAAATTAACCCTAATTTTTCCCCTCCAAGTACAAGCATTTAATGAGACTATTTGTTTTAATAAAAAAATGATTTTATTTGTACTTAATTACTACTCTATATTTAATAAACATCTGATAAATTTTTATTTGTACTTAACACACTACTCCAATTCCAATAAACATTTAAATTTGTTTCAAAAAATAAAATAAACATTTAATTCATATTCAAACTTTCAACGTACCAACAAAATATGTTCAAACTTTCTATCTTCCCTTAACCAAATCTCTATGTTTCACCTCATTATTTCACACCCTTTCTCCTTTCCCAACTTGATGTCATCGTTGCAATTCACATAGCTCTTCATATCTGGCACTTGCCACTGCCACCTCCCATCTCTTCTCCCCACTCTTAAGCCTAATAATCATATCTTCTCTTCTCACTTCTCTATATAGCAAGTCCTCTCACAGGTAGTCACTTTTGCTGCCGTTGTCGACTTTTATCACCGTCGTTTTTCATCTACTTGATCTTTGTAGCCGATGCTATAACTCATTCACCGATGCTAGAACATTAAAGGTACCACTTGAGATTATGCAATTCCTTACATCTTTAAGAAATTGAAGAATCTGAACCAACTAATCCTTATATACCATTTTAACAAAAAAAGCTACAAGAATGTGCATATGTGACCATGATTGAGATTTTTATTAGGATACAAATTATTAACCCTTTAACTTTGGTGTAAAATGAGTAGCTCTCTTTTGTTGCTACAAATTGAGAAGAAAAAAAACTATACTGAAGTCTAAGATGAACTTAAGTTGTACTTTTAATTGATGATTTGTTGTTTACTCTTAATACAAAAAATTACTATCTAACTCTTAATTGTTACAGAAGTGTAGGGTCAAATATTGTATCAATGAGGTGTGTGTTTTGGCTATTTTAGTTTTTAAGGCTTGGAATTTAGTCTTGCATACAATGTTCATATAGTACAGGTTTAGTTGTTTTTTTGTTGCTATCTTTGATTGTAAATCATATATAATATAACACTGTGAAGTAACATTTCTCATTTGTGGACTGTGGTTAATTTAAGTTTTTGGTCTGTAATGTTGTGATTGGTGGGTTTTTTTTGGTTGTATGAAAGAAATAGATTATTATGAGTAAAAAATTTAGTTGTCTAATAATTAATGATTGCAACTTGCATTGGTTATAATTCTTTTCTATTTCAAATTATAGTGAGGATCCATATTACTCTTTCACAATTTTGTAATTAGCCAAATTTTTTCTCTAATAACAACATAAAACACAAAATAGACCCTGGCATTCAACCGTTAGAAAATTAATATTAATTTTTTTTAAGATGTTTTTACTGTTAGATATTCTAATTTATAAGATCCGTGCATCGCACAGGTGAAAGTCTAGTTTCTTTTCAACTATCAACAAAATTCTCTTAGGATTTGTTTGATTCAAAGTAAATAGAAGGGAAAAGAGGGAATATTTTTAAGTATTTGTGTTTGGTTCAATTTTTAGGAGGGGAGCAAAATCTTTCGTAGACACACTTTTTACTTCCCACCAAATTGGAGAATTTAGAGGGGAGGGTAGGTGAGATGTATTATTATAATTTTAATTACACTGACATAATTATTCTTATATTTATTTTAAAATTCCAAAACTATCCTCATTAATCTTTTAATTTGTTACATGTTTGTGTATTTTTTAAGTAAACATACCAGAATTTAAATTTTAGTCACAACACTAATGTACAATATCCTTATCAACCGATCAAACTAAATTCATGAATTTATTACGTCGAGCTTCATCAATTTATTACATCCCTAACTAAGTACTACTAACTTCCTATACGTATATATAATTCCTTTCTCTTTCTTTTTGTCCAGGTTGCGTTGCTAAGGTATTAACTCTCGATGAATATTTTGTCAAAAAGAAAAACTCTCTATGAGACTATAAATATATGTTACGTTGCTACTTGCCTGCAAATTATTTATTCTTTTCTCTTCTTTTTTTGTTTGTTTCTAATATATATATATTTTTTCTATATTGTTTAATACATACATATATACATACGCATTCATTTTATTAAACCTTTTACATTATTAATATAGAATTTATTTTGATTAATATTTTATTAATGTGTTTTTAGTATTATTTGTTTTTTTATAATATATTTTTTCTTTTTCTTCATTCGTGTTCTAATATTATTTGTTTTATATGTTTTTTTTTTGACCAAATTTGTTTTATATGTTACGTTGCTTAAGTGTATTATAATAAGATATATAAGATTTTGAATTAAAATAATAATAATAATAATAAATAAAATAATAGAAGAAAACATATTTTTTATAATATGAGTGTTTTGTCGAGAAAAAATAAGTGTTCTAAACTGTAAAGTCAGTTATGTTAGAAGACAAGCCACTCGAGTAGCTCACGACTTAGCGCAGACAACTCGTTTTACTGCTAGTCCCCAGTTTTATGATTATTGTTTACCTTGTATTGAAACAATTATCATGAATGAAATGCACTAAGTTTATTTGTGTCAAAAAAAAGAGAGTAAAAAGATAAATTAGTTTTAAAATTTCTTTACTCCTCTTTTGAACCAAACACATATTTATTAAAATCCTCTCTCCTCCTCTCCTCTTCTTTAAATTTCATCTCATCATCCCCTTTGTTGAACCAAACAAACCCGTAAAGCCAAATTATAGCATTTATTTTTTGGCGTTTCATAATTAATGCTCTGTTTTTAGATAACTCAGTTACAAGACTTGGTAATCAAAATATGACATTATGCAGTTCAATTCAGTTTTCTTCCCGATATGAAATTTAGAAAATCAAATGTTTCTCCTTCAAAACATATGGAAATAATACCAGAAAATTGGCAATCAAGAGGTTGTTTATTAGAGCGGCTTATTTTAGAAAAAAAATCACTTTTAAGAAAAATTCACTTTTAAAAATTTAAGAATATCTTTTAGAGATTTTATAGAAAAATTGAATCTATTTTATGTTTGTTTGATTGTTGTCGTTAAAGTTACGTTTTTTAATAAAATAATTTTTATTTGTTTGAATACAAAATATAAAAGTGATTTAAAACAAATAATTATATTAATCAACAATATAAGAAATAATAAAAATTGATAAGTCATTTTTACCTTTACTTTATTAAAAAAGAGAATATTTATTTAATGAATACTTATTTTTTTGTAATGATACAAATGATAAAACATCATTAATTATACTTTGATTTCTTGAAAAACAAAAAACTAAAATTTTGAGATAAAACTAAAGAGGTAAAAGGACAAAAAATTGGAACGAAGAGAGTAGACCTCTTCGTATATTTTAATCGGTGAAATAATTTGGTCAGGTTGATTAACAATAAATTAATTTGAGTAATAAAGATTTTATCCCTCTTATGCAATGAGGGGTTTGTTTAATAATTCCAGCATATAAAAGATTAATAATTGTCTCATAAGTGTAGCTCAATTAGTAGCTATCAAGGACATTATTGGAGTGATCTGTGTTTGAACCAGGATTCTACACTTTTTCACATTTATATGTGTGAGTTCTAACCACTAAATTACTTAACAAAAAAAAATTAATCATTTTTAGAAAATTTCGTACACATATAGTAGTAGGTAGCTAGAAAAATATAAAATTTATTATATGCCCTATAAATAGGGAGTACTGAAGATATAAAAATTCATCTCATATATCCATAAGACAAAAGAAGATCGGCTTATACATTGAAAATGAGACCTGCTCTTGCTGTGCTGGCTTTCCTCTTCCTTTTCTTGGTGTGTTTCTTTTCCTTTTAGTAGTTTTTACGATTTATAGTTTTACTTTATTGAAGATGAAAATATATAATAAACTTAATAAATTTAACTTTTCTCGGTCTCATTGGTTAATAATGTACCCAAGAAAAAAACATCTCAAACGATAAATAATCTATAAAAATATGTTTATTTATATGTATATATATTGTGAGATCTAATTACATGTTAATGATCAAATGTTATTGATGTTCCCTAAATAAAGTACATTATTCATTGATGTTACAATTTTAAAATATAGTAGAGTTTACTATGATGTGTGTACTAACCGCTATTTTCCTTTTTTTTTTTTTTTATCTTCTCATTGTAATTTGGATCAGTTTGCTGCGCCTATAGAATCAAGAAAAGATCTAAAGGAATATTGGAAAACTGTTATGAAAGATGAAGAGATGCCAAAAGGAATTCAAGGGCTTATTCAACTCAAATCTGAGATCGAACCTCTGAAGAACTCCAAGGCCCAAGAACAACTTGGCAAAGGTAAATGTGATGACCATCCCATGAACGATGAGTTTGAACCCATACCAAGTGTTACGAGGTATGACGGTGATGGTTATAAGAGTAAGAAGTTACCGGTGAACAACGAGTTTGAATCCATACCAAGTGTTACAAGGTATGATGGTGATGGTTATAAAAGTAAGAAATTACCGGTGAACAACGAGTTTGAACCCATACCAAGTCTTACAAGGTATGACGGTGATGATTATAAGAGTAAGAAATTACCAGTGAACAACGAGTTTGAACTCATACCAAGTGTTACAAGGTATGATGGTGATGGTTATAAAAGTAAGAAATTACCGGTGAACAACGAGTTTGAACCCATACCAAGTCTTACAAGGTATGACGGTGATGATTATAAAAGTATGAAATTACCGGTGAACAACGAGTTTGAACCCATACCAAATATTTCAAAATATGACACTGATGGTTATAAGAGTATGAAACTACCGATCAACAACGAATTTGAACCTATACCAAATCTTTCAAAATATGACGGTGATGGTTATAAAAGTAATAAACTAAACGACGAGTTTGAACCTCGACCAAGCATCACCAAATATAATGATTAAATAAAAATGGGAACGTTGCTGCCTTAGAAGAAAATGTGTGCTTGTGTGTATCAAGTAATAACTTTGGTGTGATGTATTGTGGTCTTTGAATAAAATATGTAAAATATTGGGTGATTTAGAATCAATTTAGTAATAATGTGCAATCTTTTCAATTTGGTTTGTTATTTATATCTGCTCTGTTTCAAAATTTTCAAGTATGGGTGTTTATTGCGCCCAAAGTGTATTTAAGGGCAGCTATATAGAAACTCCTAACTAAGAATGACTAAAATTATAAACCAAAACATTGAACCCCTAAGCTGTGATTGATTTTTCAACCACGGTCTACAACTCTATAAGTAAGAATTTAAGATACATTATCGTTGTTCATATGTAGGGTATGTTTGATGCAAAATGATGGGAGAAAAGACATGATAGATAAGAAGTTAGAGAAATAAAAAAATAGAATAGTGACATAATAAACTTTTATCTTATTATGCATTCAGTCCATAATAAGATAAGAGACATGATAGCGTTATTTACTATACTTTTTAAGTTTTATTATGCAACATTATTTATAACTGTGAAATGATATGATTACCATTATAAAACAATCTGATAAATATATTTTTAATCTCTATAAAATAGCGACTTCTTAAATTTAATAATATATTTAGTCTCTATAAAATTATCTGACACACCTTTTTAGTGCCCGTTTGGCCCGGCTTATTTTCTACTTTTTTATTTAGCTTAAACGAAATAGAGAAGTATAAAATTGAATTTAGCCATATTTCTTTTTAAAAGTATTAGAGAAATAAACTAAAGAATTAAAAAATAAAAAAAAGTAGAATCAAACACATTTTTTTCTTACTTTACTATTTTTAAGGAGAAGAAAAAAAGTAGAAAATAAGCCCGGCCAAACGGGCACTTAGTCCTTGTTGTTGACTCCATAAATATTTTTTAATTATTTTTTGGCAACCATATTTTTGAACATTATAAAAAGTTCATTTGCAAAAATTGAGTTAAAATTTTGATTTTTAAGTCCAGGTTCCGTTACTTTTTGTGTAAAAAATTTAGTTTTCAAAAAATTCATATTTTATTTATCCTATATTAAAACATTAAATTTTTGTAAATGAGTATTTTATAAAGTGATAACTGATAAACATGCTTGTAAAAAAATCATTGAGAATTTAAGAGTTTAAAATTCATTAAACATAATTGATTTTATCAAGGACTAAATACCAATTTAAAAAGAATTTGTAGAGACTAAAAGTACTATAAAGATTAAATAAGCACTAAACTTATAAAGTTCCTATTTTATGAGGATCAAAAATATATCTAACCTTAAAACAATTACATAGAAGAGTTAAATGTAAAAAGCCATTCGCCACCTCAATTACAATAAAATCTCTTTAAATTAATACTCGGTAAATTAATAAACACTCTAAAATAATAAAGTTGTCCGGTCCCGACTTGGGTCAGTG
Source organism: Trifolium dubium (assembly GCA_951804385.1). Taxonomy (NCBI): domain Eukaryota; kingdom Viridiplantae; phylum Streptophyta; class Magnoliopsida; order Fabales; family Fabaceae; genus Trifolium; species Trifolium dubium. Next base: position 22,964,317 of record OX638075.1, on the reverse strand, counting down.
TAAAAAATTGAAAAATTCGATAAAATAATAAGATAATAATTTTTCGAGAGATCCCTTTGTAATTTTCGGTCCCAAGAAAATCATAAATTAATAATATGGCAAACTTGTGAGATATGATGTTAATACTCTATCACATTCATGTAATTTATATATGGCAAATTTGCTTAAAAATACATTGAACTCATTTGTTCCTCTTGTTTACATCAAAAGCCATTATTGATTTATAATGCATATTACTAAAGTCATTATTGATTTCCAATGCATATTACTAAAGTCGTTATTGATTTACAAGTCATTAAAAACTCTTTAAATTAATAATTATTAATTTATCGATAAATTAATAATTCTCTAAATTAATAAATTTCTCCAGTACCAACTTTATTAATTTATAGAGATTTTAGTGTATATCTCTTTTTACAACTCTCAAAGTTGAAGACTAGTATAATAGTATTATGTGGCAAATTAGACTTGATCAAAATGGTTAAAAGAGAGGGATGCTATTAGATGTGTGATAAATGGAAGGAAAGGTAATGAGATTATTCGAATTGATGTTCGTGGTAGAAAAGTCACAAAAGTTCATAAAGTTAAACAAGAAACTTTTGTGCACTTTTCTGGGTTATACAAAAAATCATGCTACAAGACTTTCAGTTCATAAGTATTGGAGAGGAAGATAATGATTTCATTAGAGGATAAAATTATTATAGTGGCATGGGATTGACAATAGTTCAGAGAGTCCGTGACCGGTGGATGTCAACTTTGGGTTTATTAAAGAATTTTAGGATTTGATTAAAATGGATTTTATTTGATTCATTTCAGAATTGCACTCAAATGATGGATTGTCTGTAACGCCAATAGCTTCTTTATAACTCTAGTCTTGAAAAAGAGAATACAAAGAAGTTAAATGATTTGCGTCCAATTTTTTAATTGGATGCATGTACAAAGTTTTAGCTAAGCTTTTAGCCAATAGATTAAACTTGGTGGCACATAAATTCGTATTAGAGTCGCTTTAAGTTCCTTGAGTATCGACAAATGGGTAGATAGTGCTTTAATAGCTAATGAGCTCGTTGATGATGCTAAGAAGAGAAAAAAGAGGCAATTCTATTCAAAATTGATTTTAAAAAAACATACGACTTTGTGGATTGGAAATATCCTGACTTTTTTATGGACAAAATAAGGTTAAGCGATAAATGGAGGTGATGGATAATAAAATGTCTTAGTAGTGCTTCTATTTCAATGTAAACGGTTGCTCTAAAAAAATTTGGAGATAAGTAACTAAAAACTAAAGACAAAGATACACTTCGAAGATAATATTACAATTTTGATTTATTCAAAAATTATATTGATATCGTATCACATATTTACGAATCAAAATGATTCTTTATCCTATATTTTCTCTTTATTCTCCTAGAAAGTTATCCAAATATGTAGATTTAAATAATAGTTGTAAGATATTCAAAGGATTTAACTAAATTAATCATTATTAATTCAACTATAGCAAGAGAATGTGATATATTATTGACAAAATTAAGTCTATAGTCCTTTAAGTTTTTAAAATTCTAATTTTTTTTTTACTTTCAAGATAATTTAATATATTTGCATTTGGTGAAATGCATAAGGAGTAGTTTTTGAACACAATGTAGGTTCAAGTCCTATTAACTCGTTTTTTTGAATTACATGTTTCTAAGAAAAAAAACTAATGAATTATATTATACAACATAATTATTTTAATATAACTAATAGATTATTGGAAACCCCAATAAAATTACACAAGATTCGCTACTAGTTTCTTGTTAAACCTTGAACATTCAAATTATATATCAAATTAATTTAAGACATGAATGTGAAGTAACTTATCTTCGAATGAAATAAAGTTATAATAGATAAGGTGAAATTCAATTCTTTCACAAATTCTCAATTGAATTTAAAGACCTTTTAAAAAGTAAAATAAAAGTACATAATCAATTTAAAATACATAGAACAAAATTTAAGCGATCTCAAACTACATGACTTATATATATAAAGTCAAAATTCAAGTGACCTCAAACTACTTTGACTTATTTTGTTCTACTCAACCCTTATTATTTTTAATAGATCAAACACACCATAAATCCTAATCCTTCTCCATAAATTCTCATTCTATTTCAAAATGAATGTCACTTTTGGTTTTTTTACACATATTAAGAAATATAATCATTACGTTAAAAGAAATATCACTTTTATTAAATTTACCTTAATTTTTCCTTTATTTTTTTGAAAATAGTGTATAAAGTAATAATTCGATGGTATAATGCTGAAAACTGAAAAACAACACTCATTTTAAAACAACATTTTTGAACTAAAGCGATATTTGTTCTGAAACGGAGAGAGTAAAAAATAATTAAAGTCATAATATGAGACATGAGGAATGGCATTAAGGAAGTAGGAAAAGAGAAAATATACAAATTACAATGACGTATATAACATCATCATGTTTAGAATTAGAACCAACGTTGAAGAAAAAAAGAAACACTGCATAAAAAAAAAAATCATTTCATTTTCATTTCATTTTTTTTTTCCCTATCTCGATGGAGGAAAAACGCCCTCCATCCACCGTCGAAACACCGCCACCAGAACCAACACCATCTCGCCGCCGTGCCGGAGGTAACAAACGAAAATCAACCTCCCTCAACGCCACCAATTCCTCTTCTTCTTCTTCCAAACGCATTACTCGCGAGAAAGCTTCTCCTCTTCACCATCACCATCCTCCTCCTCATAACGGTCCTTTAACTAGGGCTCGTCAAATCCCTAACAATTCCTCAGCCGCATCTAGTTCCACTGCCGTCGGTTCCGGTTCTGCTCCCGCCGCGGTTAAACATGGTCCACAGGCTTTGGTTGTGGCGGCGGAGGAAATCAAGAAGGAGAATGAGTGGGAGTCTCTTGAAGCTGAAATTGAAGCGGAATTTAAAGCTATTAGATCTCGTGATGCTAATGCTCATGTTGTTCCTACTCATTGTGGTTAGGATCTGATTTTTCTCTATCTCGGAACCCTAATTTTGTTGCGTTTAGTTAAATTCAGTTTTTGTTGCTGTGAATGAATAGTGTGTGTGGTTGTTGTTCAGCTGAATTTGTGTTTGATCGATTCTGTCACTGATTTCCATATGAACCTGAGTCCTACTTCGTCGGGCGTGGTGTGAGAACGTATATAGGAATCCTCTCCTTTGAGCCATGGTTTTGAGGTGTAGTTAGGTTTAATCCGTATCAAATTCTACTGTTATCCACAATTTAAACTATGTTTGAAAACTTTAGGGTTGTCTATGGAGTAATTTACATTGTGGTACTGGGTAGTGGTAGTATTAGACTAAGAGAAGGATTGATGCAGGGGATTGTGTGCAGTAACATTTTATTAGGCCTGGCTGCGGTAATGTTACTTTGCAACATATTTGAAGACAATGTGACTCAGGGCGAATCTTGATCCTGCCTCCTGGCATGCCTTGGAACTTGCCCGGGCTCTGGGCAAAAACGTTGGTATTTTTAGTGTTTGTTTAGGTCAAGTTTGAGATTTTTAGGAGTTAATTTAGGGCAAAGTTGAGAATTTTTGTTCAAATTTGAGATTTTTAAGAGTTAATTTAGGATAAAATTGAGATTTTTTGTTCTAAACTGAGATTATTCAGTGCAATACTGAAATTTTTATCTAAAATTGAGATTTTGCCCGGGCTTTAAATATTTTCTGGCTCTGCCGCTGAATTGTGACTCCATGATTTATGTCTCGTTGTAGATTATCTGTTATTATGTTCGAGATCTTAGTAATAGAGCTTTAGTGACGGGGTTGCTGTTGCATGCATAATGTTGTATATGTTTTGTCATATAGTTGTAAGTATCATGCTTCTCTTGTTAATCGGTATATTAAGAATACTGCTATGCAAATCCTTGGCGACCCAAATGTCCCTTTGTGTCTCCCCTAAACCTTAAAAAGATAAAATGATGAATAAATTTTCCAGCTGTTGATTTTTCATTTTGTCAAAATTTAGTTGGGCTGTGTGTATATTTTAACTTTTGAACCAAATGTCAAAAGCTTCATTCTTGAATCATCCATTTTTATCTTTGGAATTGAATTTCAGGTTGGTTCTCGTGGTTGAATATCCATTCAATTGAGAAACGTATGATGCCTTCTTTCTTTGATGGAAAAATTGAAAATCGAACTCCTGATAAATACTTGGAGATACGGAATTGGATAATGAAGAAGTTTCATTCAAACCCAAACATTCAAATCGAATTGAAAGATTTATCAGAGCTTGATATTGGGGATTCGGATGCCAGGCAAGAGATAATGGAATTTCTTGACTATTGGGGTTTAATTAACTTCCACCCATTCCCTTCAACGGACTCTGTTGTGGCCAGCACTGGCGATGATGGGGAAGCAGAAAAAAATTCCTTGCTTGAAAAATTCTATCACTTTGATACTCTACAATTATGCCCGCCTGCTATTCAGAAGACTAGCATAATGACTCCTGTTTTGACCTCTGGCTTGTTTCCAGAGTCAGCAATTACTGAAGAATTGGTGAAACAAGAGGGCCCGGCAGTTGAAATGCTCGAGTACCATTGCAACTCCTGTTCTGGTGATTGTTCTCGCAAACGTTACCACTGCCAGAAGCAGGTTGTTATCTGAACTGAATAAGTTATTGTAGTGCATAATTAGTGATGTCTTAAATATTTGGTATAAAACCTTAAATATGTTTATTAAAGTTATGTTCCACTTGTATACTCTTCTCAAATGTTATGCTATCCCAAACTGTTCTTAGAAAAGTTGTTAGCCATAGTCATTAGAATTGCACAATTTGATACACTTTGGCAAGTCAACAAATCATATCATGTGATTAATCACAGATGCCAGAAAAGCATGCAGCACAGACTTGAATCAGTGTGATTCCGCATCATTGATATGAACTGCATGATTCAACAATTATTTTTTTTTCTTTCTATTCTTTCACGTATTCTCCTCAATAAAAAAAGTCAAATAAGCTAAAAAGGAACTCAAGGAATGCATCTTACTTGATAACTCAACCGGCCTGTTTTCATTCTTTTGAAATCAAGACTGCACACATTCGCTTGCTCTATCTTATTTGATTGTTCCATTTTATCCATTTTTTCCTTCTAAAATCAAGTCTTCATACACTCTATGCACGATTTTATGACTGTATTGGTTATTGTATTTTTAGCTTAATTCCCTCTGTTGAGAAGTTAAATTATTAGCATGTTTGGATTCTAGGAATCTTGTTCAGTAACTTCTATTCATGATATCCCCAAAAAGAAAATTATGTGTTAATTGCCTTTGTGGCTTTTTGGTACATTATCTGTTAATGTTATCTGAATTGAATTAGACCTTGCAAAAAAAAAAAAAATAATTGCTAACCATAAATGGTTATATCTAGAGAAGTGGAGTAGCCATTGCTAACGTTAATTTTGAAAGCTTTTCAAATACTACTGAGTCATAAAGAATGCATTCATCGATGAGCTGGCTAACTATCTGTCTGTTTGTTGAATATCATTGATATATTGTTGGAATGTGAGTAATTGATGTTAATTCAATTTGTTTCACGACTTCATGTTGTATATTTTATCAATTCTGTTATGCATCTGACAGGCAGATTTTGATCTATGCACGGACTGCTTCAATAATAGAAAATTTGGCTCCGGCATGTCTTCATTGGATTTTATACTCATGGAACCAGCTGAAGCTGCAGGGGTTAGCAGTGGAAAGTGGACTGATCAGGAGACACTTCTGCTCCTTGAAGCATTAGAGCTTTATAAAGAAAATTGGACTGAAATTGCAGAACATGTTGGAACAAAATCAAAAGCTCAGTGCATATTGCACTTTGTTCAAATGCCAATTGTGGATGCCTTTATTGACTGTGATGATGATGTTGATGCTGGTTCCAAAGAAACTGCAGATCCAGCAGCAACAAACAACAATTTGTCTATAGATGAAGATCGAGATAAAGACAAAGATAAAGATAAAGATAAAGATAAAGGTGAAGACAAAGATGCTTCAGAAATTATTGAGAATGAAACTAGTGATAGCATAAAAGGCCATGATGAAACTCCTCAGGATGAAGATGTTAAAGTGAAAGATAATCAAGAGGAGACTCCAAAGTTACACGATGGTAGTGACGAGAAAACTAGTGAGGGAACTTCTAAATTAGAAGATGATATTAAAGCAAAATTGGGTGACGAAGTAGGTACTGACTGTGTTATAAATGCTCTTAAGGAAGCATTTGCAGTTGTTGGTTATTCTCCTGAACCTGAAGGCCCATCTTCATTTGCTGAAGTGGGTAATCCTGTCATGGCATTGGTAAGTTGAAGGGTTAGGTGAAGAACAGTAGCATTGTCTTGGGGTATAGCTACAATTATATATTGGAAGACTTCCTTCTTCAGAACAATAATTATGAATTAAATATTATGTTGCATTTAGATGTAACTGCTGATGTTGACTCTCTTTTTGGTGCACTTGGCCATGCGACTCATGCCTATACAGATGAAAACTTACGAAATCGCTAGTGTTTATTATGCTATTGAGTACTAGTTTTACAACATTATTGAATACTCGTGTTTACCGCATTAATTTAATGTTTCTCCATTCTATGTGTTATCTAATCTATATATTTCCCATGTTTTAGTCTTTTCACATTCCATCTTGCTGACTTAATGTCTTGTTGCTATTCCGCAGGCAGCTTTCCTTTCACAGTTGGTGGGCTCTGATGTGGCTGTTGCTTCAGCTCATAACTACATAAAGTCCTTGTCTGGAAATACTCCTGGCACTGAGATTGCATCAAGGTCTTGCTTTCTTCTAGAAGATCCACCAGATGATAAGAAGGAAACAACTACTTCTGAGAGGTAACTGATTTATATGAAGAGTTTGCGTTTCTTATAGTCCTGTAAATGGTCCAATTGTTGTTTTATTGGGACTTACAAATTTTGTGTCTGAATAAATCGTAGGGATTTTAAAAGAGAGGGAGATCAGACTGACAAAAGTGTACAACAGGATACTGTGATGTTAGATAATAAAGATTTAGAAAACGATAACCAGAAAACAAAAATTGTCGATGATGCTTCAGAAGACAAGATACATCTGGCTTCTACAGATGGTGGAATCTCAGAAAAATCAATTTCATCAAAGGGGCAAGTAATTATTAATAATGAGTGTGGGCTTGACAATGGTAATGATCCCAGCATTTCAAAGGCACCCAATGATCAAGCTCAGGGGACTCTGCATAATCTGGGTGGTTCAACATCCAAAGCTGAAATTCCACCTGGTTCTGAGGAGGTTCAAGAGAAAACTTCAAATGAAGAACCTTGCCATCCTGTGGAGGAACAAAAAGAAGGAAGTGTGTCTGATTCTCAACCATCTGAGAAGAATGGACTTCAACAGTCAATTAAATCCGATTTACCAGTTGAGCTGCCAAAGCCAGTAGAGACACCAAAAGATGATGAAATGGCGTCTGATTCTTTGTCCTCGGATAAGAGCAAGCCTCAAAAACAGCTATCTACAAATGCAGCCTCTGAGTCACAGAAAACTTCAGACTCTGCAATGGATGTTGATGTAGTTTCTAATTCCTCGCCATCAAAGATTGACTCCCAGCCACTAGTATCTTCCCAAGATAATGGGACACAAAAGGATGTAGATATGGTGTCACCTTCACATCCAATTAGATCGAATTTGGAGGCTGAAAATGGTGCCAGTGCAGGTCTTTCTCTCTCTCTGTCACACACACTTATATAAACAAGAAAGAAGTGTCGTTATTCATGACATTCGTTAAGGAATATACTAGAAAAAAGATCTAACTCAGTATTGAGGAGTCTATGTCAAAATACAATTCTAGTTCATAAAAATGAAAAAAAAACCTTTGTTGCAGGGGCAGTTGAAGATCATGGAAGAAATGGTATGGAAGTGAAGAATGACGGTGCAAAGACTAAACAGGACGGTAGCTTTGAGAAAGTGAAACGTGCAGCTGTTTCTACACTAGCGGCAGCAGCAGTAAAGGCAAAACTTCTAGCAAATCAAGAAGAAGATCAAATCCGACAACTTACTTCATCATTGATAGAAAAGCAGGTAATCTTGTGGCCTGATAAAGTTCTTACTGCATTGTATTTATATATTATATTCCTTTGACTTTCTTTGTAAATTCTATCAACTTGCAGTTGTATAAGTTGGAAGCAAAGTTGTCTTTTTTCAACGATATGGAAAATGTGATGATGAGAGTAAAGGAGATTTTAGAGCGGTCGCGGCATAAGCTTTATCATGAACGTGCTCTGATAATTGCATCCCGCCTTGGTTTACCGGGTTCCTCGTCCAGAGGTGTACCACCATCTATACCAAACAATAGAACTCTTATGAATTTCGCAAATTCACTCCCAAGACCACAAATCACCATGAATCCCCAAGGGCCACTGATTTCTAGACCCGTGAGCACCGCAGCTACTACCCTTCCAAACCCATTAATGTCTGCAACTGCAGCAGGAAGTTCAGTTCGACCTACCAGCCAGGAAAACCTTTCTTCTGTTGGGACAAAAATATAAAGTAGATATGGAGAAAGTTCATGCCTTCTTATTTATGGATCACCTGCCATCGTTTTGACAATGTGAGTACATATTTTCCTCTTTTGTGTATCATTTATCCTTTATGGTAGAAGTTATAATAGCATATTTCTTCTGGTATGTTAAATATTGTTTCAGTAAAAGTCATCAATAGTTGGTATTTCGAGATAAAGTAAAAATAATCATGCAACATTTTTAATTTGTTATGTAAATACCAATTGTTGGAATTGTAATAAGAGTAGAACAAATTATAAACAATCAAGCAACTTAGTTAAATCATATTTTTAATTTGTTGCCTACACTTTATCTTATTACAATTCCAACATTTGGTGTTTACATAACAAAATATAACAAAGACAGGACCTACTTTAAACTTGATCATATATAACTTAAAATGAGAGACCTGTCTAGGTACTGAAAAAATATTTTATTTTAGCTCCAGTTTTGATGCTTGTTATCTACTCTTACGGTATTCTTGTTATATGCACTGGTTAACTTGCATTGTTAACCTATTATCATTGTTTGGTACAGTCAATTATTTCAAAGGTCAAGTGCTGGTTAGGACTAACTCCAACTGACAAAAAATGGGAACCGTGACCAGTTATTGCATTGGAAGCTAATCTTTAGCCATTGTAAGAAACAGCCGGAGATGAGAGGATGAAATTCTACTGATATATTTAAGATTGCAGAGCGATTGGATTGCTTAAATTTTGGAGGTTGTTTAACTTAAAACTAGTAAATAGTTGTGCAATATGTATGCTTGCTTGCAGTCCGAAATATATGCTCTTCAAGCCCCAAATCCCCGCCCCTGCTGAACATTTCAGCAGTCTTTAAAAGGATCTGTTTGTAGAGGTCATATTTAGGATGGTCTGCTTCCAATTTCGTTCTTGATTGCTGCTATATGAAGATGGAGATTAAACATCTATTATTTATTTGCTTTAGTCATGTAGTTTTGCCAATTTGAGTACACTAAAATCAATGCCAGAGACCAAAGAAGTTGGAGCATTTTTTCAGCAGGCCCTTTGAGGGGAGGCAGTTAACAGAAATGTGAAATATTATATAGTTTGCTTACTTAACCTAGTTTCTATTTTCTTTTTGCATAAAGCTTGTGTGGATTACTTTTGTTTGTTTGGAGCATATAATATTGAGACTGAAATTTATTTTTTCCAAGTACACACCTACTAGCTTAACTCCGATACATTAGGCCTTGTTTGGGAGTTTAGATTGAGGAGATGGGAGAAGAAAATAGAGAAAACTTACATATTTGAGAAAATACTTTTGTAGGGAATAATAAATGAGTCAATTTTTTTAAGTCGAAAAAATGTTTTTTTTTAACACAACTTCCTTTTTTTGGTTCTTTATGCCATTTAATTAACATGCCAAATTTATAGTTCACATTTCATATGTACATATATTTTTTTCTATGTACATGTGTAAACCTCGTGTACATATTTTCTATTTTTTTTATTCTAAACTTTTGTAGAGAATGATAAATTAATATGGTTCATAATAATATAAAATAGTATATATTATTAATTAAATTTATATGGTTGAAAAAGTATATAAAATTATTAGTCAAAAAAAAAGTATATAAAATTATTAGTATGATCCCACTTGGTTAGGCCTTTGAACTAATATCTATGTCCGTTTAATATTCGTCCAAATTTAACTGTCTTGCTTTGACCCAAAAACATAAAAAAAAGTAAACTCATTCAAGTTGGGTTTTTTTTTTTTTTTTACATTTCTCTCTCTCATTCTTTTCCCTAATTGTTATTTTCCTCTCCTCAAACTCTCAGAAAGACACTTAAGTGTGTTTGAAAGTCCATGAATGGAAGGAATGAGTTTTATTTTTTCAACAAGTGGATGATTTAAAAGGAAAAAAAAGGATGAAGTGCAAAGTATGGAGAATTTTGGAGTTTTTTTTTTTTATTGACACAATTCTTTTAATTAGAAGAAACTCAAATTATATTAAAAGATGATTTTGGAGGATTTAGATAAACTCTCCAAATTCAATTTATGTTGTTATATCAATTTATCATTCTCTATAAAAGTTTAGTAAAAAAAAATGATTCTCTACAAAAGCACTAAAAAATATACTAAATTTCTTTATTATCTTTTTCTCCATTACCCTTCCTTGAAAGCCTTCTCCAAATTCCATACAAAGCACTGGAGATCTCAAATTAAACCCGCTCTAGCCAAAATTTGTGAAAACGTGATAAAGCTTAACTTAAAAAAAAAAAAAAAAAAAAAAAGTAGCGCAATAGACCAATTGTCTGCTTGAATTGATTTATTTGTGATAATCTGTTAGCATAAATTGTATGAAATTGTTTAGGAGAACTTACAACAGTTTTCGTAAAGTTTTTCATAGTTTATAAAAATAGCTTGTAGCATGTATAAAATAATGTCTATTTTATTTTTTCTATAAAAATAACTTATATAAATGCTGATTATGATAAGCATTTGTGTTACTACTATAAGATACAAATAAATTCTTAATCAATAACCAAAAAAATTGATTTATCCAAAAAGACCCCAACTACATCACACTGCTGGTAAAACACACATGAGCGAGATACAACTGAGAAATGAAACTTTAGGGGGGTTATTGGATTGGGATTTCGAGGGATTTCGAGAGATTATTTTGACAAAAAAAGTCTTGAAGATTTTAAAAGATTTCGTGAGATTATATTAATTTTGTGAGATTTTGAGAGATTTTTTTGTTAGATTATAATACAAAAAAAAAAGTATTGATTAAAAATCTTGATTGAATAACAACGGATTTTTAAAATCTTGATTGAATAACACAAGACTTTTAAAATCCATTAAAATCCCTCAAAATCCATTAAAATCCCTTAAAATCCTAATTCAATAACCCCCCCTTAATTTACAATCGGTATGAAGATGAAATAGACGTAACGAATTTTCACACTGTGGTTTAATATTAAACAATTACATGGCTTTGACACCTTTTATTTATTTTCTATTCTTTACATGAAAACCACAGTTTCCTTCAGCATTCTTCAAGCAAATTAATATTAATATCAACTATAACCCAATAAAATATTACTAAGTAGCAACTCTTGAACTGTTTTAAACAGCTTTCATAACTGAAACTCAAAGCACTAGTACAACCATGGTTGCTCCCAAGTTTGTTGAGTGATTACAAAAATCGGTGTACAAAATATTTTAGTATGGGAAAGAAAAATAAGCAATGAAATAACTTAAGAATGATCCTTTGCTGATTTTTTTCACAATGTTGGAATAGCATACAATGAGAACTAACATGATTGATAAATTAAAACTAAAGAGCACCCAACAGATCACACTGGAACAAATTGTTTCTTGATCAAAGACAAATGTACAATGAAACCTCAAATTGTTTTAAAATAATATAGTTTATTTGTATTGAGAAGAAAATCTATATGTTCAGCACTCACATCCTGTCGACCGGGGCTGATTGCTGTTTCCAACATCGATTGTGTCTGGCAGGTATCTTCGATAAGCACAAATTTCCACATGGACAACAAAACATAATATCAATAACATTGGAGTAATACAATTATTCATATATTAAATAAACTGATATATTAATAATCTCTGGGTAACTATAAAATAATACTGCAATTGAAATATACACTAAAATTTGTTTGCAGGCACACTATTTTGTAGACAAGCCAACACATCCAATTTTTGAAAAGTAGTAGCACTGTCGTAGTGAGTAAAATTGCAACTTTGTTGCTGTATTCACAGTGTTCAAGAAAGCAGCTCAATGAAAACAATAATTTAAGACGAACGACATAAAATAAAATAACAAAACACAAACATCACAAATGATGTCAGCTTGCAACAAATAATGTACACCCATAATATTTTCATTATAAGTAGCAAATAGTTCATCTCCATCATTAAACATGAATCCTATATGCATCTGCTTTCAAGAGACACCATGGATATTGTGAACTAAAACACTAGTATGACCAAAATATGCACCCCCAGCCAATGATCACCATCTCATAATCAGATAGACCTAACTATATATATTTGTGATGTAAGTGTGTTCACATAGTATTAAAGAAGAGATACACATGCTTAAGAACTTACAATTCTTCCTCTTCCCCACTTTTCAGGGCATCCTTTGCTATGGTTTGGAATGCTTCTTCAACATTAATGCCTTCTTTGGCAGATGTCTCAAAATATGGGATATTTCCTTTTGATGCACACCATGCCCGAGCCTTCTTTTCTGAAACCTGCACACAAAAACTTATGTATTTTAATCTGTTTAGCAGTACATGTTTAGGTATTTAGTGAATCTATCTGATGCACGCAAGCTTTTGAAAGAAAAAAGAAACACATAAGATAGAGAATGGGGAGGAAAAAATACCACTCTACTGTTCCCACCATCAATATCTATCTTGTTTCCTATAACAACAAAAGGAAAATTCTCTGGATCGGAAGGATTTGCCTGATGAAGTGATCACAAAGCTCAGAAGTTATAAAATTCTTGTACGTTGTTTGAGATATATAATAGATAAAATTGATAAATTTATCAAGAGAGAGAAGCACATGCATACTTGAATCAGAAATTCCTCCCTCCAGTTGTTAAGGTTTTCAAATGATTTCATTGAATTAACATCATATACAAGAACACAGCAATCAGCACCACGATAGAAAGCAACTCCTAGGCTTTGGAATCTTTCCTGACCAGCTGTATCCCAAATCTGCAAGGTTTATCATATTAAAAATTAAATGAATCAAAAGAAAATTTGAACTATTTTAACATAATTATTTTGATAAAATCGCACAAACATTATTTCCACAACAAACAAAACATAAATGTTTCATACTGCAAGAGCATGACTGTAATATGCTGTGACACACCCCACCATAGTGTACTATCCAATATCCATAAAACTCAAACAGCCCAACAATCTTAAATCATAAAAGGCTCTTAAGAGTACAATGGAAAATTTTACCTATTAATCGCAAGAAATATAGTTATCATTTAAATAGATTTAGCTCTCTTTCACATTTAATTCAGTCTATACATCAAAGATGCTCAATGTTAAGACTAACAAAAGCCATATCATATTTGTGCAAACTAATAATATACTATAATATCTGCATCAAGATCACTAATGGTTATAATGCGTTTCATTGAAAAGTCATGTGCCAAGACAATCATCATAATAAAATAAATAATTGCTCAGAAACTATAGGAAACAGCAGATTGCACTACCCAAATCCCATACACAAGCCTAAAATCAAGACACTTGAGGATGCAGACAAAAATGAGTAATAAGTAACAAAACTTAATCTAGTAAACTACTAGGCATATTTGATGAACACTACAGGCTGATAACACAGCATCAACATGTTCAACTTCATTTGTTTAAGAAGTTGCGACCTCATAATTTTTCGGTTACATCAGTGTGTAACATAATGCACAAACTGACAAACTAAAAACATATAGGAGTAATAACAGAAAAATAAACACTCCAACATAAGAGTTTGATAATTTGTAAATCTGGCCTATCATTTTCAAGGCTCGGTCATGCATTAATTTTAATGCATCACAAAAACAAACCAATCATAAGGCAGCATAATTCACAAACCTGTAAAGTGAAAAGCCTATCTTCAAATTGCACTTCTTTGGTTAAGAAATCCGCTCCAATGGTTGCCTTGTACTGATTGCTAAACTTCTTATTCACATACCTAAAATATATAGGTTAAGCGAACCACAAAGGCCACATGCTTTCAAAGCACAACTTTATAAAACACCTTCGAAAATTGCAATCAAAATTGAAAACAAAAACAGAAAACTGAGTTTTTAAACAAATATCGAAGGATACTGGTTCATCAAAGACGTCTTCCCCACCCTGCAAATCATCAACAACACCACAATGTTAAAAAATAAAAGAAACCATAGATAGACCGATTACCTTGACTTATAAATCAACTTATCATTAGCATGGTTGCAAGTGTCCAAACAATTCCATACAACTAGTGTGTGTTTGGTTTGCAATGGACAGAATTGATTTTGATAGAATTTAGTTATTTAGTTTAGCATAGTTGATTCGATTTATGTTTGGATATGTTTATGTAAAAGTAAATTTTCAGTGTAAAAATCAAATTTAAACTCAAAAGCAACAAATTCTAGCTTTTAGTAGAATCAATTCTGGTGACAGAATCAATTCTACTTTAGAAGAACCAAACACATTAAAAATTTAAAATCACTCGCGAAAATCAATTCGATACCTGTAGAATTGCTTTTGCCTCTTTCAAAAGCCAAACAAAACATACACTAAATTACTCTGTATATAATTCTTGTGATCCAAACAAGAATAAGAAAAATTCACTTATATATTAAGTTTCTCTACATATAATTCTTGTGATCCAAACAAGAATATGAAAATTCACATACAAATTATAATGAATTATGATCCAAACAAGAATAAGAAAAATTCACAAACTACGATCCAAATAAGTAAAAAAGTGAAAACAGAAATCAAATAGAAAAATGAAAGGTGAAGAGATCTGTAATTGTAAACCCTAACAGAATTGAAGAGTGAGAGAAACGAACCCGCTGTCACCGAGAATGATGACCTTCAAGAGAGTTCTACGACGGGAAGGCATGGTGCGATCGGAGGAAGAAGAAGAAACGGTTAACCGCTTTGGTTTGATGTTTTTGACTTCAACTACGACTAACTCACCGTCTTCAACTATTTCTCTCTCTAACTTTCTACGTCTCTCTATGCAAAATATTAAGGAATATTCTGCGGTTCACAGCTGTAACTCAGACATATCATTGGTCGATAATAAGTCCATGAATTTTTCTTGAGGATCACCCTAATTAATCTAAGTTACACCCAAAATGACAAAATTACCTTTAATAATACGTAAACTTAATTTGTGTACCATATATAAATTCAGTTTACGTACAATATGTAAACTGAGTTTACGTATTTCTTTTCAAACTATGCAAATAAAGTATGTATAATCTCAAGTATGTATAATCTCATGTCGCAAATCAAGTATGTATAATCTCATGCGTAACCTCGATTTACGTAAATTATGCAGGTAAGTCACAAACCAAGTACGTAAATTTGATTTACGTTTACATATATTATTAGTTTTCTAACATATATACCGTTTCTATGATTGAAAATTGTATCAAACAAAACAATAGAGAAGAATCTTACGCGATTTACTAATGTAAAAATTTTTACTAACCTATGAAATAAAATTTTAATTTAAGTGTTCAAATTCAATCTTCAAGTTTTGATAGGATTTTTATGGTTTGAGAGAAAAATCATGAAAGAAGAGAAGTAGAATGAATAAGAATTTTTTTTTTAAAAAAAGGGCAATTCTGGTATGATGCTAAAATTTTAATAAAATTTAGGTGTAATTAAGTTTTTTTGGGATGTGGGGAGAAATTTTCTAAGTTCTTTTTTATGGGGACACTTGCAAATTCTAATGTACACTTAATTTTTAAAATTATAAATAAATAATTATTTTTATAAATTAAAAGGTTGTTTATTGATTACTATCTCCGTTTCTAAATATAAAATCATGTTTGATCATTGCACGTGCGTCAATTCACAATTTTAATCTGTCACATATTTAATTATCTAGCAGTACAAATTATAAAAAATTGTTATTTTGAAAATACTCATCAATATAAATCAAACAATATCTTATATGATAATATTCACATTTATATATTATTAAAAAATACACTGTCAAAACATAATAGATAAATAGTACAATTTAGTCAAAAATGTCTTATATTTATAAACGGATGTAGTATTATATTTTAGGGAATTTAATTTTATAAAAAAAATCAACATTTTATTTTTATAAACATTGTAATAATTATTTTATATATTTTTCATAAAAAAAAATCAATATTCACTATTATGAATAATAAAAATTCAAAACAATTAAAAGAAAATCAAATTTTATTATTTTGACAATTTTGATGAATGATATTTAATTATTATAATATTTTAAAAGATATGAAAAAAACTCTTTCAAAATATACTCATTTTTATATTTTTATTTTTTTTTGGTCGAGACCGGGGTATCCACCGCCGAACGCAGTGACTATTCCCTCGCTAGATTGGAGGCACCTCGAAGGGTGGGATTTTTATATCATTTTAAAAATATATTGTACCAATACAATAGAATTTGTTTATTGTACCATAGAATTTACCCTTTTTTACGGGTAAAAAATAAAAAGGGATAAGCACCGGAGAAAGAAAGTACATAGAAATAAAATCTAAACGGTGCTCATATTCTCTCTTCGCCCCATATTATAACAAAAACAAAATGAAAATCAAATTTATTAAGAAAAAGTAAAATATAATGATTGAAAATAAGTTTTTCTTTTTTTTTTTGAAGAAAATTGTATGGAAAGATGTAAAACCAATTTTTATGCATGTAAAATCAAGATAAGAGGGAGTAAACTTTTTCTAGAAAAATAAATGTTCGTATTTTTTCTCTTATATTTTATGACAAAGAAAATGAGTTTTTTTTTCTTATATTATGAGACAAAGGGAGTTTTACTTACAAGTGGTCCGACAATATCATGTACTCCCACTGTTCTTAAATAAGTGTCATAATTGACCTGTTTACATATGACAATGCACATATTTTTATCTCAAATATCTTTAATTATGTATTATAAAAAATTTCAAATTTTTTGTATTTTGAAAATATTCATCAAGACAAATTGAACAACATATTTTTTTTTGTGTTAATTTTTTTTTTGGTGTTAATTGAACAACATATATGGTACTACCTCCGTTCGTTTTTACTTATCGTTTTAGAAAATAATATTTGTTCCTTTTTACTTGTCGTTTCAGCAATTTAGGTTATATTTTGCCTATTATATACTCCTTCTTATTTTATTTTATTGACTAAATTTTGTATAAAAATTGTTTTTGTTGAAATAATAAAATATTTTTTATTGTATAGAAATTTTGTTTGTTTTTAAATAAAGTTTGTTACAATTTTTTTTGAAAATATATAATGTTTGTGAAAAAGAAAGAATTTATTGGTGGATTAAAAATATGATATATTTAAAAAAAGGCATACTAGGAAAATAAGGTGAAAAAATATACCCCTCTTATTTTGGTCTTTTTTTCTAAAACGACAAGTAAAAAGGAACAGAGGTAGTAATATATATATATATATATATATATATATATATATATATATATATCAAAATATATGGTCAAAATATGTTATGTGAACAATGCGCATGTAACTCAAACGACACTTATTTATGAACGGAGGGAATAATACATATGAAACTTATAGATGTTTGCTTCAATGGTACTACCTCCGTTCCTTTTTACTTATCGTTTTAGGAAAAAAAACCAAAATATGAGGGGTATATTTTTGCACCTTATTTTTCTAATATGCCCTTTTTTTAATATATCATATTTTTAATCCACCAATAAATTCCTTCTTTTTCACAAACATTATCTATTTTCAAAAAAATTATAACAAACTTTATTTAAAAACAAACAAAATTTGTATACAATAAAAAAGATTTTATTGTTTCAACAAAAACAATTATACAAAATTTAGTCAATAAAATAAAATAAGAAGGAGGATATAATAGGCAAAATATAACATAAATTGCTAAAACGACGAGTAAAAAGGAACAAATATTTTTTTCTAAAACGACAAATAAAAAGAAACGGAGGTAGTACATAATTATGCAACTTGTAATATTTATATATATAGTAGTAATTTAATTACATACAAGAAAAAAATTATAAAATTGCTCCAATGGTAAAATAAAAATAAGTTACTCATTATTAGCTTATGAAACTTCTTTAGATATTCTTATTGAAGATGTTCTAATAGTAAGGACTACGATTAAATTTAAACAATAACATTTAATAAGAAGTACATTTTAATGAGTTTGTTGATTCACTGTGTACTGTGTGTTAGAAAGCAAACAAAATTTCAATTAAATTCAATTAAATCGAAACGTACCATGTGTCTATAAGTCAAACATCAATAGTAAACTTATAAAGTGAACTTATAAAGTGACTATAAGTTCGTATCATTTTATAAGGTGAATAAGATCTGCAATACATAAGAATTGATTATGAAGTTTAAAGAAATACAATCTGACAATAATGTAATTATACTTTTCATATATTTTTTAATGTCTATTATATATATCCTTTTTTTTTTAATAAACATTTTTATCTAAATAAGACATATATTAAATAAACTACAGTAGGGGTGCAAGTCTAAAAAAGGACTGCAGAAATTAAACCAGAAAAACTAAACTCGGCCTAAGAGCCCAATTCACAACCTAGTACCTAGTCAGGGAGGGGTGTATTATGAAAAACAAGGGTGTAGAAAGAAAACCAAACCAGGCCCGGCCCACATCCAATAACCAGACCAATTCGATCTTGGTCAGACTGCTTCGATCTAAATAGAGAACCGGCTCTGACCCAGAGATCCAGTGGGGTGTACCTTGCGTAAGCCCACTGTAGTCATCAACATCATCAATGTTTAAATTTAATCACGCAGCCTTGATTTGAAATCACGATCAAACGAACAGGATAGCAAAGACAAATCAGATGCCCACCATCTAAAAGAGCCAAAACAGGGTGCATGCACAAAGTCACCTTCTCCAGTGAGCTCCCAAGTTCCTACTTGAAATCTTGCATAGAACATGAATATGACCTTAGTATTTACATTGGAAGCCTAGAAACTCAGAATCGAACACAAAACCAAACAGATCTTAAAACTTTGCAAACGTGTTTTCGTCGGATTTAGATGAAATTGATGATTGGAAAAGGTTTTTAGGATCCCAGGAACGGAAATCGCTATCAATATACCCTATGAAGCCCTGATACGAGGTACGATACAGATACGATACGATACGGATACAGCGATATGAGAAAATTTTAAAATTTAAGATACGATATGGCTATGATATTTTAATAAAAAAATTAAATATATAAATGTAAAATATATAAACATAACTAAATTTGATAATAAAGAAACATTCATATTATTAAAATTATCAAAATTAGTGAATTACATATTTTAAGTATTATCTAAATAGAGAGTCATGCGCATATTCACTTATGTCCTATAATCATGTCGTTCCTTTCATATATTCTTCATCTTTCTTTGACAAAAATTAAAAATTTGTATGCACATAATCCAAATATTTAGCCCTTCTTGAATGCATTTTATTTATTTTCAAAGAATGAATAAAATATGAACATCAGATACTTCTCTGATATGTATTGGGAAGTATCAGACAAGTATCGAAGAAGTGTCTGTATTTTTTTATTTAAAAAATAAAATTTAAACATTAAATACTCCTGCGATACGTATCGGGAAGTATCTGACGCGTATCGGTATCGGATACGGTATCTGACACGATACTTGATCAATTTTGGTGTATCGGGGCTTCATAGATTATATACCTCATTTGATCCTCAAAACGCACTGAATCAGAGCTTCAAATTTTCCTACAAAAGAAGCTCTCGGACGCGCCGTTTTTGATGGTTTCTGATGCGATTGATTGTGAATCCGAGTTGAGGAAGTGATTTAGAAGGTTTTTGTTTTATTAAATTTGAGTTTTGGTGAGTTTTTTTGAGTTTGTAGTTTTCCGCTGGTGAGTGGCCGGAATTTGGGTTGGTGGTGGCCGAAATAGTAATTTCTAGCGTGAATATTGAAAAATGGCCACCCTTTCTCTCTCTCTTCCTCTTTTCTATTTATACTATTAGATTATGGTTGGAATGTGATGATAATGAGATTAAGTTAAGGGTTATATTTGGGAAATGAATTTTTGAGATTGTTTGTTATTTTTTGCGAGAAAAATGGTTTTTTTGGTGTAGTGTTGAGCAAGTTGGCATCTTGTACTAGCAAATGAAATATGCTATGTGATCACTTTATTATTTTTGTGCAAATAAAAACAAAATGCCATTTAACATATAAAATGAAGAAGAAAATGGATTACATTTGAAAATATGGAATTATTGGAAATAAAAATGAATATAAAACACATTTTTAACATAATTTTTTACGTTTCTTATAAAATAAGAAATAAATTTTAATATGAAATATTTATGAAAAAGGAGGTATAAAATTATGGTATTACAAACATTTTATATGATAATATTTGCTTTTATATGTCAATAAAAATATATGGTCAAAGTATATTATGTGAATAGTGCGCACATAACTCAAACGACAGTTAAAAACGAATGGAGGGAGTATTTGCTATTTTTTTTTTACAAAACTTTATTATTTACTATTACTTCCTCCGTCCTTAATTATAAGCCCTTTTCAAAAAAGAGTCTTGTTCCTAAATATAAGCCCCTATCCAATTTTTAGGTGCATTTATTACTTTTTTGCGTACACATACTCTTAGACTATGTTTGGATTGATGGAATGAGATGAAATTGAATGGAAAGGGATGAAATGAAGTAGTGTTCCATTGTTTATATAATTTTTCGTTTTGGGTCTTGCTAACTAGTGCCCTTAAGACATTAGTTAATGTTTCTAAAAGAAATAATGTTTATATTAAAAATAAGATTTTATTAGTTTAAAAAAGTAGAATGTACAAGTTCTACGAACTTATTTTTCATTTTTGTTTTCTTAACCATTGCCCTAAGGACAATATTTAACATTTTCCTTTTTTTAATTAATAGTGGAGTGAAATGGAATAAGATGGAATGGATTACATCCAATACCACCACTACCTTTAATGGGCTTTGCCGACCTAATATTATTTTAGTATTTTAGATCTTTTTGAAAGTGACATTGATATGTTAGTTCTTCATAATTATTAATATTATTGAGATATAATTGTATGCAAGTGTAAATAATTGTTACGTCATCAAAAAATATACAATAATAAATTATAAAATATTTTTTATTAAATTTTTAGGTAAATAACTGGTTATAGTCGATATAAGGAAACTAAATGAAATATGTTCTTTTTATACATATGTTTATAACCATTTTCATTGAACTTACAAATTAAACTATATTTTTTGTAATAACTTTTTGGCTTAAAGATATTTTTAGTTCTCTAAATATTTTTAAGGTTTCATTTTGGTCTTTTAACTATTTTTTGTTCTGTTTTGGTCTTTTAACTATTTTTTCGTTCCATTTTGGTCATCTAACTTTCATTATGTTAATCTATTTGGTCTTAATTATTGTTAAAAAAAATGTCAAAAACGTTAATTTTGTGTACGTGACACTTATGAACTTGGTGGCTTTGGTTGAGATCCAATAGAAAAACGACACATGACCAGAGTCTTTCTTCTTCCTTCTTCTTCATCACGTACAGAGCTTCCTCCATCACCGTCTCCGTCTAAATCACTGGTGATCTTTCCAGTCACGAAAGCTTACGAAACGATACCCCAAAACGTCTCGTTATTCACGCTGAATCCAAATCTGACGTATGTTTTCTCAATAGAGGTTTCTACCTCTCGTTTTTGACATTTTTCTAACAGTTAGGACCAAGTAAGTTAACAGAAAGTTAGAGGACCAAAACGGAACGAAAAATAGTTAAAAGACCAAAGTGAAACATTGAAAATACTTAGAGGATCAAAAATATATTTAAGTCTAATTTTTTAATTAGATGATAATATTTTATGTATTTATTTTGATATAATTTTTTAAAAAATGACATAAATTTTCAAATAATGTGCTAGTCTGAAGCCCGATAGGCTAGTTCGGTCTAGCCTAATCTTATGGAGGACTTCGTGGCCTTGAGCTAAACAAGCTCAAGTACATTTGAACTAGTTTTTTTGAAGTCAAGCTTACCCGAACTTGTAGGCTAATGGGCCGACCCATTAACCCAAATCATTTTTGTGAGCTCTATAAGCCTCGTTACCAATTTAATTTTTCTTACCATATATATGTTCTTCATTGTCTTGCCTTGTAGTATTGAATTGAATTTTCGGCCTCTTACTATTGTTTTTTTTTTTGACGCAGCCTCTCACTATTTATGTTCTATATATTTTTTTTAAACTAAAGGTATCTTCCGCGCGCAACTGCAGAGACTAATCCCCGAGGTAACTGAGATCCATTTAAGGGGTTGACCTCTTCCAACAAATGCTTCTCCATACGCACCGGCCGGGGATCAAACCCAGGACCAAATGATTAAGGGGCCCAAGCATCTACCATTTGTGCCACACTATGTTGGTGTATGTTCTATATTTATATGTATAAATTATTATACTATTATACTATAATATAGTAATAATATATCCAAAGTCATCCATTTCTCCCTTTATTTTTTTGCACAAGTCTTATTTCTTGTGAGTTACGCGTGCTTTAAATCCTATATATTTTTATATGTGAATATGTTTTTGTTAGTAAAAATATTATAATATGTAGAGATTAGAATTAAAATTCAAAATTTCTCACTTATTCACTTTATAAAGAATTATACCCTAACGACTTAATCTAAAAAACTAATATTTCAAACCATTTTTTAGCACCAGTGTACTTTTGTCTTTAGCTTTGTACCATTTATATTCTACCGGTTACAAATTTTGTTATATATTAGCCCCACTACTCAAAATCTCTAGCGTGTCCCTGTTCTTAATTATTACTACTCATTTATAATGAAATATGCAAAATCAATTTACTACACATATAAATAAAGAATAATTTAGTAAAATTCACATATAAATTAAACACAATAATTATACTACAAATTTCTCTCAATATATGTGAAATAAATCGCGGTTTATAATAGGGAATATTTATTACAATTATTAAAAAAAAACTTTTAAGTGTTTAGAAATCCTAGCTCAACAGGCAGTAAATGCCAAAATTGTTAGACGTCCTAGCTCAAATGGCAGTAAATGCCGAAATTACTAGACCGAAAGTCTATGACTTGAGTTCGAACCTCAATCACTCCTTGTGTGTGTGAGTTTATTGATGACTTTACCATCTCGTCTATATACCAAAAAAAACTTTTAAGTCTTGTTATTTCGTGAGTTTATTATTTTCGCCGAGGCATATTTCTACTCCATTCTTCTTCCTTTCTCTCATTCTGTAAACTTCATTCAGTGGTGCACTCGCAGAGGCACCTAATATACAACACATTGCGTAATTTCCAGATCTCATAGATTCACCTACTCCCCCGATGGCTCAACCGCTTGTCAAGAAAGACGATGACCGCGACGACGAAGGTATATTTCACTTTTTCACTTTTTCCGCTTTTCTCTTTCGCTATTCGATCTGCTTTTTTCCGTGCTCTTTTTCTAGATCCAATGTTTAATTTCTGTTCTTAATTGAGAATGCGGTACAATTAGCGTAGATCACAATAGTTGAATTAGATTAGATTATATTAGATTGGATTGGATTAGTGCGTTTTTTTTTTTAATTCTTTTGTATGATTTCGGTAGGAATTTGAATTGATCTAATCATGTGATTTGAAATGCAGTTCATTGATAACATGCAATTGATTGTGTGAATTTAAATTTGAACAAGTTTATGATGATGAGTTGATTAATTATGAGATACTGATAGGGGACATGACATGGACACTGACACACCGACATAGATAAATATTTTGAGAAAATGATATATTTCAATGTAAACGTAGGCGTGGACACACCTATTATGAGAAGTGTCCGCGCCTCATATTTAATAGAAATTTAGATTAGATGTTTTATAGCTTATCTTCACACTTTGGTTATTAGTCAAGCTGGTTTATTGTGATGTGTTTTACTTTTACATACATGTGTATTATAATGTTATAATGTCCATTTTTGTGGATTAATTCTGTATTGTTTTGTTTAACAGCTGATTATTCCCCCTTTATGGGAATTGAAAAAGGGGCTGTTCTTCAAGAAGCTAGGGTTTTCAATGATCCACAACTAGATGCTAGGAGATGTTCACAGGTTCTTTTATTTTTTTACTTATGATTCCGCTGTCTTAATCGGCGGTTGATTTTAACAGTGTGTGTGTTTATCTTTTTCTAGGTTATCACAAAACTTCTATACCTACTGAATCAGGGAGAGACATTTACAAAGGTCAAGATGTTTTCCTTATATTTCTTAATTAAAGATTGTATCTTATTTATAGATGTACTTTGAAGGATTATGTTAGAGTCAATATGAATTGTTTTTCAGTGGTAATTTTTTCTTGCTGCATTTTCATAGGTTGAAGCCACAGAAGTTTTCTTTTCGGTTACCAAGCTTTTCCAGTCTCGAGATCTTGGGTTAAGGAGAATGGTCTATCTGATCATAAAGGAGCTCTCCCCCTCTGCTGATGAGGTGACAAATTCTCAAACAATTTATGTTACTTATTAGATTTACTTAATCAGATTGTGTTTTACTAAATTTAATTTTGACTGTTCTATCTCTTTTATTTTTTAAAAGGTTATTATTGTCACGAGCTCTCTCATGAAGGACATGAATAGTAAGACTGATATGTATAGGGCAAATGCCATTCGTGTGCTTTGTCGCATCACAGATGGAACCCTCCTTACTCAAATTGAGCGGTATTTGAAACAAGCAATTGTAGACAAGAATCCAGTTGTTGCAAGTGCGGCCCTAGTTAGTGGTATTCATCTACTCCAGGTATTATTAATATCTATTTTTAATTCCTTATATCTGTATTTGTATATTTCATATACGTCAGTTGCTTATTGTATACCCCCCATTTTCAGACAAACCCCGAGATTGTAAAAAGGTGGAGCAATGAGGTTCAAGAAGCTGTACAATCAAGAGCAGCTCTTGTACAATTTCATGCACTGGCTTTGCTACATCAGGTATGATGTGTGAATGATTTGATGAGGAAAGCCATCTTGGTGTAATAAAATATATTCTACTGAATAACCTAAAACTCTGTCGCCAGTGATGCAATATCATTCATCAACTGCTGGTATATCACAATCAAAGTTCATTGAATATTCATCATGAGCTAGTGTTTCATTATTTCTCTTTTAAACCTGTCATATATTCAGGATGACATGATATCAAATCTTTATGATCAAGTAGTTTGCAGTTAAATCCTTGTTACCTCCATATTTCCAAATAAAAATTCATATTCAGCACGGGGGGGGGGGGGGGGGGGGGTGTTAAATATGAAAACCGTTATATATTTATATGCCTTCAGTGAACTTGAGTTTTTTTAATGACTGGTTCATGTCAAAATCATCCATTGAATTACAACTAATCAAATAATTTGTCTCCCTTATTATTAAGCTACTCAAGGAAATTAATATACCACAATAAAAGAAAACAAAACTCCTTGTATTACAGCTGAAGAAGTTGATATTTGATAGTTTGTTTTCTAGTCCATCTTTTGTAACTTAAAATCTTAGCATACCTCTTATTCATACTCTTATTTTACCTTCAACTATAGCTACAATCGATAACTGGCTGCATCATCTAGCACCGTGAATAGTTTCAAATTTTGATTACCTTGCCCATTGCTTTGTTCCCAACTTTGGCAAAGTTTGTATATTATTTGAAACTCTTGCGGTAAATATGTATAAACCTGTCTGCATTTTTTGTATGTGACCGTCTTCTGAAGTTACTTTGAACATGGCCATGATGTAAATTCTATCTAATCAATTTATATCACTCTTAAAGTCTTCCTAATTCCTATGACGTATTGATTATAATTTCCAAGTATCCTTCTTTTATTGGCATACCAAACAAATAAGTTATAAACATATTTGTTGACACATGGTGACATGCAACATTGCAGATAAGGCAGAATGATCGACTAGCAGTTAGCAAGCTGGTTACCAGCTTGACAAGGGGAAGTGTTCGCTCACCTTTGGCCCAATGTCTCTTGATCCGCTATACAAGTCAGGTGTGTTTTCCTTTTCTTATACAGTTGTCCCAGGGAGGATGTTCATTTGAATAACCTTTATGTAGCATAATATCTGCAGGTTATTCGTGAGTCAGGAAATATTACACAATCAGGGGACCGCCCCTTCTATGATTTTCTCGAAAGTTGCCTTCGTCACAAGTCAGAAATGGTGATTTTTGAAGCTGCTAAGGCAATTACAGACCTTAATGGTGTAACTAGCCGAGAATTAACTCCAGCAATTACTGTTCTTCAGCTTTTCCTAAGTTCTTCTAAGCCAGTTTTGAGATTTGCTGCTGTCCGCACCTTGAACAAGGTTGACCTTCTTTAATCACATAAACTTCAGTAGAAATATTGTTCATGCTTTAATAGAATTTGAGAAAGGATATATAATATGTCAATTATCTCCCTTCTAGAGGCACATTTTGCTTTTATGAGGTGTGCTTTGATTTTGGAAAAGTTGATGACTAAACATACTTAATATTCTATTGTAGCTAATGTTATAAGATTTTTAATGGTCGATCATTGTTTTATTAACAATTTTTGAGTGTGGCTTTGAACTTTGCAGGTGGCAATGACACATCCAATGGCAGTTACCAACTGCAACATTGATATGGAAAGTTTAATCTCTGACCAGAACAGAAGCATTGCCACCCTTGCTATTACTACTCTTTTGAAGACAGGAAATGAATCAAGTGTGGACCGCCTTATGAAACAGATTACAAATTTCATGTCTGATATTGCTGATGAGTTCAAAATTGTCGTTGTTGAAGCAATAAGATCATTGTGCTTGAAGTTTCCTTTAAAATATAGATCTCTGTGAGTATACATGTCATTCTCTATGTTTCTTTTAGCCAGATGTTACATCTTTCATTGGAATATTTTTCCCAGATAAATGGTCTAAATAACTGGTTTCTATTATGTTATTATTTTCAGGATGAATTTCCTGAGTAACATTCTTAGGGAAGAAGGTGGTTTCGATTACAAAAAAGCAATTGTTGATTCAATAGTGATTCTTATTAGAGATATCCCTGATGCTAAGGAAAGTGGGTTGCTTCATCTTTGTGAGTTCATTGAAGATTGTGAATTCACTTATCTGTCGACACAGGTGGTAATTTTGGTTGTGCTTTGTCATTTACTTTATGTGCTATTGAAATTTTACCTTTTATTAATTGTTTCCCCTTGTACATTAGATACTCCACTTCCTTGGAATTGAGGGACCAAAAACAGCAGACCCCAGCAAATATATTCGGTATATTTATAACAGAGTACATCTTGAGAATGCAACTGTTAGGGCCAGTGCTGTGAGCACACTGGCCAAATTTGGTGCTTCTGTTGATGGGTTAAAGGTATTGTTGTATTTATTAATTATTTTCTCTAGAAACTTTATTCTATTTATTTATTTAGGGAATATCTGTTATTAACTTAATTAAAATTTTCTTAATTACTCTTTTCAGCCCCGAATATTTGTTCTGCTAAGGCGATGTCTTTTTGACAGTGATGATGAGGTCAACTTCTATGTCATTTCTTACATTGCATCTCTATACTTATGTGGTTCCTGAAAGCAAAACAATTTTTCAAGGAAGTGTGCCAAACTATTATTTGCTTTGGTTTATATTTGGATGATTATGATTTCTTTGCAGGTTCGCGATAGGGCCACACTTTATCTGAACACACTTGGAGGTGATATTGAGATTGATAAAGACGTGGGGGACTTCCTCTTCGGCTCACTTGATATTCCACTCGTCAATCTAGAGACTAGTTTGAAAAAATACGTAAGTCCTATATATTTTTGTTTCTTTTCATTAGTTACTTTAGGACACATCTCATGTTTTATTGTGACTGC
Organism: Trifolium dubium; assembly: GCA_951804385.1. NCBI lineage: Eukaryota > Viridiplantae > Streptophyta > Magnoliopsida > Fabales > Fabaceae > Trifolium > Trifolium dubium. The sequence continues at coordinate 22,936,065 of OX638075.1, read as the reverse complement.
AGGAACCTTCGGAAGAGGCTTTTGACATTAATTTGGCGCCCAAGGAAGTCAAGTCTCAGCCTCTTGCAGAGAAGAAAGCCCCTGGTAAAAAGCCAACTGGTTTGGGTGCTCCTCCTAGTGGCCCCCCATCTACTGTAGATTCATACGAAAGGCAACTTTTGTCAATTCCCGAGTTTGCTAACTTTGGGAAGCTTTTTAAGGTTCTTTCCCTAAATCTTATAGAATTCTATATATTTATATTATTCTTTCTATATCCAATGTGATAACACATATTCTGATATTATGTATTATATTTCTTACCAGTCCTCAGCACCTGTGGAGCTTACTGAAGCAGAGACAGAATATGCTGTTAATGTTGTTAAACACATTTTTGATACGCATGTTGTGTTTCAGTACAACTGCACAAACACGATACCTGAACAACTTTTGGAAGATGTAATGACTAATATAAATGATGTACATTTTCAAATTATTATGCACCTTCAAGCCATCTGTATAATTTTTCTCCTGATCCCAGGTTATTGTAATTGTGGATGCTTCAGAAGCTGAAGAATTTTCTCAGGTCATCTCCAAGCCACTCAGATCTCTTCCTTATGATTCACCTGGGCAGACTTTTGTGGCATTTGAGAAGCCTGAAGGATTGCCAACAACTGGAAAGTTTTCTAACATTCTGAAATTTATTGTTAAAGAGGTACTTGTGGTTTTTCTGTGCAAAATCTCAATTATATTATGTGTGTTAAAATATCAATCATCAAGCTTGTTTTTGTTTTTTTCAGCAGGAAACTTGTGCAAAACTAAACCTATAACATTTTTTGTGGATATTTATTTGTTACTTCGTAAATTGCATATTGACCAGGTTGACCCAACCTCTGGTGAGGCTGAAGATGACGGCGTTGAAGATGAATACCAGTTGGAGGATCTAGAGGTTGTTGCGGCAGATTACATATTGAAAGTGGGGGTGTCTAATTTCAGGAATGCATGGGAAAATATGGACCCTGATTCTGAACGAGTGGATGAATATGGTCTTGGCCCAAGGGAAGGCTTGTCTGAAGCTGTAAATACTGTCATCAATCTTCTTGGCCTGCAACCTTGTGAGGTAAGCCAATGATGTTAGTTGTCGCTTTGTAAATGTTTTTTGTTATGAGACCCATGTTATTAAACTGATTATGAGTGTTTGGCACTATTATTACTGCAACATGAGGTAATGTTCTCCCCGTTTGATGCTTTACCAGAAGACTACTAAAATGTTACGTCCTATCAGGATTCATGTTCCACACACTGATTTCATATTCATTTTCCATGCCTTATTGGAGAGCATAACACAAATGTTGGCATTCTCTTTCTCATACATCAATTTTAGGTTAAACATTATTCCGAGGTGTATATATAAATACTTCAATGCTTGCAGCCAATCAGTTTAGTTCCTTTTATAATTTTGATGTTGATCTTTGACTCATTCTTAAACTCAAGCCACATGGACGCCCATGAATAGCATTTAAACTTTTTAAAGTGCTGTTCGGACAAAATGCTATTCTGTCAACGTGTTCACGAACACAGGTTGAATGACAGGTTATATTAGGTGCAAAAGCCGGTGTATGATATAGACTATAGAGAACCCAATTTAAGAGTTTCTTAGGTTCTCGTGCGAGCAATAGTTTTATGTTCATGGCCACTCGAGATCGAGTATTAGCTGATGTGATATCTGACATCATCTGGAATGTTAGCCATTTTGTTCTCTAACTCCATACCACTAAATAATTTATGAAATAAAGGAGTAGAGGATATTGTATTGATCAATGCCTGTTAATTAGTAACTCTGCCGTAACTTCTTGGAAGGCACTAATATCTTTCTGATTATTTTATTTTTCACTACTTGCAGGGCACAGAAGCAGTCCCGCCTAATTCAAGGTCACACACATGCTTATTGTCAGGTGTATTCATAGGGGGTGTGAAGGTACTTGTGCGACTGTCTTTTGGACTTGATGGTGCAAAGGATGTTGCAATGAAACTGTCGGTCAGATCCGATGATGTAAATGTCAGTGATGCCATCCATGAGATTGTGGCAAGCGGCTAGTTCATTCAAGTCAAGATATGTTGATTCAACGCGGGCCAAGTTTGTGTTATGGTGATTGGAGCTAAACAGCGACATAGATAGGTGTGTGTAAAGAATTGCAAAACTGTTATGTTTTGGCTTGGTATATGCAATTTATTTGTTACTCATTGCATGCTTGTTAGACCAGGAACAATACCCAGAATCACGTCGGGTTTATTAGAGTAAACTTCTATAGTCATAATTATACTTCATTTCTTTGTAGCAAATGTATTATGAATTTTGACAATTTTCCATAATATTTGTTTTCTCAATGAATTGGATATTAGTTAAATAGCAAATGTTTTTAGTCCAGAATAAACATCTATGTATTTGGGCGTGTATTTGTTCAATCTTCACAGGTTTGTTCAGTGATGTTGCTGCCCGTGAATGCTTTTTTCACTATACTTATCATGAAAATGTTTTTTACCCCCCAAAATTTGAGGGGAAAAGATGGAGTTATTTCACACATTACAATTTACAGTAATGATATGGTAACACTATTTTTGACATAATAGCAAGATATTATTATTGTTAGTTTAAAGGATAACACTATCGGTGTAAATTAATTTTAATGTGACATTCAATGAGTAACATGGTTATTATTAGTTGATAGTTTAAAATTATATTTTATACATTGAGTGCATATTTTATTTTCTCTATTTTTATTAAAAAGTGAAATTTATAAAATAATGTTAAATATGTGAATCTAATAATTTGTTTGGTGAGTGAGACCCATTTTTCAATAAATTATTACAAAAGTTACATTAGCTGGTGTTTTACATGAGTGGCATCAACTGTTTTCCACAAGAGTGACAATACCTGCTCGAAACTAATTATTTGCTATATTATATTTTTTACAAGAATTATATTTCATATTATTATTACTAGCGGGCTAGACGAACATGCTGTGTTTTTCATATTTTCTATTATACTAATTTATGTTGAAATTTTCACATATATAATTTTTTTATGAATAGACGGTCTATCTTGCATTATTAACTGATGTATATACATATAGTATAGTTCTTAAATTTGTTCTTTTATTTTATAAGGCAAATGCTAATAAGTGCTTCCGAGGCACTCTTTAAGGCCTTAAATAATAAGTTTTTATAGACTTTTTATGAGAATTTGTAAAGTCAACGCATTGAAAATTGTAATGTTTTACTTGTTTGAATAAAATGTTTCTTTAAATGGAATGTTTAAAGAGTGCCCTGGAACACTCGTTAGCAAGACCCATTTTATAATAGTTGGTATACCTTAAATTTGAATTAGATCTACTTATTCATCCTAAATTGTGTTCTCTTAAAATTATATTGCCAACTATATTAAAATTGATAACATGAAATATAATTCATCAATTTTTTTGACGGCTCATCTAATTACATAATCTGATGATAACTAAAATTTTGGTCACAACTTAGTGCTCCAAATTGAGTAAATTAAGATTGAAATATATAATTTAATTGCGATTAAAAAGAATGAAGATAACTTATTACATGATTCAATGTAAATAGTAATTCATCAATAAACACATAACTAATTTGATTTAAAATACTCTCAAAAGAGATGAAGAAACAAAGTGAGAAAAAGATGAAGAAACAATCGATAGGAGCACCTACCACGATGTGTCGTGGAACCATAGTCGGCCCGTGCAATCAAATCGATGCTATAGCAAACCATAGTCGGCGACACATAACTAATTTGGTTTTTTATATTGTCGTCGTTGCCGTTTTTAAGGAAACTATCTCTATGTTTTCCCTTTTTTGCTTTGTAAGATCATAACTATGTTGGAAACACTGCTTTGAACAAAATTGACAAACACATCTTTGTCAAGTGTCAATTATATAAATATAAATTAACGATGAAATCAAAATCAAAAGACCAAAAAGCAAACATGGATTGAAATCAACACTCTCAACAACAATAATAATAATAATAATAATAATAATAATAATAATAATAATAAAATAGAATGGTATACCAACAAATTAGACACAAATTATTATTAGTTTTTGAAGAAAAAATTTAAAACAAATTGACCCAAAAAAAATAGTACATACATAACATCATACATTAAAAAAAGAACAAAAAGTGATTGATAAAATCTAAATTGATAAGTTGACTCTCTTTTGATACTATGATTAAAATGGAAGTTGATAATGATGAAGCAGTTTTGAAAATGAAGATGAACAACACACTAATTTTCTATCTTTTATAAAATAAGTAAACTGCTTAAGAAAAATATTTTCATAATTCCTTTTTTTTTACGGAATTTCCATAATACCTTTAGCATTACAATTTTCACCAAATGAAAAATAACTTTACCAAGAGGAGTACAATCCATGTTAATACAGTGGTTAAAAAAAATCAGCCCCTCCAAAATGTTCATATCCATATCTTCTTTCTTCTTTTTTGGTATTCTCAGTAGTGATGTCTTTGCGCTCTAATTTTATTTAAAAAATAAAAGTATTCTCAGCAGTGGCTGATTTTCATGTGCAATCTTCCAAATTCATCATGTCGTTGTTTTTTTCTAAAGTCATTCTTCCAAATTCATTACCCCTCCATATTTGTTTCTACGTGGGTTTTTCAAGCCATTCCTCCAAATCCATTTCCTAGTGTAGTTACTTTTTAGTTTTTGAGATAATTAGTTTTTAGTAACCGTTATTGAAGGTTAAATTTGGAATGGTAAAAAAGATCTCACAAAAAGAGTGTATCCTAGGTAGAGATTATTATTATTATTATTATTATTATTATTATTATTATTTGACATAAATTATAACCATATTATAAGAGGCTGAATATTTTGCTTACTTTTCTCAATAATAAGCTGTAAACCTCCACAATACGGAAAGCACAAGTTTGCATGCGTATGCTTCTATGTTACTAGAAGTTTCAGATGTCATACATAATGGGATTGTGAGCTTAGTTTACATTCTGAGAGAACAAAATATATATGCTGACTTTATGGCTAAAGAGGCTGCCCACTCTGCTTCCTCATCTCATTGTCGTTGCTCTTCAGTTGGCTTAGAGTCTCTTCTCCTAAGAGACAAAATAGCTATTTAGTTTTTTCTTTTATTTTCTTTTGCTTTGTTACTTTTGTAACTCCACCAAAAAAAAAGACCTACCAAAACATGCTAAAAAATTGCATATTCAAATTAATATATCAATCGTAGTTTCATACCAATAAAAATCAAGAAATTTAAGATGACGTTCAAAAAATTCCATTGCCGGGAATCGAACCTGGGTCTCCTGGGTGAAAGCCAGATATCCTAACCGCTAGACGACAATGGAAATGGAAGTTGGATATGTCCAACTATTGTATTTGTAATTGCAACCGACGCCGATGTTCAATAACATATAAAAAAATATTATTTATATTTTTAAAATTTTCATGAATGATCTATATAATATAAATTTTTAATTCTGTACCAAATTTTTTTTTTTTTTTTATTTAACATTTTTTTTCAATCGATAATAAAACCAATACATTTAATCTTTGTTGAGATGTTGTTGGTATCAGATAACATTTTATTAATTAAAGTTCCAATGAATATGCAGAGATTCAAAAGCTATAATTATTTGACTTTTTGAAGAATTATAAACTTATAGTCTCATTTTTATAAAAAATTCAAAGGTCTTTATGTCTTTTTTTACTACTATTAACTAAGTTGCTTATGACTTATGAGAGACATTTTTATCTTAGTAAATTTGTTTTTTTTAAAGACCTAAAACTCAATGCAAGGAAACTAGATAAGGAGTGTTGAGCAATTGAATAAATTAACGTACTACTTAAACAACTAGATAAAGAAACAAACTAAAATCCAAATACTAAGACAATGCAAGGAAAAGAATGCACACAAAACTACGTAAAGTCATTTGTTTTTTAAACTTTTCTCCTCATCTAAAATATAGTAGTATAAAGAATAATTCAATTCAATAGTTCACACATATTGAAGAGTTTCATTGAAGTATGCAAACACAGCATTGGTAACCATCTCATAATTTCACCCGCTTGATTTATGCTCCATAGAACTTAAAAGAAAACAAAATATTATTATAGCTCAAACTTAAACATAGTGGTGTCAAGTATAATTAATTGAAATTCAAACAAATATTGGCTGCTCATCATCATCATTATTATTATTAATTATTATTATTATTATTATTATCATTATTATTGTTATTTTGTTCACATCATCAGTATGTACATAGAAAGATAATTGACTTTCAAAATAAACTTGATACTAACTCAACAACATTCACAATTATCAAATAGTTTCTTTATTTATCATATCTTTAATTTGATAATATTTATGATAAGGGAAACAATTTTTTAGCTAAAAACACAAAAAACTAATTAATGATCTATTCGTCAAATTGAGTGAAGACTTTCCTTGTAAATTTTAATACGATAGTTATGGCTGTTTCCTTTAACACCAAGTTCTTCAATCTTCTATGTAATTAAATCAAAATAAAATAGTTGACCATCTGTTTTTCTAAAGAATATATCACCTTTCTTCCCCACTCCTATGTACCAATCAAAGTAGAGCAATGGTTCAATAACGAAAAGTTTAGTCCATGATTCCTTCACACCGAGTTCACCCAAAATTGATATGTGAAAAGTAGCATTGTTTGCAATATGGTTTGATGTATACCAAGAGATCGAACCAATTGATCCATTTAACACCATCAAGTGTCTTTGCACAAATTTAAAATGAAAATTGGTATAGTTGTTTGAAGGTATGTCTAAGGGTATAGTTGTTGTAGTAAACATGTCACTGTTCAAGTTAAATGACACAAAGAAATGTTCATCACTGTTTTCACTTCGAGAATACCAATGACACATTCCATCAATGTACAATGTTTGAAACTCCCATTGCACAGGCATCTTGACATCAAGTTTCCTCCAAGAGTTACTTTTTAGACTATAAATCTCCCATATAGGTTCGTAGGATATTTCATGCCATGACACATCTTCCCGTCGCACATTGATACGTTCAAGTTCGTCCTCACTCATTTGATAAAAGTGTATATACCTAATAATCTTAAAGTCATCTTTAATATGGTTGTAACCATACCCTTGAATTAAAATTGAAGCCATCTGATAAGGTGGTATAGACTGATTGGGGCTGTGAGGAATAATCTTGATTTCGTGGGTAGCTGGGTTCCACAATCCAAGCTTGTCTTCTTGATTAAGAAGAATGATTCCAGTAATGGCAGCAGAACCATTAAAAGTAAAGTCGGGAGTGTAGTTTTCTGGTTGAAATAGATTTGGAGATTGTAATTTGCGTCGATTCTCATATTTTTCACCAGAAAGTAAATAGTAAGAGGATTGAGGTATACCATACTCATCACTATAATCATGATATAGGAAGAGAGATGTATCATTATAGTAAGGGTGAGGATTAGATAAAAAATTATTGCGGAATTTGTTCATAAAATAACAATTTTGAAATAAGAGAGACCATGTTTTGTTTACACATCCAAATCGCTTCAAAGATTTCAAAGGAAGTTTTAATAGAACACATATTGCAAGATCATTGGGTATGTGACTCATAACCTTTCTTACACTTGCAGAAGAATTAACTTCCATAGCCAAAAATGTGTGTGTGAGAGATAGAGGTCGATCAACCAAATGAAAATGATGAGATTAAATGTCGAGAGGGGCTTCCTTTTTTATAGTTAAACCAAACAAAACTACTCCCTCTTTCTCAAAATTATTGTCCTTTTAATTTTTCAGTTTTGTCTCAAAACTATTGTCATTTTCAAAAATCAATGTAAAAATGTTAGTTTACCATTTGTACTATTAAAAAGTTAAAATATTAATTAAATATATTTTCTATTTCTTAATAAATTAAAAGTAAAAAAAGACTTAATTAACTTATCAATCTTTTTTATTTCTTAATGCTTGTGCATAACTCTAAAGAAACAATAGTTTTGGAACCGATGGTATACTTTATTTTATTTTTGGTTAATATTGATTTTCATCTTTGTAACGTTATGCAAGATTAGGTATGTCTAGTAGTTGGCGTGATTTACATCAAGTAGTTCCTATAGTTTTACTCTTGATCCGTCCTTTCTTCACGAGTTTGATCAATTCAATAGGCATGCTTTGTGGCAATCCACTATTTACTACTTACTTTACCATATCACAAGGTTTCATTTAAAAGAAAATAATAATAATAAATAATAATAATAATAATAATAATAATAATTAGAATTCTGGTTCTTTATTTTTTGATAGGCTGTTGATTTTTTAGATCAAATATATCAATTATTTAAAATTAATTTAAAAATAAATTGATTCGTATAAAAGGATTGAAAAATAAAAATAAATACAGTAATAAATTAATCTAAAACGAACATGTGATGAAATTGGTAGTGTTTTGGTCTCTATTAGTGCAAATAGTTTAGTCCAATTTACTGGATTTAATTTTATTTTTTTTTGAACAGCAAAGAAATTTTACTAGATTTTAATTAATATATTACTATCATGCAAATAATCGAAATTGTTAGGGGATATATAACTACTACGTATACGAGTTATCCCTGTTTTTTTGTCTCAATGTTATCCCTCTTTTATAACAAAAAAAAACTACAGTGTTTCACTCAAATTTCACTCAAGTTGATATGTTTGACATTATGAGATATTAGATAAGCAAATAGGGTTGAAATTATTTGATGTCAAAAGGTATACCAAATTAGATTACAGTTGGGCCAATAAATCAAATAAGAAAAGCATGTATAATGGTAGTCGGTAGAATTCAAATATCACTCTCACTCATATATTTTCTAGTTGAATTTATTACATGCTCTTCATAAACTTTGTGTCACTATAAAGAATGGATAAAAGGAAGACCTAAAAAGTGTTTTGGTTCTTCTATATATTTTAAAAATCAGTTCTTTTTCTCCTTGTTTCAATATTTTCTTACCTTTGGTCCCTCACCGACTCACTCTATATTAAAGTGAATTTTGATGATGCAGCAAATATCATGCACATAGAAAATTTACACATGTTTATTTATTTTAGACTTAACCAACAAATCTCCCTATTTTTCTTTAAATAGTCCTTAAAAGATCAAATATTTGTGGTTTTAGTCTTTGACATGGCAACTAACGTGAGACATGGCAAACAAGAATGATGTGTCAAATGATCCACTTGGAGGAAACAAATCCAGAGGGACTAAATTCAAAAAAACAAAATTGAAACCAAAAATATATTTTACTTCTTGTTTTTCTAAACCTTGAAATTAACTATCATATTTTTCTAAACCCATAAATCCGTGTTGAATGTACTATAACTTAAAAAAAATGAAAGATGTTATTGTCAAAAAAATAAAATGAAAGATGCAGTGAAATAATGGTATATATTTATAGATTATTGTTGTTTTTGTTGCTATTGTTGTTGTTGTTGTTTTTTAAGTTTTCGTAAAAAGTAAGATTTAGATCAAAATTAAAAGTGAAGTCACCACTAACATTTCCAATTAAAAAATCCTAAAACATAATATAATTTCTTCCAATTATCATATCAAATCACCGTCCATCACCAAAATATATTTTAATGGATGTGATTTAAGAAATTCAAAAGAAAAAAAAAGGAATAAAGTTGAGTAGTTTTATCTTAAAAGTTTGTGAATTTTTGGGTTGAGATTTGAGGATGATGAATTTCTTGGTTTAGGTTCAAGGTGTGTAATAGAAATTTTAATCGAACTCAAAATTTGTAATATAAAAATTTGTTGGATTAAAAAATTATGTCAAATTTTGAAGATGGTAATTAATAAATTAATATGGTCTTTTGATAAAATCAAAATAAATATTGCATGGGTAAAATCAATTTTTTGTTGGCTATAAAATTTTATGGGACTTTAGGTTGGAGAAAAAAATTGAAGAAGGGAACTTCTAAGAAGAAAGAAGAAGAAGAAAATATTATTTTAGTAGTTTCAACACATATTTCTAGGTTTAAAGTAATAAGTCAATTATTTATGGGTTTAGAGAAACTAGAAAAAATTTCTACCAAAAAAGAAAGAAGAAAAACATGTTTTTAAATTCAATTTCCTTTTTTTTTGGATGTAGTCTCTCTCACAATTTCTCTTTTAGGGTCCGTTTGATCTGCAAAATAAAAGTACTGCACAGAACAGCACAGGATAAACATTCACGGTATTAAACAAATTTTGTCTTGTATGATGTTTGATGGAGAAAATGTTATTTTGGTAATTTAGAAAAGTTGTGCTGAGAACTAAAAAGTTGTCCCATGGTTCAGTGGGGGACAAAAATATCTGATTTTGTCAAGTCCCTTGATCCTGTTCTAGTAACAGTTTTCAAATCAAACACCTTACGACAGAAGTTGTCTTGTACAATCCCTGTAATTTAGCAGATCAAACGCACATAATAGGATGATTCTTTGACACATCATCCTCAATATTATGAACATTTAATTAAAACATCTTGAATTTTATAATGGGTCTTATATAATACGATAACAAAATTTGTAATATTTTTTATATATCAAGACGAGACGGAAGTAGTGTTAAATAGTAGTATATTATGTACTTTAAAAAAAAAAAGCTATCTAATTTTTTTTTCTTTCAAAATCACTTAGTACTAATATTTTAACCAACATACTTCAAATTAGTTAGAAATTCAAAAACCAATTTACCCCACCCTAGTAATAACTTACAACTATATTTTACGGTGTAATGACAGAAATACCCTCCTTTTCTTTTATGTATATATATAAAAGCACAAGACTTTCACATAACTGTCACAATAATTTTCCAGTTATTTTTTCTTTGCTGTGTTTTCTTGTTGAAGCTATAAAGAAAGAAGATGAAGAACACTTCTGAAAGCAACCCCCCGAATCCTCCCCCCGCTGCAGCCACCTCCTCCACCGCAGGTAAATTTTTTCAATTATTCTACTTATTTTTACTTTTGAACAATATCATGCATGCATGCACGAAAATGGTATACATTTTACTATAACTCATTCTGTGTAATTTTGCATTTCTTCTATGTTTTTATTTTTCATTTACATATGACGTTTCTTGTGATGGGTTTGTTCTGAATTAGTGAAAGATCAGATTTTTAGAAGTTGGTCATTAAATGGTTGTATTTTTCGATTGTACATTATCTGTTTTGTTCTTCTTCTTCTTCTTCTTCTTCTTCTTCTTCTTCTTCTTCTTCTTGGTTTTAAAGCTTTTCTTTCATCTTGAAATTATATTGAATGTCGTAATTTTCATATCCAATTCACTTTCTTGTTTTTTTCTTTTGGTAGAAATTAAACTGTTTTATTCGGCGCCATTTTTTTAAAATTTAATTTTTGTTAACAATTTCTTATCTTTTAAATTTTATCGTTTACAGCGTTCCATTTAAACATAACAAATGAGGATATTCACAAATTTGAATATGATGAGGTTAGTCATGCTACCAAGAATTTTAAGGCTGGTAAACTTGTTGGCACTGGTGGTTTTGGTAATGTTTACCGCGGGAACTTGGACTCAATAAAACAGGTTTGTGAAAGATATAGTAATGATTACTGAATTTAATCATGTGCCTTAATCCTTAATTATTTCTTTTCTTTTTAAATTTTGATAATGTTGATGATATGAATAATAGGAAGTAGCAGTAAAAAAACTGAACCCCGAGGGTAATCAAGGCAGCAAGGAATTTATTGCTGAAGTGGTGACATTGAGTAATTTACGCCATGAAAATATTGTCCAATTGATTGGATATTGTATCCACAATGAAGACATGCTATTAGTTTATGAGTTCATGACTTTGGGATCTCTAGATGATTTTTTGTTTGGTATATATCCTAACTTTTCTCTTCATATTGTAAGAATATATATATATATATATATATATATATATATATATATATATATATATATATATATATATATATGTAACTCTTCTGATTTCTGATCACATTTCCTGATCTCTTTGATTAAACTAGAAAGCCTGTCTGGTAAGCGATCTGGAACGCTTGATTGGAATACGCGAATAAAAATTGCAACTGAAACAGCAGAAGCTGTGCAATATCTGCATAATACAGCAAATCCTCCTATCATACACCGCGATTTAAAAAGCTCAAATATTTTGTTAGGGGATGGATACAAAGTGAAGTTATCTGACTTTGGGTTAGCTACACCAGGTCCTACTGGTGATGAAACTTTTCTTCAAACAAAGTTATTTGGCACAATGGGATATTGTGATCCATATTATGCAGAGACGGGTCAGTTAACATTCGGATCAGATGTTTACAGCTTTGGTGTTCTTCTTTTGGAGCTCATCACTGGTAAAAGATGTAATGATAAAGGAAGGTCTATTGGTCAACAAAATTTGGTTGTATGGGTATGTTAATGTTATTTTACTTTTATATATATATAGAAACTGTTCTTGTCAAATTGTTAGTTTTAACTTAGAATTTGAGTTGTCTGTAATATATAGGTTATAATTAATTAATTGTTTGTATTTTGCAGGCAAAACCAACATTTGAGGACATTAACAAATTTAAAAGTTTTGTTGATCCACTACTTCAAGATGATTATCCAACTATACAATTACAGAAAGTGATTGAAATTGTTTCCAAGTGTGTTGAAAAGGATCCTAAAGATAGGCCAAAGATCAGTGATGTTGTCAAGGCTCTAAAGGAGATTACTTCACAGATTGTTGCTCCAAATTTAGAATAAAGTTCTTTGTGACCAAGTTATATAGTATTAGATATGCATGTTCAAATGTAATTAGTACCCTCACTCAAGTTTAGTCAATTTTCACTTTTGTTTTGATGATGAGGAATCAAATTACTTCAACATTATTTTGTTGCTCCAAATTAGTATTCAATTCACTTTTGTTTTGGTCAAGTTATATATATATTCAATGTGAAAAAGTTCAAGCATGACTAAAGTTCAATCTCTACTAATACTATGAGTCTTACTAATGTGTGACCAAGTTATTTTGTATGACTAGGGTTTTAAACTAACTTGACCCTTCTTTGTTGCATTGCATTAACAAAAACACTGCATCTATCTGATAAATTAAATTTATACAAGTGTCATGTACAGTGAAAAACATAAAGAAATTTTTAGTGATGCTACATTGGTACACACACATATATATATAGCTCAAACTTAAACATAGTGGTGGCAAGTGATGAAATTCAAACAAATATTGGCTGCTCATTAGATTATTATTTTGTCCACATATCAACTATTTCTATATAAATTGTAGACAGTTCAATAAAAGACTAAATATAATTTTAACAATGGAAATGAAAACCACAAATAGAAAGAGAATTGAGTTTCAAAATAAAATTGATAAGCAACAACATTCATAATTATCATTTATCAAATGGCTTCTTAATTTAACATATCTTTGATACTAATATTTATGATAAGGTAAGTAAACTTTATTAAACAAGGTAAAATCTTAATAAACACAATCATACATCTTCGAGCTAAAAACACAAAAAACTAATTAATGATCTATTCGTTCAATTGAGAGAAGACTTTCCTTGTAAATTAAAATACGATAGTTATTGCTCTTTCTTTTAAGGCAAAAATAAACTAATAGTCATTTATCGAAATTGGTCATTTATGTTATTTATTTGTATCAATTATCACAACCAAACATAATATAAGAAATATGAGATCCCTACAGAAACAACAGTGAGTTGAGATCCTTTTTACAATTAAAGTTGTATAAAATAAGGTAGACGCCTTGCACACTAAATAAATTTTTTTTCTCATGTTACCAAAAAAAAAATTCTAATAATAATATATAAATTTATAATTGACCAAGCTTATAAGCCTCTTTTATTTTCATGTACTTCCACTTGGATATACACAAGCATTGTAACCTACAAAGAGAGTAGTAAAAATCATGTTAGACATCTCATTAATTAATTGTATAGTATTCATTAGACATATTAATTTGAAAAAGAAAAAGGGTGTAAAGAAAATTTACTTGGATTTTGAGAGGTAAGACTAGCTGTTTGAGAGAAATCACAATTCCAAGAATTTCTTCCAAATTTTTGGTAATAAAGATTCATGGCAAAAGCAGCATGAGATGCTATTGTATTAGGATCATAACAAACACCTCCTGGTTGAATTGGTCCACAATCAATGCCATCTCTACTACAAACATAGTCAAGATTTACTTGCAGCTCAGCATCAGAGACTCCTCCTTTTGGGATGCACCATTGTGTTGTGGTTTTAGGTGATGGAGAAACTGGAGTCTTTGGACTAGTTGGTGGAGTCTGTACAAAGAAAAGAAAGTATGAATTTTAGTCTATAAATTTATAGCTTATGGTATATCGATCATAATAAGCGTTTGTTATGTTAAACGCGTATCGATAAGTTATTTCTATAACAAAAAATAATTTAAGTTAAATTGTTTTCTTATTAGTTATGCGTTGTTTTTATAAGCTATTTTTGAAAACTTATAAAAATAAGTTGAAAACAACTTATGAAAAATAGTACTCTCAAATACTCTTATAAGTACTTTGTATCAATAGATCAACTTCGTACCTTTTTTTTGAAACATGTCAACTTTGTACTTGATACTAATAAATTTTAAAATAATATTTGAATTTTAAAATTTCCATTCAATTTAGTCTTGATGAGATGATTTTAAAGAATAAATTGACTGGTACAAAAATGCAAACAAGACCAAAGTTATCTAACTCTAATTTTAAAAGATAACATAAAATATTAATAATTTTTTCCGAGTGCAAATTATGGGGGACCAGTTCATAAAGAGCAAATCTTCAAAGTTACGACTTTAAATGAAATCCCCACAAGTAGACGGTCAAATTGGACCATCAAATTAGTCTATTTTTAAAATAATATTGATTGATGAAATACAATGAAGTATGCATGCATGAATCTTAACTAAAGAAGAGTGATGATTTATTAGTTCACCGTTTGGGAAGACTTGTCTAAGCCAACATCATATGCAACATTAAGATCAGTTTTGTAGAGACCAAAAGCACGTTCAGATCCAGCACCAGGTTTCAAATCTTCATCATAAAGAGCAAAAATGTATGTGTCAATGGATTTTCCAGGCATCAAAGGAGTACCAACCAAAGATCTAAGATGTGTAATAAGGTTTCCATTATAAGCTTTGGCATTTTCAACACTTGGTCCTATTTCATTGTTGTCACCACGTGTGGGCCATCCTGTCTCAGCAACCACTATTTCTATGTCTTCGAATCCCATTCCACTCAATGCTGAATGTACAGCATCAACCTATACTCAAATCCAAAAACTAATCGGTTAGGAAAGTAAACAATGGCAAATGCTAACGAGTGTTACCGGGAGCACATTTTTTAAGATCTTAAATAATAAATTTTAAATTAATGTTCTCTTTATGCTAACAAAATTGGGCATATGAGCACATCATTAACCAAAAGACATCTATAGATGGGATTCAAATTTCATGAATAGTGGCAACCATCAATGTAATTAGACTACCAGCAAAGTTTTGTACGTTCACCTAATTAAGAATTTTTTCTATGATAAGCTAAGAAAATTTTAAGCTTATAGTGATTATATTGAAAAGTTGATGAGGCCATTGTATATAGTCGTAGACAAATGATTAGGTTGGATTAAGAGTCAGCAAATACGGCAAAATCATATCATATGAAAAATGACCGTTGGGAGGCCACAAGTTTCTCCTTGAGAAACAACGTTGTGGTTTTTTCTTCTTATAAATAATTAACAACAACAAATAAACAATTATTTGAGAAATTTAGTATCGTCCTTTTATTTTTACTTTACTTTATTCCATGTCCTACATATACAATACTAATTAATCATGCATGGCCATGTGGTTTAGCAACTAGCTAGCCTGTCACAACAAGCAATGCAATGTTACATGTGGTTTAGTCATTTTAGTCATTGGCATTTGCCTTACATTACATGTATTGCATTTTTTTACAACTTATATGTGTTGTTAAAAATTCAAAATGTGCACAAATTTTAAACATTAAAGACTTACTACAAAAAAAATTTACCAAATTAAGGGATACATGTGTTCTGCTGTAGCACAACTTTCTACACTAAAATTAGAAACTACTAAAATAAAAGAAAAGCGTGACCGTGACTTTTTAACATCTCTGCTGTAGCACACCAAAAGCAAGCAAGGACGAGAATAGAAACCAAACCCCATTACAAAAGTAGCATCTTTCAAAAAAGGAAAAACTTACTCTCCAATTTCAACTTCAATCATAATTTACAATCATAAAATAATTACGCTCGACCTTATCAATATTCAAGTTTTTTTTTTTTTTGAATCAGTTTATCAATACTCAAATATTTCTAATTTACTATAGTTTCAAAACTGAAGAAACTTAGGTCCCTAGAAAAATTAATATTGTAAAATATTCACTAAAAAAAACAAGTAGGATAAAACAAGGAAGCTCTTATATACTAAGATTTGTATTTATATATTAATAAAAAAATATGATTAAAATAAGTGTACACCGTCTTAGTCAAAAAAAAAAAGTGTACACAATTAAACTACAATGACACTTATTTTAAAATAGATGAAGTATTATAAATTAATAAATTAGAAGTTGAATATATGATTTCAGAAAGGGAAAATAGGTTAATACCCCCTGTAAAGTATGCAAATTTTGCAATACCACCCTGTAATTTATTTTTTTGAGAATTCCCCCTTGTAAAGTTTGAATTTTTGCAATACCCCCTTGGACTCTATCAACTATAATAAAACCCCCACTAAAATTGTTTTTTGTGGCGGTTTTGTTTTGCGGCGGTTTTTATTTTGCAGCGGTTTAAAACCCCCGCTAAAATTATATTTCGCGGCTGTTTTTTTTGCGGCGGTTTTATTTTGCGGGGGTTTTATTGTGGTTAATTGAATCCGGGGGGGTATTGCAAAAAATCAAACTTTACAGGGGGGAATTCTCAAAAAAAAAAATTACAGGGGGTATTGCAAAATTTGCATACTTTACAAGGGGGTATTAGCCTATTTTCCCTTTCAGAAATATTGATTATGTAAATTTTTTTAAAAATAATTTTACGTTAAAAATGAGAAGCTATAGGGGTGTTTGTTTGAGATTAAAATAAAATAGATTTATTTTGTAGAAATTTTAAAAAAAATCTAAAGTTGTTTTCTGTTTGTTTACAATTATAAAAATCATTTTTGAGAACAAACACATTGTCCTTGTTTTTAAAAAAAAAGATTTTGAGAGAATCACTTGAAAATAACTTTTCATTTTAGACTCAAAAATAATTTTTTTAACAAAATGATTTTTATGAAAATCTGAAACAAACACATTAAAAATGAAAAAAGTGATTGTTTTTTTCTAAAAATAATCACAAACAAACGCACCCATATTTAAAGAAAATCACTTTTAATAAAAAATAAACAAGATAGTGTCTTTTTATAATTTTAAACACACACAAAGTAACATACTTTTCCTAGAAACATCTTATTTATATAAAAAATCACTTTTTCATCACACAAACACAACTAATATATCAATTTTTTTTGTAAACACATGTGGCATGCTAGTAGAGAACAACTCAACAAAGGTTTACCATTGTCGGTTGACTAAAAAGTCAATACTATTTTGCAATAAAATAAATAAAAAATAAAGAGAAAGTAAAAAATTGGTAACTGACCTGAGCATCAAACATGTTTGTGTAAAGTTTACCGTTACCCGAATCAACCCGACCCGAATTCGGTTGAAACAAACAAAATGCAAGTGTTTCGGATCTTGGATCACTCTGGTAAGCAAAAAACGGGTACGGGTTTATAGTGAAGGGTGATTTGTTCTCTTTCTGAAATGCCAGCAACTGTTTTAATGTGTTCTGAAGATTCGGGTCGAATGACCCGGAAGATGGAGGA
Organism: Trifolium dubium; assembly: GCA_951804385.1. NCBI lineage: Eukaryota > Viridiplantae > Streptophyta > Magnoliopsida > Fabales > Fabaceae > Trifolium > Trifolium dubium. The sequence continues at coordinate 22,918,106 of OX638075.1, read as the reverse complement.
TCCGACTGAGTCAACACGGCCATGGAATGAACCGAAGAAACTTTGATTTTGCCACCGAGTGAGACCGAGTTGAGGGCATTTTGGACATTTTGAATAGCTGGAACTAGTTGTGGTATGAGACCATTGTCACCGGAAGTCATAACTTCATTGCCGACGGTGATCAGAGTGATGTTACTTGCAGGGTAGTATGGTAACACGTTTGAGTTAACCCACTGAGTCGCTGAGTTTGGATTTGATGCTAAACTCGGAATGTCGCCGTTTGCTGCTCCGATGGTTATTCCTATGCCGGAATTTGCTAAGGCTTTGATGATAGCTGGATCGGCGCCGTAAAGACGGAGTTTTCCGATGGATGTGGATTTGAGAAGATTGGCAGTGGCGTCCGGTGATGGAAGATTGTCGGCGACTTGGCCGTAGTTTACTCCGATGAACGATTGCGAATCTGAAAAATGAAGATAAAATGACCCATTAAGGTAAATCAACTCCAAAAGTGAAAAAAAGTTAAAAAATTGAATCAAAAACTAAAATTTAATGAAGGGTCATTGAATTTCATGGTGCACATAGAGAAAGTTATCACAAAGTAATGTTGCTTTTCCATGAACTATGCATAACAAAAGCTTCTTCTTTTTTTCTTTGAAAGAAAGTTATTTTATTTTTAAAAAAAGTTGAAAGAAAAAAAGAAAAAGGTTAATCCAAAAGGTTAAAGTAATGTAACAAAGGATTAAGAATTGAATGAACAAACCAGCAAAGTAGAGAAGGGTGGCGATGAGGGAGAGGCAAAAGAGGAATGAAGGGTTGGAAGTTGAAGCCATGGCTTCAAATAGCTTTGAGTTGAGTAGTTCAAACTTTGAAGTAGATGTTGTTTATATAAGAGCTTGGAACTTGGAAGGGTAAACCAAAAAACTAAGCAAAGAGTCAAATTGAAGCAAGACAATGCATATATTTGTTGGAGTAAAATTTTAAAATGAAAAATTCAAATTTAATTTTAAAAAATATCAAAATTTACATTAAAATTTAGACCGTTAACCGTTTATCTCAATTCAAAGATTAAAGATGTAATGATGGTTTGAATGCGTCAAATTTTTTATGATTGTTAATCTAGTTTGAAATATTTATATTATTTATTTATTTCTTTTTGTTTGATAGTAGATAAAATTGTAAGCTATTGAAAACTCACATGCAAAGTAGAGTCGAATTCCAATTATAAACGTTTGATTTAACAATTTTGATATTTTCTGCTAGTTAGTAGTTGAATTAGGATTTTTAGACATTATTTATTTATCTTTTCTCTTTAATTATTTTATAGCATTTTTTTGGAAGGATGGAAGATAATGGGAAAATATATGGAAAGAAGGAAAGCATGCATCAAAATTTATTCCATGCTTTAGTTTTGAGTTATCATAAGAGGAGGAATGGAAAAATACCATATGGTCCCACAAAACCTCTAAATTGAGAAGAAAAACAAGAAAGGAATAAAAGTTTATTATATTTTGTTGTTGACCTACCGTCAACATATAATGTGAACCTCATGGCATATCAATAAATGTAGATTTGAATCAATTTGAAGAATATAGTTTTTAATATTTTTTGTTTGTTTGAAATTTTATTGTAATAAGTAGTAAAACATTTAAAATTGTGTAGGTTTATTTTTGGAACTTGTATTTTGTTCAGTCTTAGTGGCTTTTTATTGTGCATTAGTGTTATGAGCTATGTTCTTTTTCTTTTTTTTTATGGGATGAGTTATGTTCATTATACATTAGATATTAATAACATTTGTGGAATTGTCAAAAAAAATAAAATTTGTGGAATCATTTTTCATTTAGTTAATACGTTTTGAATATTTAATCTTTTGATAGAAGGAGAGCTAGTTTACTTCTCTAACTAAACATAAATTTTTATCAAGATTCTCTTATTCTTGTGACGGATTAGTGATTCATTTTTATCGTTCATCTGTGAATATGACGATTATTCATCCACTTTCTCATTCATCTATTCCACTTTTTAGGTTTTTTTTTCTTTCATTTTTTACTCTTTCTTGAATTTTCCTTCATTATCTTATTGAATCAAGTCAATAACACATTAGTCAAGATTCATCCTAACGGTGAATTCACATCAAGTGATATCACTGACCCTAAACCTTTGTATAATTGGTTCTTGATTTGAAAAGAAAAAAAAATCATCAAAGTATTTTCCTTTGTTTTCTTCTATTTTCTTGCATGTTTGAAGTGCTAGATTACGTTTGCATTTTTCCTAATTGTGTGAATTCAATGGTTCTAGTAAGCATTTTCTCCACCTGTTCATTGCAGTTCCAATTCTTTGATTTTTTTTTTCTTTTTTTTCCCTTCAATTTTGAACATTGATTGTTATCATATATTGTGTGAATTGCAACTTATTACTACAATTCCGATATGAAGTTTGCATATAGAGATATTCAACTTAGATTTCTACTTATTTCTACAAAACTAAGTAGAAATAAATTGATATTGTAAAACAACATATAAAATTGAGTTAACAATATTTTTCATCCCTTTGTATAATATAAGCAAATTTGAGTTTTAGTCCTAAAAAATTCTCTTAATTTGTCCCTATAATATTTTTTATTTTCGTTCCTCATTAAACCTGTTATCATAATTGAGTATGGAATGGCATTATTTGGGCAGTGTCAAGTGTTCAAGAGCGCGTGGCTAGACATAGCTATGATGAATCAGCTTAAATAGAACCTCAAAAAAAAAAAAAAGAGGGAAAAAAAATATATACGTCCTCCGTCCCAAAATATAAGGGAAAAAAACACATTTTCTTTGTCCCAAAATATAAGAGAAAAAAAATAAATATTTATCTCTCCTAAGTATTAATTTTACTTATTATCATAAAATTAAATGCAAATAAAAAATGTTTTTACATCTTCCTATGTATCTTATTTTAAGAAAAATCACACAAAATCATGTTTCAAATTTTCATGTTTTGATTTTCTTAATTAGTGTGATTTTTTTTATTTTCCTTTATATATCGGGACGGAAGGAGTATCTTCTTCAACTCAATATTCATCCATCTTCATCACGATCAATTCAATATTCATCCATCTTCAACCTAAAAACTTATAAATTCATCAACTAAAAGTTTAAATCACTTCAGCTCCATTATAAACCCATCACCATTAGAGACTCTTCATCTTAACTCTTAACCATCTAGCCATTTCCACTACTACCCTAATAACACCACAACCGCAACAAAAATCATTTCTTCCACCACTGTCTCCTCATTTTATTACCATTCTTCTTCCTTTCATTCTTCTTCATCTATTTCTATTTCATATTCACAACAATTACAAAAAGATAGTGCTAGATTGACCATCACGGCCACTCATCCCCCACCATCATGCCACCATCAATAATAAGAACTTTTGAACCTAGATCCAAAGCTCGTGCACCGAGCTCATATCCTTGAAGAACAAACATAAACACACCCATGGTATAAATAAAAATGGGGTACTACCATAGTGATCAAGAGGAAGAAGATGGATAACATAGATTTTGAGTAGAAGGCAATGGTGTTCACTGTTCAGTACATTAGCTCTCCTTCAATGGTGTTTTGTGAAAAGTTGGGACGAATTGTAATATGGAAGGGTTTCTATTTTATACATCCAAATGTTTTCCCCCTTATTTTAGTCCTGCTAGATTAATTTAATTTATTTTTTGAGTCAGCAAAATATTTGGTCCCAGTCATAACATTTGTCCACATATATTGCGTCACATCGATAAACCCACCCAAGTCATGGTTTAAAGACAGTCGATGAAAGATGAGAAGTAATGAGTTCAAATTTTTACAAGAACAAATTGTAAATAATTTTATTTAGGAGTAAAATCCAAATTCACCTATATTACATAGACGAAAAAACACAATTAAACTATATAAATTCTGTCCAAAACAAAAAACATAAAATGAGACAATTTTTGTTACTAAAACGGAAATTATTGTGGGATTGAAAGTATTAAATGTAGGTAAAAGCCTATAGCTCCCATTGATTCATCATTTTCTTGATTCAAACTGGGTAATAAATATATTCAAACAGACGCACAAACAATTTTCAGAATGCATTAAATAGTTCAGACCTCAAAAATATGCAAAACTTTGAGAATCAAACCAAGATATCGAAAGACAACTGTATGGATTCTGTGGAACCTATTAGTTCAATTGCATAATGCATCGAACAAAAAAACAAGCTCAAGCAGAAGCAAACTCTGACACACACACACCCAAAAAAAAGGGATGCTTCCAATGGTTCCACAAGCCATCGGAAAAATAACAAGCACAGACAGCCCAACAAGAATGTGATAAACATATATATATTGATTGTATCTGTAAATGAATCAGAGAAACAAGGAATTGAAGCCACTCCCACGTCAATCAAAGGAAAGATAAAATAATAAGAAACTCTCAATTGCCAATCATTTTAACCTCCAGAGTGAGAAGCTGGAGTTGTTTCAAATCGGCCTTCCTTGAAGATATGAATGTACTGTTGTGGTAAAGAATGCTCCACCTGAAACATAAGATGAGGTCGAAATGTGGAATTTATATCACTTAAATCCCCTATTACACTAATTCACTTCTCCTGACCAGGATTGAGTTAGTAAGCCACACATGATTTTAAAATGATCTAAATAAGATTTTAAATAGATGGATTCCATCCACTACTATATGAGACATGGTATGACAGATAAGAAAATTCATATCGCAGATGGTACAGATTGAGGTGCGAAGCAGAGACTTCTAAGTTGCATTAAGAAAAAGAATTAACAGAAACACAAGCACGTTACAATATTCAATGGTTAAGGCATCAAATTTTCCTTCAAAAAATTAGGGAGAGAGAAAATAAGCAAGGATCTATTGAAATTTGAAAGCATTCGTGTTTAGATGATGAGCCAAATTTAGGATTAGTAGATTATAGGATTCAAAACAGTAAAACCAAACCTTGCAGTACTAAATATAGAAATGGAAAGTGAAAACATACCCAATCACCATCAGACTCAGCATTAGGAACTAATACATTGATCTCGCTTGACTTTGCTGTAGATATGGATGTTTCTAAAGAGTCTTTGCTCAGATATATCTGGCAGCCAGAAGTGTTGTCCACCGAAATTGTAGGAGCCGAACCCTATTAATTGTGAAAGCAGGCAGAAGTTCATGTAAATCATATTTGATGTATCAAGTATGTATTTATTATTAAATCTTTATCTTTTTTCACCTCATCAATAATAACATTAGCAAGACAGTACACAGTACTGCAAGACATTGTTGTGTGAATCGAAAAACAAAAGGAAGAAGGTGTCAGGTTACCTGACATTGAACCTCAACCCCATTACTGTTTACAATCTCAAAAGCTGCAACAACATCCTACATTATAAAACCGAAAAAATGAATTGGCATTTTCATCTACAAGAAATGAGTTCATGGTGTAATATTATCATATCTCGCAAACCTGAAATACAATTCCTGTCTTTTTGCAATTGTCAATAGTAATATTGTTGACCTTGCCTGCAAAAATTGTTTAGAAGTGATTTGGTCACTTGCAGCCTTATTTCACCAAGTGATAAGTTGGATAGCAGATACAGAAAGTACGGAAAGAAGCACATAATATATTTATGACTACCTTGAATCTGCAACACAGAGTTTTTACATCCATAAACATATACAGACTGCTTTGAATCACAATCATCAATGACCAAGCTTTTCTGCTCAATTTGATTCTCAACAACCCACCTGCAGTAGCAGGGAATAATTAGGTTAAGGATACGGAATACTGAAATTGTTGACATTGAATACATATACAATAGCAACCAAAGCACTAATGCATTTATAAACCTACTTGCGGCCCATTTGAAGTTCTAGCTTTGGAGGTCCCACTTTAGAAATTGCACGTGAACCGGCTTGACTTTCTTTTACAGTACCACTACCAACAACTCCAGATCTATCTGTGCGATTCTTAGTCTTCATATCATCCGTAACCTTTCTCAGACCTATTAGGTAAAGTTTATGATTAAATAAATTATGCATATTCAATCAAATAAATATGAGTAAGAATAACCTACCTGCTGTGACATTTCCTGTACCAATCTCTTGAAAAACAGCAGACATTCCCACTTTTGGCTTAGAAGATGAAGCCTGGGATGATTCAGAACTAAAGAGAGATGCAGGCGGAGGACGAGGCGCAGCAGGAGCTGCAGAGGCATTAGCTTTTGATGGAGCAATTATTTTTCCTGTTTGACTCCATACAGGGCCTAAAGGATGAAAGCTCTTCACATAATCCCTCAAACCAGGTAGATACAATTCTTTCAGAGCTTTGACCCACTCAACATGATTTGGGTCTTTATTTCTGTACTCTACAAGTACCTGATCATCACAATAAAAGTAAGGAAAGATCAGTATCCTTTACTCCTGAAATGCAAGATAATGTTAATGAAATGTCAAGAAAACACTTCGCTTTCACATTACTCCATATTTTCACCCTATAGTGAGAGGACCGTCATGATTCATGAAAGTTATCCAAGACAAATCAACAAGCATCTAGCATGCATCAAAAATACCTTGTTGCTATAAAACTCAGCCATTTGCCAACTTTCTTCCACGTGTGCAATGGGCATACTCATACCTTGAAAAAAGTAAATACATAAATGTCATAAGAAACCAAAAGATAAAGATTCATCCTAGAAAGTCATCAACATTCACTTACCACAGTCCTTCCCAGTAAATGCAATCCAGGCTAGAGCAGAAAGACTGTCAACAGCAGCCTTCAAGTGATTAAAAAAATCAGATCTCCTTCCTTCTGCCAATGCAGCAGCTTTTGTGATCACTTCATTCAGTGGTTTCAGAAATTCAGCAAGCCCAGCAGGGTCAGGTTTCTGCACAATGAATGATCATGTGAGATGACATCTACTCCAAAGAACATAAAAACTTAAAGTATGAGCAATTATACATGCTTTATTTTCTCCTAACTAAATTAAATTTCTCTTGGACAAACAGCCATGTATTTCTTTTATAGAATCCTAGTAATGTAGACGTACTACCCACACAACACTGCATTCTAGTTTCGAAAAGCGCTGGATTCAATAGCCATTTGCAGGAAAAAAAAAATCCAAAGTCAACAAAATATGTTTGGCTAATTTTCCAATGTTGTAGAGTCGAATCTCCCATCTGAGAAGGATTACATTTTACTAATAATACATGCCCTTTTAATTACAATGACTTCACAAACCCAATTTCAAAATCAAATTCTTCAACATTATATTTTTCTATCATCCGTATTTTTTCCTCATACAAACTAACCCAAATGCAAACACTGTACATCCATTCAGAGAGATATAAATTTAACAGCAAATTTACGAAGAGAAGGATAACTCTCAAATCCTCAACTACATCAAAACCTACGGTACATAGTCCATTTTGCATTCTTTCTAACAACTAAAAATCTTTTTTCTTTTGTTCCTCTTTTATTCATCTGTTTGATTCAATTCTCTATTTGACTTCCCCTAAATCATGTTAAATCTAAAAATCCAACTTTCATCCTTGAAAAATGACAGGTAAAACATGGAGAAAGTCCAGGTAGCGCCTTTTTGGTTAAACAGCGTATTTTGCAACTTATAGCATAGGCACTTACGTAAATAAGCTAAAAACAACTTACGAAAATGTCATAAACTATTTTCATATGTTCTCCAAGTCTCATATATGCTTATATCAAAACATATAAGCTCAAATAAATCAATCCAAACAGACACATTCAGCTCAAATAATCCATAAACACAATCAAAGATATTTGAATCATGCAATCACATTCAGTTCACTCGGTATTATATTCAATTCCAACATCATTACACTAAAATATTATCAACAACAAAAAATCTATCACATGCAATGAACCGATATCTTCGCAATGCCGCATGCGAAATTAAATCCATCAATCCATAAATCCAACACCAAAATAATTAAAACAAAACAATAATCAAAACCAACGAACCTGAGTGATTTTGAGCTTAATCAAAAGCTCTTTCTGAACAGCGAAAGCTTCTTTTATCCTATTAGTAACCTCCAAAACCTGTCCACCAATAATCTCAGCCGAACTCGAAACCCTACCGACATATTGATCGATGAGATCGCCGTAAGCAACAATGGAAGGATCGTGCGCCGCATCGGAAGCGTCGGACGGAGAAGTCGTCGTCGCAGGGCGGAATCCGGCGGTGGATATCGCTTCTAAACGCGAAACCGCCGATTCCAATCGCTGTATGAGATTTGCATCCATGGTGAATCAGATGCAGAAATGAAACAGATCTGGTTCCGTTTCAGATTTTGAAACCGTTAATTTTATTTTTTATTTATTTTTTGGAAAATGAAAAATAAAATGATGGGGAAAGGGAAAAGTGCTTTATCTTAGTTTGTTGTGCGTTGCGCGGGGTTGGGGTTTTCTTTTTCATTTGCGAAAATGTGTTTGAAGGGAATTTTTTGACGATACACGTGTCGTGTTAAGCGCATGGAGTAATGGATAGGGTAATTACTTAACTAGGCTTCTCGTAAACACAAATTTATTGTGCTTTTTTAAATGGATAATAATGGTTTGTCTACTTGGTGTATGATGAATAAGTTATACTCCCTCCGTCCTAAAATGTAAGCAAATTTGACTTTTTAGGTATATTTGATTATTGATGTATCTAGCTCATATTATAGACCAAATACATTAATAGTCAAATGTACCTAAAAAGTCAAATTTGCTTACATTTTGGGATGGAGGGAGTAGTTATTGAAAAATATTACTCTCTCCGTTTCATTTTAATTGTCACAGTTGATCAAATCACACACTTTAAAAAAAATGTATAAATATAAGATAAAGAATATAACTTTATTAAAATACACCATCTTTTTATTGGTAGTAGACATTAGAATACTAAAAAAAATATATTTGAGTGTATTTTTGCTTTCACCTAATGATTACTTTAAGTGATAAAATAGAAAAAACTAATGTTATAAATAGTACTCCCTCCGTCCCTTTTTATAAGACCCCGTTTGAAAATTTTCCACTATTTACTTATCTTGTTTTGACCTTTTTTTTTAATAATACATAAATGTAAATAATAACATATAAGATCTTGTTTGATTTGTTTTGATGAGTACTTTCAAAATATCAAGTTTTATAATTTATACTATTAGATAATTATATATATTTGTGATCAAAATTATGCATTGGCGTATGTGCACTGGTCAAACGGTGTCTTATATTTAGGGACGGAGGGAGTAGTATAAGACATTTATTTTGAGACAAATAATTTTGGCAAGTATGACATTTATTTTGGGACGGATGAAGTATAATGAATATGAATATTATAAAATTTACTCTTTGAATGAAAATGAAGATTATTCATGTCAAATTCTAAAGAAATTGTAAATCATTCGATATATTATTGAGACTCGTAAAGATTAATGGTTTGTGAGTTTTTATTTAATATCGTTAATTTTGATTATTCCCAATAACACATCAAATGATTTTCAATTTATTTTTAAAATTTTCATGAATGATTTATATGATATAAATTTTTAATCCAACGATCAATTTTGTAAAACTCGTATGTTATAGTATTTTTCGTAATTTGTGCATCATGTACCACTTGGTTAAGCGGTGTACTCACTCTAACCATAAAAATATAAGTAAATTTGATTTTTTTGATTTTTTTGATTACTGCTGCATTTGACCATAATATGAACCAGATACATCAATAGTTAAATGTATCTAAAAAGTTAAATTTACTTATATTTGTGATCCGAGAGAGTATATATTAAACAAAGCCGATAATAAAATGTTCTCATTGTTTTTTTTTTTTGACACAAACACAATGAACTCATTTTATTAATAATAAAAATTTGATATAATGAGAAATATAATCAAAGAAAGTGCAACTAAATTAATAAATGGCCTCTTTAGTTAATGTGTGAGCCTCCATTTTCATTTGTTGTTAATGAACTTAATCTCAAAGTTTGAATTACATTGTAACAATATTTTAATCGACATAATAATAGAACTCAATTCTTAATCACCATAATGAGAAACTTGTATAGCATCCACCACAATTTTTGGAGTCAATTTCAAACACAATATTGGATCACCCTTTAGGCCGTTTATCGGAGGTGGAGATAAGGTTTTTGTTGGTAACAAAGGTTTATGTGTCGACGATAAATGTTTAATAGCTAAAAAATGTTTTAAGATATGTGAAACAAACCACATGAAAACTCTCATTATCTTAAAATATGTAATATTTTTCTGATTGTTGTTATATTTATATTCGTCTCTGCGATTTTGATCAGTGTAAGCGCCAATAATTGAAGAGCAAATATGACAAGAGACGAAGAATGGAAACCAACATATTTCCACCAAATGGATATTGACGCTAATGGAATCAGTGATTTGAACGAAAGTAATTTAATCGGTCATGGTGGTACTAGAAATGTTTATCGAGTCCAGTTGATGAGAAATGGTGTCGTGGTGGTGTTTACAGTGATTTTTGGTAACGTAAACACAATTATCCATTTTTACTTTAAGACATGGATAAAAATCCATTTTTTACTGTAGGTTCCGATAAAGATTCTTTTTTGAAGAATTATTCAAGCCTCTAGATTTTACGACGTACTTAATTTTGGCGATAACAGGTGGCCGTGAAGCAAATTGAACAAGGTGATGATGATGTGAGGAATTTTTGTGCAGAAATAGATATCTTGAGCCAAGACACATAAATATACTAAAACTTTATGCTTGTTTTATTAAAGGAAGAACGAGTCATTTAGTTTATGAGTATATGTCAAATGGTAATCTATTTCAAACTCTTCATAGAGAAGTAAATGATGAGGTCACGTTATATTGTTATATTGGAATTGAAGATATAAAATTGTTATGGGGTGTGCAAAAGGGATTTACTATTTGCATAATTACTATTCTCCGCCTGTAATTCATTGTGATATCAAATCTAGCAACATCTTACTCGATGAAGATCATGAGGCAAAAATTGTTGATTTTGGTGTTGCAATGTTTGTAGAAAATTCTCGGATGGGTCTTCTTTGCTGACAAACATGGCTATACTGCTCCAGGTATGTTTTGATCATGCTAGCTTTTAGTAGGAAATTACAATATATTGTTTCTTGTTTCATAAGTAACTCATTTTCCAAAAAAAACATTACTATTTGTGCCTTCTGATATTTGAAAAGCATTTAGTAGCATAAGCGTTTAATTAGAAAAATTGTTTATCCAAGCAGAGTTATATATGGTTATCTTACATATTTTTTATGTTTAATTTGTTTGCAGAACTAGCTTATACAACTAGAATAACTGAAAAGAGTGATGTATACAACTTTGGAGTTGTTCTATTAAAACTAGTTTCTAGTCGCAAAGCCATCGAAGAAAACTTTGGAGAAGCTAACGTTGTTAGTTGGGTTGTGAATAATCTTGGTGACCGTCAAAGTGTAACATTCTTGATCATAGAGTGGCATCAGCACAATCTACTGAAGATATGATTAAAGTGTAGAAGATTGCAATTAAGTGCACTAAAAACCTCCCAAATTTACTATTGGTAAACACTGCTGCCTAATAAGCAAATTGGTGATTTGAAGAATTTAATTAGTTGATTTTTAACTTTATGAGAAACAAATTTTTTGATTTCAAATTTCTAAATAGAGAGATGAGTCAAAAACATGTCTCAAAATATTAGTGTAATTTAATATTTTCTTTTCCACATGTGCTTGCACGCACGCACATACATTTGACGATTTATAAAAAAATTCAAATTCCACTATGACTGTCTTGAAAATATAATCTAGCTCTGTCTCAAATAGTTTGGCATCAATAATTCAATAATTCAACATTGGTCACATCTTTTGTTCACTCCAAATTTTGAATCATCTCTCTATTTGAAACTAATATTCCTATAAAATAAAAATATATAAAAAAAAAACAATAACTATATATGCTAATGATATGACCCCTTAGATTAATGATGCATCATTAGTTAAACTTTTTTCACACCCCAGCAAATTAAACTTCTCTTGTATTTTCATAAAAGCAATTGATGGTTTACTATCGATGACTCACACAAATCTTGTATTTCCTTATACAGACCAAACCGGTCTTAGTTTTAGAGTCAAACTTGATATGTATGTAACAATTTTTCAATTTGGTTTCATTTTCAAAATCTTGTTTCAGTTTTTCAATTTCATAGCAATTTTGTTAGTCACATGCATCACACTATATTTTCCAACAATGTGTGTCTCTAGCAATTGAAACACAAACACTTATTAAATTCAAAAACCATTTGAAGGACACACTCAGTACTTTAACTTCATGGAATCAATCTAACTCTCCATGCAACTTTCATGGAATTGCATGTGATCCACAATCTTTGAAAGTCTTAAAAATCTCTATGGATGATAAGTCCCTCTGTCAAGAAATTTTCCCGTCAATCTCAATTATTGACAGCCTTCAAGTTCTTTTCTTACCATCCAATTTCAATTCCGGAAAAGTTTCATTGGAAGTAGCAACATTTACAAATCTCAGAGTCCTAAATCTATCAAATAATCAACTTGTGGGATGAATTCCTAATTTGTCTCGTTTTAGAAACCTTCAAATTCTTGATCTTTCAGTGAATTATTTTTTTCAATGCCTTTATTTGATTCATACATACTTTACATGTGGTTGGGAGTGTTACGTGACTTTTACTTATATACATACACCATACATGGAAAGTTTGGTTGAATTTTAAAAGATAGATTTTATCGTTTAATTGATCCTCCTATATTTAATCATTTTATACAATTTTAAATAGACAAATCTACTATTCAGTCTTAGTTTAATGATAACCATCCAGAATATGTACCGAATCTTGCTTATAACATGATGGTTAAAATTTCCAACTGGCATTTCATAAGAAGTTAACTAACTTCTTATGATGCTGAGACTGGATTTTTGGTGAGTTTATTTGATTATTTAATTTTTGTTATATTCTTATTAAAGATGAATTTTTTATTATATCATACGAGGGTTTTGGGGAGTTAGCTTTGGAAAAAAAAATCTACTTTTGTGTTTGCTTAATTGAATAGATAGGAATCTTCTTATATGATTTTTGTTGAACTAACATGAATTTTATCTTAGTCAAGTTAGGCTCTGCTCGATTTTGATTCAATCTCATCTCTATCATGTTTGATTCACATTGTCTCTCAAATCCTGAACAAAGGTAAAAGTACGAACTCAAACTTATTTATTTTAGTTGTTTAAGAGTTTGGTAAACATACTAATTTGATCATCTTTTCTTTGATTTCTTCATGGCCAATTTCTTACCTTGATTACTTTTTTTCTTCTGTTTTCTTTGCTGTCCAGGGCATGTTTTGCTGCGTGGTTTTGTTTAAGCAGGTTTAGCATCCTTGCTTTATGAGCGTAAGTCTTTTTGTTAGTGATGGTTGCACATTGTGTTTGTTGAGATTGGTTTTTTGTTTTTTTTTTCTTTTAATATTGGTCTCATCCTTGTTATTTCTTCAAGATAGGATTAAGCTAATTCTAATAATTTTGTCATTTCAAATAAAAAAAGTCTTATTATTTTGACATGTTTGACCGAAGTACTAAACTAAGGGCATGTTTAATTTTCTTCTCTTTATCTACAAATCAAAGAACAATAGAGAGATGAGTCAAAAACATGTCTCAAAATATTAGTGTAATTTAATATTTTCTTTTACACGCGCGCAAGAACACACACGCCCACCCGCACACCCGCACGCATACACGCACATTTGATGATCAATACAAAAATTCAAATTCCACTACGACCATGAAAATATAATCTAGCTCTGTCACAAATAGTATGGCATCAATAATTCAACCTTGTTCACATCTTTTGTTCACTCCAAATTTTGAATTATTGGTCAATTAGTCAATCCACTAAGAATTGGTAATTCTAATAATATCTCTGAATTGTTGGTGACTACTAAGAATTGTTACCTTTATTTGATTCATGCATACTTTACATGTGGTTGGGAGTGTTACATGACTTTTACTTATATACACCGGACATGGAAAGTATGGTTTAATTTTAAAAGATAGATTTTATTGTTTAATTGAACCTCCTATATTTAATCCTATTATACAATTTTAAATAGACAAATTCACTATTCAACCTTATTTTAATGATAACCATTAGGAATATGTACCGGACCTTGCTTATCAACATGATGGTGAAAATTTCCAACTGAGATTTCATAAGAAGTTAACTAACTGGGACTGGATTTTTGGTGACTTTATTTGATTATTTAACTTTTGTTATATTGTTATTAAATATGAATTTTTTTATTATAGGTGGTATCAAACGAGGGCTTCGGGGAGTTATGATTGGAAAAAAAATTACTTCTGTGTTCTTAATTGAATAGATAGCAATCTTCTTATATGATTTTTGTTGAACTGCCATAAATTTTATCTTAGTCAAGTTAATTTCTGCTCGATTTTGATTAAATCTCATCTCTATCATGTTTGATTCACATTGCCTCTCAAATCCTGAAAGGCAAATGTACGAACTCAAACTTATTTATTTTAGTTGTTTAAGAGTTTAGTAACATGCTAATTTGATCATCTTTTCTTTGATGTCTTCATGGCCAATTTCATACTTTGATTATTTTTTTTCTTCTGTTTTCTCTACTGTCCAGTGCATTTTTTGCTGCGTGGTTTAGTTTCAGCAGGTTTAACAGTCTTGCTTTATGAGCGTAAGTCTTTTTGTTAGTGATGGTTGCACATTGTGTTGTTGAGATTGGTTTTTCGTTTTTTCCTTTTAATATAGGTCTCATCCTTGTTACTTCTTGAACATAGGATTAATTAAGCTAATTCTAATAATTTTGTCATTTCAAATAAATAAAAAGTCTTATTATTTTGAAATATTTGACCGAAGTACTAAACTAAGGGCATGTTTAATTTTCTTCTCTTTATCTACAAATCAAAGAATTTGAATCTACTCGTAAAGTTATTGTTATGTTATATTTCTTACTTGATTTGATTTTTACAATTTTGATGTCGAATTGAGTGTGAAATTCAATCTCTTACTTTTGCAGGATTCAATTGCTCGAGCTAAAGAGTGGAAAGAGCAATTTATAAAGGCTATTGCACATATGTTATCAATTGATAGGTAATTCTTACAATTTGAGGAGGGAGTAGGTGACAAGGTGTTTATAGCAAAAATGTATCTCACACCTTTTGATTTAAGAATTTCATTCAAGTTTTATGCAAACAGTTTTCTTCTAATGGTTTCGTTTGCAATGACAATTAATAAATCTCAATGTCAATCTCTTAAACATGTAGGAATATACCTTCCAACGCTAGTGTTTTCGCATGGTCAATTGTACGTTGCAATATCGAGAGTTAGTTCAAGAGAATGATTAAAAATATTGATAATCAATGAAGATGATGAAGACACTTCCGTAACATCAATATCGTGTATACATAAGTTTTTCGAAATGTATGACTTTGAAAATTATATAAAGTTGTGTCACTTTTTATTTAATGGTATGGTATGATTTAATTTTATGTGGTGTGCTACTTTTTTATGTTAATTTACTTTTGTCACGTAAATTTTAAAAATAAAACAGAAAAAATACAAAACTTTAAACTCAATGGGAGTTGAAACCCAAACACTTTGGATGAATTAGATGTCTTTGACCACTCAATTACTCATGCAATTCATTGATATTTTGACCGGAATAAATATATATAGTATAATTTTTTTTATTTTATTAAAATAATTAGGATATATTAGTTTTTTTTTTGCCGGTTGACGGCTGCCCAGCCCAGCCACCCCCGGGCTCCGCCACTACTCCCAGTTCTTAAGCCAATATTACCAAACCAACCCAAGTGGGTTTATATGGTTGGTAAACTACCTAAGCAAATTGGTGATTTGAAGAATTTAATTAAGTGCTTTTCAAGTTTATGTGAACAATTTTTTGGTAAAATTCCAGTTGGATTTGGTGAAATGGAAAATCTCAAAATATTTGTAGTCTACAAAAACATGTTCAATAATGGAACGATTCTAAAGAATTTTGGTCGATTTTCTTCCCTCAAGTTATGGACATATAAGAGAATCAATTTTCAAGCTTCTTTCCAAAGTACTTATGTGGAAAAAGAAAGTTAACAAGTTTGCTTGCTTTACAAAACAATTTCTATGAAAATTTTCCCAAATCTTATGCTTCATGCTAATCACTTGACAGATTAAGGATCAGTAGAATGTTTTTGCTAGTCTTTTGAATTTTTTGCTAGCCTTTTGAATTTTTACTTCATTCAACTTACTTGTATATTTTATCATATTTTATATTGTTTTGTATGTAGATATGCATATTTTACAAGCCTCATCTCTCGTTCCAATTTCCACAATAAAGCAATACAACATCAAATGGTGTAAATGACCTAAAGCAATTAACTAAATTTCATAAGATATGCACAATGACCCGCACCTTGTTCACAACACAATGAAAATCATAACAAATAACTTTGACGACCTTATTTGCAGGACTAATTACAGAACAATCATCTATGTGTTGATTTTTCCGCAGGTTCTCCAAACTTTCTTTGATATGGAACTTTGTTGGAAACATCTGCTTGAGAAGGCGCGTAATCTTTGTCCCTAATTGTACGCAGCTCCTGTTAAACGAGATAAAGTTGGTCGTTGATGGAAATTGAAGTAACATTTAAACAATGCTTAACAAATATGTACTATGCTTATGAGAGTGATGTTTATATATCATGCATAGTCTAAAATCTAAATGAGTTTTAGTCCACAAATAGAACTTCTAAATCTAATAACCATTATATATGAACAAAATTCATTTAAATCATACTAATATATAATTCTATACTCTCCCATGAGAGAAAAAGTGGTTGAACTTGAAGCATAGAGATAGCTTACAGAACGAAAGGGGAAATCATCCGACTCGAGCATATGAACAATTTGACCCATCTTTGGTCGCTTGATGACATCCAAGTCTATACAGCGTAGACAAATAAGTAAGACTCGCTTCAGAGATCTCGAAGAAGGTGGAATCTCAATCAAAGAATCAACTACTTCATCACTACGACGACTTGCTACCATTCCCTTAAACCAATCAACCAAATTCATCTGAAATGCGCATCAAACAACAACTATCAACTAATATGAATCAACTTGCAAATACCTTTAACAAACTACAACTATCTAGCAAATACAAAGGTAAGACTTCAATATATATGTTCATAGATTGGAATGCGCAAATGAAAATTTGGGACAAAACTAAAATCACCTCTCCGGGTGGTCTCGTATAATCAATAGGGCATCTTCCTGTGATTAGTTCCATGAGTAGAACTCCAAAACTATAAACATCGCTACGTTCATTAAGCATACCTGAGCTTGCATACTCAGGTGAAACATATCTGCATAAATTTAGTGTAAAGAGTAATTATCATTCACATCTATACAAGAATAGCAGTTGAAAATAAATTCAAATCATTGAGAAATAACTAATTACCCAAATGTTCCCATTACACGCGTGGTTACATGGGTTTTCTCAGATCCTAAGAGTTTGGCGAGTCCAAAATCTGAAACTTTGGCGTTCCAATTTTTGTCCAAAAGGATGTTGCTAGATTTTATATCTCGGTGCACAACTTTGGGTTCTAAGCCTTCATGCAAATAGGTTAACCTGTTTCACAATGTATAAAAATTAATAAAAATTTCATGAAAGAACAAGATAAAATAAATTAAAAAAATTCATGAAATTCAATAAACATTAAACACACCCTTTTGCAGTTCCAATGGCAATCTTCATTCGGATATCCCATGTCAAAGGGCTAATTGGTCCTACATTACCATGTAGCCATTGCTCCAAATTTCCGTTCTCAACATATTCATATACAAGAATCCTGAATTATCAGTAAACATGCCAATAAAAGACTTTAGAGTAATTCCAAATTTTCATCATCTGAAAGACCTTGACTCAAAAGAATAACAGACATGTAAACATAATCGTACCTTTGAGCACCTTCTACACAATATCCTACTAACCGAACTAAATTCTTATGCCGCACTTTGCCAATGGCTTCAACCTCCACCTTAAACTCCTTCTCAGCTTGACCCCTAGAGTCACAGTACAGTAAAATACATGAACTTTCAATTGGATATATAAATGTTTGACAGCAGTAAAACAACATATATAGTAAAGATATTGGATTGCATTATTTCAGGAAATTAACATAATTTTGTATACTCTTTGTTTTTTGGTACATTGGAAAAATAATTTTGTATATGCAAGACTGCAACCATGAAACAAACCTTTTGCTCATTTTAATTTACTAAGGACGTTCACATTTCAGATTTGGGTAAAGACAGCTTAAATTTTCAAGTAACAATGGTAAGATAGTGTTATTTAGAACTAAAAGTATGTAGGAAAAATGTCAATGTTGAGATTTGAACCAAAGGTCTTGCACACACAAACAAAATAGTTTACCACTAGTATTTTATGAATATTAATAATATATAATTATTATTGTAGGAAAACAAAATTTTGAGCCCTTAAAAATTTGAGGCCAAAGTGCACACCCGGCACATGTGTTCGGGCCGGTCCTAGTCGCAACCCTCCGTTCTCCTAAAATTGGCTCTCGTAATGCAGAGTTCGATTGGAAATAAATGAAGTCTAGCCACCTATTGCTTGTTAAACTTTTCCTTAAGACAGTTCAAAGCATACAAGTACAACAAGAAGTGAAGTAAACATAAAGAAGACTTAAATGAAATTATACAAAGTTTTGACAAGTACTAGTAACTACTCCCTCCGTCCCATTTTACTTGTCATAATAGTCGACCAAATCACACATTTTAAAGAAATTGTGTAAATAAAAGAAAGATAATATAACTTTTACTAAAATGTTCTTTTTTGTATTGGAATACTAAAAAGTAGATTTTTAAGTGTACTTATTCTTTCCCTTTTTAATGATTGATTTATAGGATAAAATAGAAAAAACTAATGTTATAAATAGTATAGAACATTTATTGTAGGACAAACAATTTTGGCAAGTAGCACATTTATTTTGGGACGGAGGGAGTAGTAAGTAACATAACCAATTTTTAATTGGATTAGTAATGATTGACGCTGGGCTTGATGTTGAGGATCACACCCCCACAACTGTATTTGGATGAGAACAGTGAAACGGTTTGATGCCAAAATTCATCTCCAAATCAGATTAAAAAAAAAAACAAGTAACATACATACTTGTTGTTATGAAGATTTTTCACTGCAACAACATAACCATCTTGCAAAACACCACTATACACAACTCCATACCCTCCTTCACCAATAACATTCCCTTCCGAAAATCCACGTGTCGCCATTTCCATTTCCTTCAAACTATACCACCGACCCCACCCTATGTTTGGATCTTCCCCCTCCCTGTGGACCCCACCATCTGACACGTCGCCATTCCTAATTTCAACCTTAATCTCTGCCTCTTTCTTCGGAACAACCTCATCACCATCACCACCATCTATATGAATCTCAACTCGCGTTTGTTCAGTGGAGCGCGTGAGATCAATTTCTTTAACCACCGTGATTTCCTTTGAAACAAGAGGAGTGGTGCCGGAGCTATGTAGCTTCGGTAATAGCTTCTGTTGTTTCTTGCAGGTTCGGTTACCGCGAAAACAGAGGAATATGAGAAGCACGATTATTATCACGATGATTAGGAAAATTCCTGCTAAAATAAGTAGCTTCAAACTCATGAGAGAATTTGATGTTGCTGTTGATTCCGACATTGATATGCGAGGAACAACTGAACAAGAATTGTTTGTTTGGAAGGATTAAGATTAAGAAACTAAGGATTTGTAAAATATGTGAGAGTGAGAGTTAATTCTAGTTTTTTTAAGCATTGAAAGAAGAGGTTAAGGGTTGCGTTGAAAAGAGTGGAAGTGGTGTTTCAACGGAAACAAACGAAAGTAGCAACAATTTACAAACGAAAGAAGACTTGGTTGTTGGTTGGAGTGGGACCATGGTGATGCTATGAAATTGCCACTATATATCACTCGCTTACTTGGTGGGTGAGTGTTTTCTATTGCTTTTGAATTGATTCTAAGGGAGGAAAATGATGAAAATCTTATTGTGGAGAAGACGTGTGATGGTGGGCGATGTTGGTTGACTACTTGATTAGGAGTTTGTATTATTGCATGGTTTTATTATGGTCCATTTGAAATTAATTAATTAATGCATGTCATCATTTCTATGATACTTTTTGTTTTGTTTCTTATGAATGTATTCTAGCCGATGTAATTTTCACTCAAAAAGATTATGATTATTTGGAGATAGATGGCGAGATATAATCAAAGTTTAATTAAGAATTATTTTTTTTAAGCTATATATAGATGGATGGTATGAAATTGGATGAAATGGAATGAAATGGTAAATAATAAGATTTGTTGTTTGGATTTACATAAAGAGTTTAATTGTTGTACACTTTGTAAAACTTTTTTACACACGCATCCAATCAAAACACAAAAAAATGCCACTTTAATAGGTTAATTCCTAAAATATCTCCATAAATGCTTACATGGCGTGATTTAATTGGATGCACGTGTAAAATAATTTTACACCGTCGGTGCATATAAATTAAATTCTTACATAAAATAAATGGAGTGGAATGAATCAGGGGTGGTAAAATGTGCAGCGTGCCGCATTCGCATTTAGGCCCGTCCATTGAAACTCGCCTATTAATGGGGCGGGTGGGCTAACTTAAAGGTCCGAGCTCGAGTTGGCTGGCATACCCACGTAACTCTTCTTTTATATTTTATTTTATTTTGCGTTAATAGACTTTATTTTACCCCTGCAAAGTAGGTGAGTATTACTTTTTTCCATATAATGTTTATTGAATTACTCCTGTAAAATTGTTTTTCTCGATTCACCCCCTATGTTATTTTTTGTGTACAAGGCAGGAAAAAATCAACTGTCACATCAGCAAAAGTTGATTTTTGGTCCGCCATGTCAGCAAAAAATCAACAGAGAAGGATAAATCCACAAGAAAAAAAATTACAAGGGATAATCCTAAAACATAATTTTATAGGGAAAAAACTAAAACTCGCCTGCTGCGCACAACTGCAGAGACTTATCCCTCGAGCCGAGTAGGACCACAAAAGGTGGTTAAAGCTCTCCATTAAGAGAATTTAACACAGTTGCATTTTTATAGCTGGTTTCAGTACCATGACCTATGGTTATTTTTACTGATATATTTACCATATAATTTGCAAAAAAAATTTAAAAAAAAACTATTTTTCAACAACGCATAAAAAAATGAGGGTAATTTTGTCAAATATAATTAATTATGTTTTACTTTACCTCTCTTTCTTAAAAATCACTCCCCCCACTCGATTGAACCAAATACCCTAAATCTTTGTTTAGTAGGAGAGAAATTGAGAAGAGAGAAGTAAAAAACGGAAACCAATACATGAACTTGGATTAATGTTATTTCAGAGTTCAAGCATTTATTTTCTTATTTTAATTTCTCTATTTTTCAATTTCTCATCTACCAAATACACCCTAAGAGCGTCTGAATCAATGAAATCTCCATAATTTTTGGGATTTTTCAAAACTAAAACAGAACAAAACTTTTTTGGTTTATTTCAGTTCGATTGATCAATTTAAAATGTTTCTTTTAATAAAAATTAAATTCATCATGTTTTTTTTTTGTCGAGACCGGGGTATCCACCGCCGAACGCAGTGACTAATCACTCGCTAAATTGGAGGCATCTCGAAGGATGGGATAGCTGGCCCAATGATTGAAAGTTGCTCCATACCCAAGGTGAGGATCGAACCCTCAACCCTTGGTTAAGAGAGGATGAGCCCTATGCCGCTCAACCACACTCCTTGGGTTATTCATCATGTTTATTATGTGCTATTAAATTTTTTTTGACAAAAATTGGCTATTAATTTTGTAAACTATTATATTTTTTAGATAAATTTTATGGGGTTAATTACCTTTTACCCCTGTAAAATACACAAAAGTTGTTTTACCCCCTGTACAATTATTTTGTTGTTTTACCCCCTATAATATTAGATTCTGCATTTTACACCTGGTCAAAGTCAACAAAATCTAACATGGCAGAATAATGACGTGGTGTGCCACGTGGGTTTTTTTTTTCAAAAAATTGCCAACTAATTTTTTTTTTAAATTTGTTCTTTAGGTGCGGTTTTAATATAATTTACGTCGGTTTTATTATATTTAGTGGAGGTTCTGTTTTATGACGTCTAAAATTCTTGCTAAATAGTCGATGCACTTTTTTTTAATATATCTATTATTTATCGTCGATTTTTAATATAATTTAACGGTGGTTATAAACCCTCTCTAAATAACCTTTGCACTTTGCATAATAAATTTCTACTTTGCGAGGTTTATTAAACCGCCGCAAAATAAAATTTCCGCTAAATATTATCCATCTTCTCTATCCAAAATTGTAGTACTTTTTATTTCTCATTGATAAAAAAAAAAAAATTCGGTTCATTAGTTTTTGGTTTTTACCACTAATTTAATCTAGTTTTTAATATTGAGATGTCAGATTTCGACAAATTTCAATTTTCTTCTATTTAATTCTAGTTTTCATCATAATCGAAAATTCGGTGTTTAATCATAATCAAGTTAGATCGATTAATTTTCAGTTTAATTCGTCAAATTAATTATTTTATTTTTGGCTTAAATAATGTTCAGGTCTCTGTAAGTTTGCGTTTTTTATATATAAGTCTTTGTAATTTTTTTGTTTTAAATAAGTCTCTGTAATTATTTTTTTATTCAAATTAGTTTTTAAAGTCAAAATCTACAGTTTTCGTGCAAATTTTCCTTCAAATTTTTTTGCGAATTTTGAATTTAGGAACTTATTTAAAAAAGAAATGTAATTATAAAGACTTACCGAAAGAGAAAAATTGATAAAAACAGTGCGAATTTGGGAGAATCTAAATATTATTTAAGCCTTTAATCTGTTGATTTTTATCCATTCTTCCCAAAACAGAAAAATTTCCCATTCCATTCACTTTCCTCAAATTTCTCCTAGAAATGATCCCTACCGCCGGCATTCTCAGGAAGAGGCAGCGTACCACTACCACCATCCGCCATTCCTCCACTGCCGCAACGGCCAACTCCTCGTTCTTCGACATTCCTCAGAACCGCCACCGTTGTGGCGACACCGCTTCTCTCTTATTCAACGATTCCTCCACCGCAGACGTCATCCTTCGCCTCTTCACTGACATCGTCTCCCCGCCGGAATTTCCCTCATCCGTCTCCGTAGATTCAGCGCCAATCTCCGATCTCCAAGTTTACCTCCACTCGGACATCCTCCGCCGGTCCAAATACTTCTCCGCTCTCTTATCCGACCGATGGATCGGCAACGTCCCTCCTCAACCACTACCGGAGCAAATCTCCGATCACAAACCATTCCGCCTCAATCTCGGTGTTCCACCTTCTCCGGACTCAATCCAAAACCATCTCACGGTGCTTGAACTCCTCTACACAAACGATTTTTCAAACGCGGTGGATAATGCATCAACGGCGCTCGATCTACTTCCGGTTGCGCTAGAATTGATTTTTGATGACTGCGTTCGGTGGTGTGTGAGTTACCTTGAAGCTGTGCCATGGACGGAGGAGGAAGAAAACAGAGTTGTGAACCTAATTCCATTCCTAAGCGAAGAAGAATCAAAGGAGCTTGTAGCTAGGGTTTCACCTGTGGGAGAAAACGTGTGCGAGGAAATGCTGCAAGGATTAATTTCATCGGCGATGAACAATTACGGTAACACAGCTTTCGTGAAAGCATTCGTAGGGAAAATACTAAGAGATGTATCGTCAAGGGAAACGGCGAAGAGAGTGTTGGAGAAAGCGTTTAGGAGGAGTTTGAAAACGGTGAAGCAATCATTGGAGGATTATTCGAGTCCTGTTTTTCGAGGTGATCATAATGAAACGGAAGCTATTCAGAGATTAAATCTTCATAAGGCTTCTACTATTGGGAAACATCTTTTATGGCTTGTGGAGAGGATGATTGAGCTTAGGGTAGCTGATGCCGCGGTTCGTGAGTGGAGTGAACAAGAAGCTTTCACCGGTGATTTGAAGAGGGCGTTTCGTGATGATGCTTGGAGGAATATTGTTCCTGGTCTTCCTGCTGTTATTCTTCGTTGTACATCGAAGCTTGCTCATGCTGTCTGTGCTGGTACTATTTTGGCTTCAACACAGGTATTTGGCACCCTCTATCTACTTGCCTTTTTGTTTTTCTATTATAAGCTAGTCTAGTATATATGAAGTGGGTAGACCAAACGCTAGTTAGTCAGTGGTGATTGGCGCTGGACTTTGTAGGGAGGACCACGGTTCCATCCTAGCACTGACCTGACCCCCAAACCAGATTAAACTGGTGGTGAAAACAAAAAAATATATGAAGCGGGTAGACACTTTGAGAAAATGGAAATGATTGAATGTAACTAGACTTTGATTTTTATGCCATGTCTTTTCATTGTCAAATATCATACACATTCAATTTGAAGGGTTGATGTTACTTATTATCTTGTGTGTTGTGCTTTTGCATGGAAAATGTGGAATGCTAGTTCAAGAAACTTTGAAAAAGGGAAATGATCAAATGATTGAATATAACTATATGTGACGTCGTATCGTTTTAGGGTCAAATACTCGACACAACTTCAATATGAAGTATTGGTGTTACTAACTTACCATCTAGTGTGTGGAATGTGGATGTGAAATGCTAGTTCAAGAAAAAATCCGAGAAGCTTCTCATCTAAGTTACGTCTAAGGGATTTGGTATAGGCTAAGAACTTGATAGATATTTCTGTTGAGAAGCTCTTGCTTAGTGTATGTTAGAAGTTAATTGCAACTAGGTCTTAAAAGCTGCGATAAGGGTTTAGTTTAGCTTAGCTCCTCTAACTTCCTAGTTGCAATGTGGCAGAAGTTCATTAGTTTGAATTGTTCCGAATAGTTAGTTCTTCAGTTCCTGCCTCCTGGTCATTTTTCCCAATATTCGATTGGGAGACCTTTGATGCTTCACGATATTCAATTGTGATTATGAGAGATCTTATTTTACAAATTGGCTTTGACTCGAACAATTTAATCTTATGTTTTTATTATGAATCTTGACTATATTGCTTAAATATCAAATTAATGCAAAATAGACAAATTTTGATATTTTTTCGGTGTAGTGGCGTATAATAGTAGGGGACAGATGGCCACCCCAAACCCCCATTTCCCCCCCTTCTCAATAGGCATATATATGTCAGCATTCGTATTTTCTATATATAAATACACATCAAATATATTACACCATCTTTATAGTGGCCCAGTGGTTAAGCACACCTTTCCGACTAAAATGACACGTGATCGAACCTGTTTTACAACATTTTAGCATTATTTTAGGATTTCAATTGTATTTTTAAGTGTAAATAAACAATTTTTTTTGGCAGAAATAAGATTTAAACCGCAATGATTATTACAAAAATACCTGAATCTTACCACCGTACCACTCATAACTATTTAAGTATTTATTGAATTTATAATATTATAATGACTATCATACAATATAATAAAGCAAGATTAGTATTATGGCAAGTTTGACATTTGTCAATTATTAAGAGTGTTTACTATTTTAAAAATTTCTATTAATAGTATTATTTCCTTAATTGTCTTTGTATATTTTTAATTATTTAAATTGTTAATTATTAAGTACTCTCAATTTTTTAATTATTAAGTTAAATAATTAATGTTATTTTTGGGATACACAAGTTCATTGTACGTATAAGCCTAATATGAGAGCTAAGCAAAACAATAATTTGAAATTTTTCACATCCTTTCACACTATACCACATATTAATAGACTTTTTCATTATCAATGCTCTAGCTCAAGTCCCAATTCCTGTTCCACTTCCACATATTCCTATAATCCTATTTCCTAAGTAGTAAGTACTCGGTATAACCATCTCACATATTCCTATCTTCGTTCTCATGGTAGATGCGGCTCATCTCCTTCTCTTTTTTACAATTTTTCTTTCTCTCTTCATCCTCTGATCTCCTTCATTACCACCATTTCAAATTTAATATTTCATATCCATAATCCCAAATTTCTCTTCTTCAACTCTCCACATTCCACTCATTTTTTTTTTTGAGATGAAGATGTATGTAATATGTTAGTAGGTTTAATATTTCAGTTTTATGGAGTGTGATATAGCCATTTCAAGTTACTTTGTCTTCTAACTTAAAGGTAATTTTTTTTTAGTTCTTCCTTTTCTTATTTGTTTTATTAATATTATTATTATTATTATTATTATTATTTATCTTTGATTTGTTCATTCTTTTTTCCTTATCACAGTATTATTTTGTTGTATGAATTTGGGACAAAGAATTTAGGAAATGTTCCGCGAGTACGGTAGATGTTTTCTCTAGCTATCTAAATTATGAGGGTGATGCACCAACTTTTTTTAACGTTCTTCTTTTGTTTTTACTAATTGGAGTATTTGGGTTATGTATAAGTGAACCGGTTATTTGTTTGTTTTCACAGGTCTTAAATACTAATGAATAAGTATGATTTGGCAAAAAGTATTACGTACTTAAGTAGCTATTGTGATTTCTTTACACATTTTCTACCTTTTCTTTCATAATTTGTTTCCATTTTGTACCTTTTTCATCTCATATTTACTCTGCAATTCATTTGTGCCTATGCCTAATTATATAGGTACAATAATTTCAATAGTAAGTCTCAATGTTTAAACTTAATGCAAATGTTGCTATGTTTTTTTAAAATCATTCTTTACTTTTTTTTTTGACGCAATCATTCTTTACTTAAATATATGGATCACTACCTGATAATATAGTTAAAGTGCCAAATCATTTTTCAAGTCACTGTACGCAGAAGCATATCCAAAACAAGTAAAGCAGCTGGATTAGTTTACGAACCAGAGCAAATTAGATCAAGTATAATTTTCCCGTGCCTGCACGGGTATACACACTAGTATTACTTAAATAGCAAATTAATGCAAAATAGACAAATATTGAATTTTTTTGGTGCAGTGGCGTATTATAGTTGGGACAGGGGTGGCCATGGTCACCCCAAACCCCGTTTCCCCCCTTCTCAATAGTTATATATATATATATATTTATGTTAGCATTCATATTTTTTATATGTATAGATAGCAAATGTTCTATACTATTACACAATACACACTATTTATGGTGGCCCAGAAGCGCGCCTTTCCTACTAAAATGACACTGGATCAAACCTGATTTACTTCTGTACCAATTATAATTTTTTAGCATTATTTTAGGATTTCAATATTTTTAGTGTAAATAAACATAAAAAAAATGGCAGAGATCATATGATTTAAACCGCAGTCATGATAGCAAAAACACCTGAATCTTACTTCTATACCACTCATAATTTTTTAAATATTTATTGAGTTCATAAGGTTATAACTCTTTGGCCCCCTCCAAAAATTCACTCAAGCTCTGCCACCACTGCTTGGGGATGCATTCTAACATAGCCTATGGTCTGGTTGTTTTAAGTTTTTAACTTTTGAGAGATCTCAGATAAGATATATTAAAGCAATAAAACTTCCTTTGATACAAAAATGTATCGCAAGCCCTTTGTTTTTGTTCCGTTTGCTTCTGCTGTAATCTAAAGCTTACAAGTTTGCCACTAGTCTAATTTTGATGGTTTCTTTCATTTGATATTGTTTTTAAATCATGTTAGTTGCATGCTTTTCCACAGTTTCTTGTTAAATTTCCTAATATAACGATTTTATGATTTGTTATGATGTTATTCAACCATATATTATATTTTATTTGTTTCGTTTTAATATTTACATATTCATCAGCTCTATAATATCAAGTATTCATGTTTAGTGACAATGCTGAAGTGCTTAGACAAACTTTTCTATACTCAAATCAATTTAGGTGAGAAGGAAACTCGTAGAAGATTGGCTTCCTGTTTTGGTTGTATGCAAAGACAATGTTTCACCTGCCAACAACAAATCATTATATCTAGAGCTTGAAGAAACATTTTTGCAAATAATCTCCACATTGCCCATGTCAGATGCTCAAGAATTGTTGCCACAGTGCCTTAGCTTTTCGACAAGAAATGTTGAAGATTGTCCTCACTTGGTAACGGCGTTCAACACCTGGTTCCGACGTGCAGCCCATCCCTTCAAACTAGATTCTCTATGTGATCAATCAGATACCTGATCGGCTGGAAGTTGACTGGCTTGTCAAATATTGTGCATTTGTATATACTTTTGTTCAGAAAGTTGAAGGTTAACATTGTACAGATAAGTGTCTTCTAGGAAGAACGACAACCAAGATACTTAGACCTTGTCCTATGGTCGGTGGTTGTGTCGGTGTGGCGAGTAAAGTTCCTGTATTAATATATTTTAAGAGAAGGGATAGTATATTAACTATTGTTACATATTTCGGTTTTGGGTTGGATGGATTTTTCCCAGACTCGACATCCGATCCAAAAATGGTTGGATTGCAACAAAATTCATCTTTTTCATTTTAACTGTTTCAGAAAATAGCTTAATTAAGTGTTTATCGCATAAGCGCTTATTGATAAGCTAATTTGAGAAATTAATATAAATTAGTGGAAAATGAGTTATAAATAACATAAACTGTTCTGTCAAAAATAAATAAATAACAAACTGTTATTCACAAGTCATTCTTAACAGCTTATAAAAATAAAGTTTAAAACAACATAGGTAGACCATAAACTATTTATATAATCTCTATCAAACACTTACATACATATTTATGATATAAGATAAGCTCACATGTGTTCTTCCAAACGGGTATATTTTTTCATCTTGTTTTTAATATATTTGGGTTAGCTGCGTTTTATGTTCCAGTTAGTATGGAAGGTATCCCATCCAATTAGGAAAGTACCTCATCTTTAATCATTATCGGAAAAATAGAGATTTTATTTTTAAGGCAAAACTGAGATTTTATTTTCAAAATTAAAAATTTTCATTGCAAAACTAAATTTTTTGTTTATATTTAATATTTTGCCTGAATTTTATAAATTTTCTTGTTCCGCCATTGCGCAGAAGCTACACTCATGAACTCCTCATCTGATTCGAGTGCAGTCATTGTATCTTGCAAAAGACACACTTCCAAATCTATGCTTCCCCCTCCTTCTCTACCTGGAGATGCGAACACTTTCCCATCACTTTTGTTTGCATAATCACTTTTGTTATCACGCGACAGGTTGCGCGCACGGGTCATGGATCTCCAAACAAATGCTGATAATGATTGGAATGAAGAGATTTTTGTTGAATTGGAAGACAATTCTTTGTTTGCCTTTGCTTTTAGTTCGGCAATAGCATTTGCTGAAAAGTGGAAGAATCTCTCTATCAGCTTGGGTCCATCATACCTGCAAATAAATTCATCATGGTGTTTGTAGGGGAGGTTAATTAGTGGACTGCAACCTTGTGGAAACCATCGATCGTGAATGGGATGGCGCAAAATCGGAATATTAACACCACCATCGACTTTACATTCCAGCCCTTGAGTTGTTTGAGCCCGAGCTTGAGCCTGAAAGATCTCAGACCATGTACTGAAGAAATTCCAAATTGAAGTACCATCAGCAAGAGAATGGTTCATGGAACAAGCAATGAAAACACCATCTACCAAATCAGTGACCTTGATAGTCAACAAAGGCATGGTGTGACCATCATGGTTCACTGCTTTGTGGTGGTCAAAGAATGAGTGAACAATATCAGAAGGGACATGAATAGGGGAAAGAATGTCAGATATGGTCATGTCTAAAGTTGCATGCATAAATTTTACACCAGGACTATTTTTGCAATCAACAAAAACTACATAGGTGGGAGGGTCTTCGGTTTTCACGGTGACAAGGCGGTCGACAAGTGGATGGAAATGAACAAGAGTAAAAGAAAGAGAGTCTTTGAGCTTATTCAACAGATTATTCATGAAATCTTGTTGATTCTCTACTAATGTGGGCTTCTTGAAGAGAAGGCCACACTGCATGTAATGCATTGACAACAAAGATATATCCCAAGGTGTTAAATAGCAAATTTGGTTTGAATCTTTGATGGGGTTGATGAAGCATTCAGAAACAACTTGCACAGAAGGTATGTTCATCTTTCAGGTTGTCTGATCAGATATACAATTCAGATTTGTGTTTGCATACGATACAATGATATATGGTTTTGTTTATGGAATAGGGATTTTATAGAGGAACTATGTTTTGAAAACTTAATTATGGTCAAAATATACAAATATTATTAAAGGTAAATTAATTTAAATATATATTCTTTATTAAAGGTAAATACTTACAAAAAAAAAATAGTAATTAACTAAATGCATGGAATAATAGAAATTTATTTGTATAAATGCATGCCAAAACAGTAAATTAATTAAAACAAATTCTTACTTATTTGTATAATAATATTAAATTAAAAAATAGTAATTACAGTAACTAAATGCATGCAACAATAGAAATTTCGGTCAAAGCGAGGTTGTTTTATTTTCCAAATTCTAATAAAATAAAAATTAGGTGTCTTTGTATGAGAGATATATTTTAAAGTGTGGTCAAATTCATAGTTTTATTATTATTCCCTACCATATTTTAACCGATAAAATTTGAAAAGTTTCGTCAAAGTCAAGCTAAGAGTTATTAGGATAATATTGGAAACTTAAGATTGAAAATACAAATGAGTCTCATACTCATTTGCTGTCACTTGCTGTCATTTAAGTGTAGTTATTTGCTTTCAATTGTATTTCCCATTTTGGTTCCAATTTAGGATTTCCAGGGATTGGGTGTAATTATATCGTGTAGAGCAAGTTGTATGTACACTGTATATAAATCAGCCTTGGAGCATCAATACAAACAGAAAAACAATTTTGCATCATCCTATTTCTTTATGGCTTCAGAGCGTGATCCTGAGAAACTGTCGATGACCAAAATGGGAGAGAAAAAGGATGATGGCAAAAATGACAAATCCAACAAAGATGAAAGTGAGTCTCATTTGAAGAAACAGATCTCTCCATACGATCTGTATTCAAGTGATAACCCAGGAAATATCATTACCCAAGTTCAATTGAATTCGAAGGGTGAAACTTATGATGAATGGTTTCGCGTAGTCCGAGGCTCGTTGAGAGCACGACGAAAGTTTGGATTCGTTGATGGATCGATTGCAAAACCTGATGACGCTGCTCCCGAAATCGATGATTGGTGGGCTGTCAATTCCATGATTGTTTCATGGATTTTGAATACGATTGAACCGAAACTTCGATCGACTATCACATATAGAGAGACCGCAAAAGAATTGTGGGATGATATCAAACAGAGGCTTGATGTCTCAAATGGACCTCGCATCCAACAATTGAAATCTGAATTGGCGAATTGCAAACAGAATGGAGACCCGATTGTGACATACTTTTGACGGCTTAAGAAGTTGTGGGATGAATTGAATGACTTCGACCAGATACCCATGTGCACATGTAATGGGTGCAAGTGCGGCATATCTGCAGCGCTGAACAAGAAGAGAGAAGAGGAGAAGCTTCACCAATTTCTGATGGGCCTTGATGACTCTCAATTTAGGACTGTGCGGTCTAGTGTTCTAATTCTGGACCCGCTGCCGAATCTGAACAGAGCATATCAGATGGTGGTGCAAGAGGAAAGAGTCATGACGCGAGTCAAGGAAGAACGTGGAGATCCAATCGCATTTGCTGTCAAATCTGGTAGGACATCGAGTTGGGAAAAGAAACCTCACACAGGGTCAGAGAAACCATGCCCACATTGTAAACGTGATGGGCATGATGTCGACTCGTGTTTTGAGCTGGTGGGTTACCCAGATTGGTGGGGAGATAGACCGAGATCTGACAGTCGTGTGCGTGGGAAAAAGGTGCATCGACCAATCAGTGGCGCGGTAAAAGGAAGAGAGAATAGTGCAAAAGTGAATATGACGCAAGTTGTTGATGACTCTGAAGCATTAACGAATGAACATGATCAGATGCTGCCGAGACTAAGTTCAAAGCAGTGGAATGCTCTTATCAATGCGATTAACGCACAAAAAGGTGGGACGAGTACAAGACTCACAGGTGAGAATTCATGGATTATTGACACGGGTGCCTCTCATCATATAACTAACACCCTTGCGTGCATGAATGATGTCCGAGATATAGAGCCTTGTCCTGTTGGAATGCCCAATGGGACACGGACATATGCAACTAAAGAAGGAGCGGTTGCTGTTAGTGACAAGCTAATATTGAAGCATGTTCTTTTTGTTCCTAATTTAAATTGCAACCTCATCTCAATCTCTCAACTTTTACATGATGCTGATTATATTGTTCACTTTACTAAAACTATGTGTGTTATACAGGACCGCACTTCGAGGATGACGATTGGAGCGGGTGAACAATTAGAGGGGCTTTATGTGCTTAGTGTGGTGACACCAGTCCATGCATACCAAGCAAAGGGTGTTGGATTTTGTGAGTTGTGGCATAGAAGAATGGGACACCCATCATCTAAGATAACTAGTACTGTGTGCACCCTTTAAGAACGAGGGGTATTTATGCTTACACTACTTAATAATATTTTAATTGATATAAATTTTATAAAATAGATTGTTGGATGGAAATTTTAAATCATATAGATCATTTGTGTAAAATTATAGAGAAATCTTAAATTATTTAATATGCTTTTAGACACATAAATATTAACGGAGTTTAACCAAAATTACACAAATCGTTAATTTTATTGTCAACAAAAATAACATATCACATGATTTTAGATTTGTCTAAAATTTTACACAAATGACCTATATAATATAAACTTTTAATCCAACGATGTATTTTATAAAATTATATATTGGTTAAAATATTATTGAGGTTATTGAGCGACTGAGACGGTAAATACTCTCAAATAATGGGATAGATAAGAAAAAACCAAAATATTAATTCTTGATTTCTTGAAGTTCATTTCATAGTTGATGAAACATTTTGTGTTAAAAGCATACGTATCAAACATGTCTTAGCTAAAACTGAGGTTTTTTATAGTGTGAAAGTTGAGGAATGACTTTTAAAAAATGAGATTATAAGTGGAACTCTTTTTAAGTAGCGCAGATTTTGATATTTTCACTAGTGTTCCGTTTATTTTATTTATTTTTTTGGGTTTCACCTTTTGGTTCCTAGGGGAAAGGAGCCCTAGTAGTCCAGAATTCGGCCGCGAGGTAAGTAAAGCTGGGAATCGAACCCGGATTCTCTCGAAATTCGTCTTTTAGTAAATCTTATTAACCACTTGAGTCCAATGACTTGGTTATATAGCTTAATTATATATAACGTCTTTGTTCTGTAGCTCTTCTTTATTGATCTTTGTTCGCAAAGATGGACCTAGACTTAAATAATCAGTCAGCTAAAAACCTTAAGTATTACTCAATTATTTTATCTTGATAAATTAATTAACAAACAATATATGAGATTACTACTAATATAATATGTATATTCATTGTAATAAAAACAATAAAAATAATATGTATATCCAAGAAAAAAAGGACAACAAACCATAAAATCTCTGTTAAAATAAAAAATCAACAAACTATTATCCAAAAAACTACAATTGATATTCAGAAAACTGATTCAAAAAAAATATATTTAGAAAACAAAAAGAACAATAACTTATTGAATACTCCCTCCGGCCCTATTTATAAGCAAAAATCACTTTTTAGATTCATTGAACAAGTGGTGTATCTAACCCAAATATAGGCTAGATACATCACTTGTACAATGAACTTAAAACGTGAGTTTTGCTTATAAATAAGGCAGGAGGGAGTATCTAATAAAACTCAAAATATATAGAATTCAAAAGTATACTTTTTTATAGTTTATTTTGATAACCTAATTCAACTATAACAATTTATTAATTTGTTTTTCAATTTTACCCACCCAAGTTTGCCTTAGGATCCCCATACCTTGTTAGCCATACCCATATTATCTTACTTGAAAAAAAACTATTAATTAAACATAATATTTTATGTCATTTCATATTTATATATTAGTTCAATATATTGCTAATTTTACCCGATCAATTTTTTTTTTAATTTTACTCAATATTAAATTTTTAATTACTTATCCACTATTTTTTGACGACAAAGTGAAAATTGATCATTTTTTTTTTACGGAAAGTGAAAATTGATCATTATAAAGTTAAACTATATAACTCTACATTTATGATAACAACAATTATATTACATATAACAAAAGACATCATTACATCAATCATCTATAATAGATTAGGAACTAATATTTGCATTAATACTTAAACTAATATATGTATTAAGAAACTTATAATCATCAATAATAAACTCTAAAGTAATTTTTATATTAATATTTGTATAAATATGTATGTAAAATTATTTATAAAGTATATTATTATTATTTTTGGAAAAAATTAAATTGGACTGATGCCGCACCATGCCTCACACAAATCCTCCCCAATTTGTTCGTCTGATGCCGAGACTTAATTTTATTTATAATATTTTTGTCGCGAAATCTTTTTTTTCTTTTTTTGATAGGCTTATCTCCAAATCTATGGTTATATTCACTTGAAGTACTCCAAGTTGGCATGTTTGATGATGGAAAGCGACATGCCACATATGAAACAAAAAGAAGGAGAAGCAATAATAGTCACGTTACATGTATTTTTTTTTTTTTTCCTTTTTAGGACTAAAACTTGTGGTTTGGAGACCAGGAGTTCAGATGAAGGAAAATAATAATCAATACATACAAACTTGTTTCCCTCAACACGACTTAGAAAAAACTTATAGTTTCATTCTTGGCATAATTATACATTTAGACTCAAATCTTTATTTTAAGTTTTAATTTTAATTTAGTTTTAAATGTTTTAAAAGTTTTATATTAAGTATAAATGTTTATTTTAAATTTTAATTTAATCATTTCTGTTAATTTTGTTCATGTGTTCAAGTTTTCAAATGTTCATGTATCTGTCCACATGTAGAAACTGTTTGTCACATGAGACAAAATTGACGGAAATGACCAAATTGAAACATAAAATAAACGTTTGAGACCAATATGAAACTTTTAAAACGTTTGGGACCAGAATGAAACTTAAAATAAATATTCGAGAACAAATATGTAATTAAGTCTTCATTTTATTAGAGCATCTCCAATAATTTTATCAAAGAGAGTATCATAGATTATTTATTGATTCGTACCTTATTTTATTTTATCATTGCAGTTCCATGACGTGATATAGAGGATATGAAAATTAATTATACGATATCTTATTTACCGTATCATAATTAATATTACCTATTTTTGAATCTCAAATTAAATATAATTGACAATTTGTTATTAATATATGATTCTCAAAGTGATATTATCATTGAAGAAAAATATGTATGAGTTGCATAAATATTATGTGGCATTGTAAGAACCACTTTTTAATTATGTATGATACTCATATCACCATTGGAGATGCTCTTAGTCAATTATTATTGACTTAAATGCATTTTTAGTTCTGTAACTATTTTTAAGATTTCACTTTAGTCTACTAACTATTTTTCATTCTATTTAGATCCTCTAATAATCCTTCTAATAGTCAAGTTGGTCCTAACCGTTAAGAATATACAAAAAAAATATTAACTGATTCTTTAGTGTGACATGGAATAATTTTGATTGTAGAGAAAAAAAGAAGAGATAGAAGCAAAGGAGAAGAACATAATTCCCAAATTAAATTTAGGGTTTTCAAGACTCCATCATTCTAACTCTACTCTTCTTTTTTCTTCTCTAATCAAGCTTACTCTTCTCTTCTCCATCAATTAAATTAGAGCAATTTTTGGATTTCATTGAACAAAGCAATTTCGTAAGCACTATCTGTTAGCATAATATTCTGGGTCATGAATTTGCTTTGGGAAATTGCTTATTATCTTTGGGTCCATGAATTTGCTCTCACGATAAGTCATGAAATTTCATGTGTTTCATAGATAATTCATGAGACATAAATCACAAATCAATTTTATGATAGCACTTTTCTTTTAGCAATTTCAATTAATTTTTTTTTTGCATTTGTTCTTTTTATAGGTTTGTTTGAGAGTGGTGAAGAAAAAAGTGTGAATTTTTTTGAGAATTTCTGGTTTATTTTAAGAGTTGTTTAAAGATGATGAAGAAGATGAACATGAGAGAAGAAATAAGATGAAGAAAAGTAGTATAAAACAATTGATGAAGAAGAGAAGAGAGTATGCTTGATTAGAGAAGGAAAGACAAGAGTAGAGTTAGATTGAGGAGTCTTGAAAACTTTAAATTTAATTTAGGAATTTTGTAGTTCTTTTCCCTTGCCTTCTATCTCTTCTTTTCTCTTTACATACAAAATTATGCCATGTCACACTAAGGAATCAAGTCATCTATTGCTATGTACGCAAAACTTAACGATATTTTGAATTTTTTTAACTGTTAGGATCAACTTGGTTAATGGAAGAAAAACTGGAGGATTTAAATGAAATGAAAAATAGTTAAAGGATTAAAACCTTGAAATAGTTAGAGAACCAAAAGTGTATTTAAACTATTATTATACGTGTATTATTTTATTCTACTTATAAACATTGCACATGCACATTATCTTTAGGGTTGGGAATAAGTTAAGCTAGGTTTTGCAAAGTTTAATCCTAACATGTCAAAAAATTGAAGGTTTGAGTTTGGCATGTGGCCTGTCATAGGTTTAATTTATCATTCTGAATCTGACTTTTAAAAGTATGATATAATTTGTTAGTCTGTTTAAAAGCTTATTTCACATAAACATATTAGTTTAAAATTGAGATTTGCACTGCATTTATAAAGACTATCTAGTATCTATGTAATATATCTAGCTAATGTGGGACTTCTAACACACTCCTTCACGTCCATAACTGAACAAGTTAGAATGTGAAATCAATAATAACGGGTGGCCCAATTATGGGAGGTCGCCACAACCAACAACAAATGAATCTAGGATACACTCAGATACCATATTAGAATTTGGGAGGCATATATTCAACCACAAAAGCTAGTTTAAAAGTTGAGATTTGCACTACATTTATAAAAGACTATCTATGTCAAATTTCTAGCTAATGTAGGACTTTCAACACAGTCTAGTAGACCTAAAAAACTTTTTTGATGGTCTGCGTCCTGACCTTTTTAACTATATAGACTTAAAAAAAATTCTAAGCCTATTCTATT
Organism: Trifolium dubium; assembly: GCA_951804385.1. Lineage (NCBI taxonomy): Eukaryota > Viridiplantae > Streptophyta > Magnoliopsida > Fabales > Fabaceae > Trifolium > Trifolium dubium. Next base: position 22,880,842 of record OX638075.1, on the reverse strand, counting down.
TAAAAAATAGTATGACCTAACCTAAACATATATAAACCCCCATAAATTGACCCGGGCTATTTCCAATGTTGAAAACAAACTACATACACACGAGAAATACTCGTATAATCACACTATTTAGTCATACAGACATAATAACACATAGTACTTCCTCCGGCCACAAAATATAAACAAATTTGATTTTTTTAATATATTTGATTATTGAAAATGAATCAAATACATCTATAGTCAAATTTATTTATATTTATGACCGGTTAAAGTAACATTTAATTATTTTCATTTTCTATCTTTATTTATTTATATGTGTGATCAAATATCAACCAACCATTGGTCACGACTCACGACCATTTAAGCGTTTCTCCATACACACAAACTTTTCCTTCTGTTCTCCTTTATCATTAATCATTATCCACATGCACATGCATTGCCTAAATATATGAGGAAATAACAAAACATATATTATATATAGGCATGTTTGAAACATTTTGATTTTTAGTTCTTAAAATGTGTTTTAGAAAATTGATTTCAAAAAGAAAAAACTTTTTAAATATATTTTATTTTTTTAGTTTTAAAACCAAATATATAAAAAACAATTTTTGAAAACAGTGTTATAGAATTGAATTATCAAGATTTTTAGTTTTTAATTTTTAAAAACTAAAAAATTGTTTTAGAGGAGTTATTCAAACAGAACTATGCAATTGCAAACAGAATTCTATTACATCCAATGCTGTGATTTCACCTTAATAAAAATACAATTCATCATTATCTTATTATAAATAATCACTTAGTCACCATAATATATATAGAGAAAGATATCATCACTCAACAGAAACAAAAGCTTAAGCCATGTTCACCTTTTTACAAAGTTTTCTTTCTCAAGAAAGCTTCTATTCATTATTCCCTATGTTTTTCTTCACTATCTTCTCATTATTTCTTATTTCTCTTTTCTTCATCATTAAATATTGGTATTTCAACAATTCTTCTGTCACACAAAAAAACTCACCTCCTTCACCTCCAAGATTTCCTCTACTTGGTAATCTCTACCAACTTGGCTTATTCCCTTACCGATCACTCCAAAAATTATCTCACAAATATGGCCCTTTAATGCTTCTTTATTTCGGGAAGGTTCCGGTACTTGTGGTTTCCTCAGCTGATGCAGCTAGTAAAGTAATGAAAACTCATAATTTGGTTTTCTGTGACAGGCCACAGAGTAAAATCTTTGATATACTTCTATATGGTTCCAAAGATGTGGCAAGTTGTGCATATGGTGAGTATTGGAGACGATTAAGGAGTCTCAGTGTGTTACACCTTTTGAGTAACAAAAGAGTTCAATCTTATCGTCGTGTAAGAGAGGAAGAAACTTTAAGAATGATGGAATATATTAAGGAGTGTTGTTCTTCTGCATCACTTTTGAATTTAACAAAGTTGTGTTCTACAACTACTAATGATATAGTATATAGGGTGGCTCTAGGGAAAAGATACCGCGAAGGCGGAGGGAAGAAATTTCAGGTGTTGTTGTTAGAGTTTGGTTAGTTATTAGGTACTGTATGGATAGGAAACTATATAGCTTGGCTTGATTGGTTTGGGAAAATTAATGGTTTTTATAGCAGGGCAAAAAAATGTGCCAAATATTTGGATAAGTTTATAGAACAAGTAATTGAGGAGCACATTATTAGTCATAGGTTGAGGAATGGTAGTGTTGATAACGAGGAGCAGGGTGATTTTGTCGACGTTTTGCTTTCTGTACAAAAAAAAATTGTATATTTACCATAAAAAACATCATATATATATTTTAATATTAAAATTAGCACCAATAACATCAAAAATAGTTGGTTAATAATCAATTTTTTATGCTAATTTTGCTTTATAGTGATTTTGATTTTCTCTCACACATATTTAAATTTTTTGAAGACTTACTACTTGTTAATTACAATTTTAAATAAGTAAAAAAAACAAAATCTCCCCAACAAGGAGTTGAACCACGACCTCAAATTTAACAAAACCGCATGAGGAAGCATTGTGTCACTGAATCAACGAAAGTTTAATGCAAATAATACAGCAAAACACATATTTAACTAATATCATTAATGATGGGTATGAAAAAAATATAGAGGCCCTCAATATAAGGAGACCCAAGGCTATGGCCCAGCTTACCCAGCCTCTGGGCCGGACCTGATATTAAACTGATTCTCGACTCCTATGATGATATGTTATTATGCTGTTAATATGGACCCTAGCTAAGATATATTCCGAAAATTACGTTGAAAAAATTAGTGTTAACTGCAAGAATTTTTTGCTAATACGTATGAAATTCTAACTTCGTGATACATAATTTGTTGTAATGATTCTTTTGCGCTATGATTGATCGTTTTCCCCCATGCATGTAGGACATGTTTGCTACAGGTACAGACACTACCTACACAGTCCTAGAATGGGCAATGACAGAACTGTTAAGACACAAAACTGTGATGCATAAATTACAAGATGAGGTCAGAACTGTGGTTGGCAACAGAACTCATGTAACTGAAGAGGATTTGGTTAACATGAACTACTTGAAGGCTGTGATTAAAGAAACTCTTCGCCTCCATCTACCGGTTCCATTATTAGTCCCTCGTAAATCCATGCAAGATATAAAACTAAATGGTTATGACATTGCAGCCGGAACACAGGTAATAGTAAATGCTTGGGCAATTGCAAGAGACCCTTCATGTTGGGAACAACCTCTAGAGTTTAAACCAGAAAGGTTTTTGAACAGTTCAATAGATTTTAAAGGATTGGACTTTGAACTACTCCCATTTGGAGCAGGAAGGAGAGGTTGTCCTGGAGTGTTTTTTGCTATTGCTGTGAATGAATTGGTGTTAGCAAATCTTGTTTACCAATTTGATTGGAAATTGCCTAATGGAGTAGAAGGAAAGGATTTGAACATGTCTGAGACTTTTGGCATTACTTGTCATAGAAAATACCCTCTACTTGCGGTTGCTATCAAATATGACAGGAATGAATAAACAAACTATTACAATAGTCAAGGTTCAAAGAAATGACATTATTAAATAGTGTGTAAACAGTTTGAAATTATACTTTAATGTTTATGTTATTGTTAAAAAACTATAATTGAACAATCTATATTGATGTTTGGACTTTGAACAAATTTAATTTTGATGTACTAATAATAACTTTCAAACACATAAGAAATATGGTCTTAACTCTTAAAGTAAACAAGACACTAATTTTTCTTAAGAATAATTCCTCCGTTGTACCGTCTCTGATGGTCTGCATATGATCAAGCGAATGACCGCACGTTGGCCACCAAAGTCCGAAGGTAGGGGGTTTGAGGGAGTTCAACTGAACTTCTGAACGTTGCAAATATACCATTATATACATTTTGAACCCCTATAAATATATTTTTCACCACTAACTCAAAATGTCAATAAACTCTCAAAAGTTTGAATCTGTTAATTAATTAGGATTGGCTTCACCGTACCACTTACTAAAAATAGAAAAGGAGGACAGGAGGAAAAAATAGAAAAGGAACACTTGGCCAAAGGAATCTTGCAACAAGTACGTTGATGTTTGTTTGGGGCCATATTTCTTGGAGCTTAGTGCATGTATTTTGGACGGTGCCATCTAATATATTATCTCCGTCCTGATATATAAAACTTATTTTGACTAAATGATATTATTTATGTATTTTGTTTTGACTATATTTTTTTATAAATTATAAATGTAAATATTAGCATATACGATCTTGTTTGATTCGTCTTGATGAGTATTTTTAAGATATCAAATTTTTATAATTTTTACTAATGCACAATTAAAGATATTAATGATCAAAATTGTGCATTGACAAACATGCAGTGGTTAAAATGGGTCTTATAATTTGAGACGGAGATAGAGAGAATTCCACTTTTGAGCTAGAGTCTAAGGATAAAGAGAGACCAGGTGTAATAAGACGCACACCCACCCACTTTATGATAACGGCGAAGTTTGCCATTATCTTATCGGCTTATCTTATATATTTACATATGTGAACATTCAAGAATAATTGTTTTATGTAGATTTTAAAACATTAATGTAAGTCTTACAAAATGTGTATACAGAGGAATGTGAGTTTTACAAATTTATGCATATAGAAGAAAGTTGATCAACAATTGGCTAATATCTTTTTAGAGAGATAAGCTATTCCTTCTTTCTAATAAGTTTTTCTCTTCCTAAAACAAAAGGGGTGATTTTGGGTATTTTCTTGACCCGAAATCACCCCTATTCATCTTTTTTCTTCTTTTTTAATTTCAAATAAGTGGTTTTTCATATAGATTAAATTTTTTGTCGTGATTTCGTCGTCTCAGTGCGACGTTTTTTTTTAATTTCTTTGTCTCTGTGCGGTGTTTGTTTTCCCGTCTCTGTGCGGTGTTTGTTTGTCTCCGTCTTGTTACGGTGTTCATTTGCTTCAGATTGTTCGATCAACTACTCTTTCAACGAATGATCAAGTTCGTCAACGATGCAGATCCGGAAACATAGGTATTCTGGTTACTTTGATTATATCACATTAGTTGTAGGCATGAGTATGCCGTTGTATGCTTTTAACTCAGATGATGTGAGTTTGTTCGCAGATTCATCCTTTACGTTTTTAGCAGAATTGAATTTGTACTTGAATATGATGTACTCTACCAATTTGAATTAATGAATATCTTTTCATTTTGTAAAAAATAAGAAAAAAGTTGATCACAAAAACAAAAATAGAAGAAATATTTTTAGATCATTCATTACGGAGGATTCTACTCCCTCTAGCAACATATTTAAGTAAAATTGATTTTTTTTAATGGATCAAATACATCAACAGTCAAATAAATAAAAAAATAATTTTTACTTATATTTGTGGCTAAACACTACACACCGTACCCCCCCCCCCCCCCTGTTTTAGATAGTAATAAACAAGAAATTGAGAGATTTTGTACTTTTTATGGCACAAACATAATTTGTCTCTTCTTTTTAGTGTATTCTATGACACAAATAACGTTTGATCTGCTAAAAAATAAATGAACGGACAGAACAACTTATTGTTGTACTGCGATTGATTTTAAAACTGTCATTGGGACTGGAAAAATTATTGGAAGTCAAGGGACTGGACAAAATCAAATATTTTTGTCTCCCATTGATTAAACCATAAGATAACTTTTTGTTCTCAGCACAACTTGTCTAAATCACCGAAATAACATTTTCTCCATCAAGTATCATACAAGACAAATTTATTCAATACTGTAAATATTTGTTGTTTTGTTCTCCCTTGTACTGTCATGTACTATTCTGTCCAATACTTTCATTTTGTAGATAAAACGGATCCATAATTTGTCTCTTCTTTCTTTCTTTTCTTTCAACTTCTTACACCTCTTTTATTGTAAAAACTTTTATTTCTTTGTGGTAAAAAAATTGGGTTGTAATTAAATTGTTTCAAACTTTGATTTACTTAATTCAAGATGATAACGAGTTCAAAAAATCTTTATTTTGATATAGGACAAACTTTATTTTTGTAATATCTGTTTAATATCTATTGTTCAGGAACACATGAAATAATTTTTTACAGTAGTAATTATTATTATTATTAATAAAAGGGTTGACTAAAATTTTGTTATTATGCAAGAATAGATTCATGGGGAGATTATCAATTTTATAGTAGATTCATGAGGAAATTGTTAATTACACGATTGTTAAATTTTTTAGTATATTCACGGGGAAATTTTAGTAAAAAATATTGATTAAAATATTATTTAATGGAAAATGTGATTAAAATATCATTATATTAATTAAAAAATTATTTTTAACTATAACTATCAAGATCAAACACATTCAACACGATGAATCGTACGTAACGCGCGACATGTGCGATGAACAAGTATCTTACTAGTTGTTAAAGAAAAAACAAGGTGTATTCAATTAGAGGTAAGGTTGGATGTTCGTATCCACATAGCCAATCAACATGCTTTTTTTGTGAAGACGAGAAGGTTGATTACTATAAATTTTTCATGATTTTTTTTTTGGTACAGATTTTTTGTGAAAATTTTATCACTACTTTTGAGTCCAAAAAACTAAGAAAGAAAACATGGCATTTTTTTTAAGTAGTCTGATGATTACAATTTTAATTTTAGAGATGAATAAATAGATAGTCAAAAATTTGAACTCTAATTTTTGCATATAAAATATTATGTCTTTATTAACATGACATTTTACTAAAAGTTTTGTAGATTTTATCATCAAAAATAATAAAGCTTTGTAGATTTCAAAAGCTTTGATAAATATTAATTGTATTAGTTTATTAAAAAAAATTTAAAATGTTAGTCATAAACACAAGGAACAAATCATGATAAAAAATTTAAGGTTCGAACTTCAGTAATATCTAATCTAATTACACTTACCAGACATATCAAATTTAATTTTATCAGTTATTTGATGTCTAAACGATATCCCAGACCAGATTAAATTGATGGTAAAAAAAATCAGCATTAATCAAATTCCAAAACAAAGTTTAGAAGAAAAAAATAAACAATTTAGAACTTCCGATCATGCATCCAAACTTTTATTTAAACGGAAAAAAATCATCTCAACTTGCCAAAAAGAAAATACAAAAGTCAATTTCTTGTCTTTCTTTCTTTCATTCATAAGATTGTAGTTGTGGATACACATGCTACCTCACAAAAAAATGTAGTGAAAGTGAAAAGGAGCCCTGATTTTTTGAACAATCCTTTATTCTTTTATAACCATATATCGGAACATTTAACATGATGATGGTGCGTATGTTTAAGCTTTAAAAAAATAAAAATTTAGAGATTTTATTTGTAGAGATTTTGAAGAAAATCTAAAATTACTGTGTTTGTTTACAATCATAAAAATCTATTTTGATTCTATTGACTTCACTTTGCACATGATTAATGATGTTCAAAAAAATAGATTTTGAAAAAAAATTTTGAAAATAGTTTTTCATTTTGAAGAAAAAACTGATTTTTTTTTTAAAATAATTTCTTAAAAATCTGAAAGTAACACAAGTAAAATAAAAGAAGTGATTTTTTTATAAGAAAAAATAGATTTTTTTGCAAAGTCCCTTTTCTTTTTTCTTCTTAACATGTAAAGGTATGAGTGCAAGTTTAAAAAGAAAAAGATGATGTAACAATTGTTACATTTTTCTCTTAGAATAGCCATAATAACCGAAACAAATCATTCTTGGACCCCTTTCTTTATAAATATGGATAATAAGATAACAAGGAAGATCAAAATTGAACTATTTTTTTTCTTTCTAGTTTCTACCATACAAGGGAGTGTATAGGTACTAATGTAAAAAAATGATTTAAATCAAGCATCTTTTTGTTTGAGAAAATCCATAGAACTGTTTTCATAATTATGTTACAAGTTTGAAATATTCTTGAAGAGTCTATTAAGCGTACAATGTGAATTCTCCCCTCTTGATTGAGTTTCTTCATAAACAAGAGTCAGAGATCGAACTCTAACCACACTTGCTTAAGGCGTCTCAGGCGCTTGCCACCCAAACCAACAACTCCATGTGATTGTTGGTTCAGAAGTTGAGAAAATCAATTTGGAAGACCAATTTCACCATGTTTTATTAAAGATGGATTGTTATGAACTTATGATCACAGTGAAAATCAAGACTAAGCCCCCTTAAATCATGCTATTACCTTACCATCTTAATAAATGGGGAAAATAATCAAAAAACTTCTTCATGCTTCACTCAACATTATAACTGGTATATAATGGTACAAAAAATAAACTATATTACATACAGCAAACAAGCCAAAATTATATTTAGATATATCCTTTGCACTCAATGGACAAGACATTAAGCATGTTGTCTTTGGACCAAGATGGAGATGGAAAAAACTAAGGTTAGCTGTCTTTGGATCAAGAGGGAGATAGACAAAAGAAGAAATAGAACTTGAGTAAATTAGAATAGCCGTCTTCTGAATTGGCCGGTGGCACCTTGGTACGATTTAACGAGTATGCCAACTCCAATGCCAATTCCAAGGCAAACACTAAGTCCAATACCAACACCAACCCTAACACCGGCATTAAACCACGAAAGTTCTCCATCTTCGCCATCAGCGTATGCTGTTCTCGTGTATAGGCTGTGATAATCCTCATCTTCGTGTTTGTCGTACATGTAATCTGGGGCCTGCAGCATTGGCATATAAATTATTAAGAGTGGGTATCTATAATTTGTTGGGAAAAAATATTTTCTTCAAAGTCCAAATGGTCTGGTTATAAATTTTTCACATCTTGTGAAGAGAACTAATTTCAACACTGGGGCGGCGTGTGGATGTTAATTTCAAGCCTGCGTGTGCTTGAGAGGGGAGACAGCTATTACTAAAAGACAATACAGAATTGTGCAAGAAAAGTTATGGGAAAAATGACAACGAAACTTCAGAAAAGAGCCAAGGTAATTTGCATGTTTTATTATAGTTTTACTATGTTGCTTATATTTGTTAAACCATCTCATATTTCAAATGTCTCAATGAAATTGCATTGAGCCAGTTGAAACAAAGCCACACCAGTGTTGTGAAAATAATAGTTTGTTCAAATTCCACTTAACTATACAATGCTTTAGTTCCGCTATTTAACTTCACTTTGTACTAAATAGTATAACGCAGAACAATAGCGATTTGTTCAAATTTTTGCAATGTCATTAACGCTATAGTGGCATTATTTGACAGCACCGAGTGCCAGGGCAAAAAAAGGCATAAAGCTAACTAGGCTGATGAACTGACATATCTAAAGAGGAGAATTTAAGAAGCACACAGAAAAACGTAATACGATAAGCACTAATAGTTACCTGCAAAGCAAACACAGAAGAAGGATCTTTCCCATTTTCATTAGCTTCATCCTCTGGAATTGCATTCAACGCCCCCTTCCTTGTATGTCTTTTTTGAAAACTAAGATGCAGGGTCTTTGTTAAGATGATTGGAGTACCGGAGAACGACCCCGCAATGTAGACTTCGATTGTTGGAAGAGTAGAGTCTGGCAACAGCAATTGCTTCTCCTTAAAGAACTTTGTGCCTGGAACTATGTTTGACTCACAGTTCATGCTCCAACTTTGCCCATTAGAATTTGATTCTCTAACAACACCATTGCTGTTACATAATTCCAAAGCACCGAAAAGAAGCAGATTATCTTTATCAAACACCTCAAACTTCACACTACCACTCATCCTTATACTATCCGTGCTTACAAATGTAACTTCTTCCGATTTTCTATCTACCCTATCTCTTTTGAGAAGGGTTGATATTCCATCAGAATATATACTATTACGAACGCCGTTAACTTCAAGAAGGGTATCGGGATTTAAAGGAACATGGTTAAGTGTGAGTACCTCAGGAGTGGAATTATCAAGCTCACACTTACTAACTCTTACATAAAATACCCTTATGTCTAACCAAGGTAATGAACCCTTCATGGAGGGTTGATAAGAGTGTGTGTGCCTAGCAATAGAGTATCCATTTTCAATCGGTCCATTTCCATTAACCTTATAAGAATTCTCCATTGCGAGACAGTTCAATTTTCTTCCTCATGCAAATTCCTTCATTTCAATTGAACCAATGACTTGGACAAAAACTAATCCACTGCATGAAACAAAGCTAATTCAGCTCAATTTAAACAACCATAAAAAACGCGAAGAACATTAGATTAAATCTAACACAAAAGGTAATAATCTTCACTAACATAAGAGCTCAAATAGATCTATGAATGAAACAAAGCAAAAGAATATCACATAAATAAGAAACGAAGTAAAGCTCATAGCTACAATAAAACAAACCAGTTCTACTCAAAACAAGATACTTTATGAGGAGATATAAACTAACTAACCCTTACTCAATCAAATTAAAATTTTAAATAAACTAGAAATATGATTCAATAAACCAAAATTAAATTCAAAGATGAATTTCTAAACCAAATAAACATAAAAATTCAATAATAAATAATAAAATTGAGTAGAAAATGAAACAGTAACCAGACCTGAAAAACAGACAAAAAGAAGATAAGAAGAAGATGAATCTAGAAATTCCTCCAACACAACATCATCTATTCGGTGGAAAAATCTGCAGAAACCCTTTTCTCTCTATAATTCAATATATATAGTTTGATATAAAATCACATCAATTTACCAAAGAAAAATTGAAACTTTGATATAAAATTGAAACTTTGATATCAATTCTATAGATTTAGACAAAAACAGCCGGCGAAACACGACACACACACAACAAACATCATAGGAACACGACAAAAATCGTCACTAATAAATTAGAAATTAAAATTAAAATGAAAATTAAAAACACATTATTTAAAAGCAAACCGCACTCACAATAAAATATCTTGTGGCTTTAACTTTTATACCCCAAAATTAAAAATGAAAATTTGATTAATAATAATAATAACAATAAATCAAGCAAAATAAAAGATTTTGACTCACACCCAGAATTTATTAAAGCTTAGAGAACAAACCCAAGTGCTCAAAATCAAATCTTGCAATAAGATTGAAATCGATTTTGAAACAATGTGTAGAGAGAAGATGGGGGTGATGTTTGAATTATGGGTTATGTGGGTCCCTTTTTGTATATGATATTCTTGAGATCTTATCCAAAATGAAAATGAAAAATGAATGAGAGAGTGTGAAAAAGATGTGTTGTGTTGTGTTGTGCTGCGTTTTTAAGGTTAGTAGCAGTTTTCTCTCCTTGCTGTAAGGAGATCGATTACTTGCAAGGATGGAATTCGAAGCTGAAAAAACTGTGATATATGTGTGACTTTTTTTTATTAATTATTATTAATTCATTGATTAATTATAGATCAGTCCTATCTTGTTATCAACAAAAAACAAAAAAAAAACAGTCCTGTCTGATCCATAAAAAAATGAAAAATAAAAAAATATCGGAATGTCCAAAATTTCTAGTGTATACATTTCTTACATTCATTTTTAACAGTTATATTTTACTTTTTTTAATAAATGTGATTTTTGTTTTTTCTTTTATATTATAGAACGGAGGGAGTATCTCAATATATATTTTCGACTATTAATAATTTTAATTATGCATTAATATAAAACTTATAAAAAATTATGTTTTGAAAAATATTCATCGAAACAAATTAAACAATATTTTATATGTTAATATTTGTTTTTATATATTAATAAAAATATTTAAAGTCAAGTTAAGTTATATGAATAGTGCACACCTAACTCAAACAACAATTAAAAAAGAACTGAGGTAACCAAAAAATATATTAATAAAAATGTATGGTGAAGTGGCTTATATGAATAGTGTGCACCTAGCTCAAACGATAATTAAATGGAAACTGAGGTGTCCTTATATATGATGTGTGATGTCCTTACCAACTGAATTAAGAGAATAGAACTAAAGTGTTACAAATAAATAAATTAAATGACCAATTTGATAAAAAAAACAAAGATAAATTAAATGACCAATTTGATAAAATAAAATAAAAAACTAAAAAGTTTAACACTGCTCTTCTTGAGAAGTGGTGTTGGTGGATAAGGGGGTTTGTGGTTTTAGGTGTTAGAGGCTAGGTACAGTGTAGAGGGTGGCCGTTTGTGTGAGGGGGGAGGAGAGGGTCACCTTGGTGGCAGCAGATAGTGAAGATTAGGGATAGGGCGGTTGGGCTTGGGGGAGGTTGGTTCGCGGAGGGAGAGGTGAGACGGGTTGGGCATGGGCGGGACACTTCTTTTTAGTCGGATCCTTGGCTAGGTGTAGTTCCGTTGTTTGTGAGGTTTGGTCGCCTGTTTGATTTGGCAGAGACCAAATATCACTCATCTAGTTGCTGAGATGTTTTCGTTAGGGTGGGGTGCAGGAGGGAGAGCGTGGGAGTGGCGGAGACAGTTATGGGCAAGGGAGGAGGAGTTATTGGGGAAGTGTCAGGCTTTACTTCAAAATTTTCAATTACAGGAACAGTTGGCTGATGTTTGGAGGTGACGTTTTGATCCAGAGCTTAGGTACACAGTCAGTGGAGCTTATTAGTTATTGACCATTCAGGATGTAATTACTTTAAATGCGGCAGCCGATCTTATTTAGCATAGACAAGTTCCTTTAAAGGTGTCTATTCTTGCTTGGAGACTTTTGCGAGACAGATTGCCGACGAAGACTAATTTGGTGCGACGAGGTATTCTGTTACCAGAGGTTCAGCTTTGTGTCTCAGGTTGTGGTGGCATTGAGTCAGCCCAACATCTTTTCCTTACGTGTGGTTTTTTTGGTTCCTTATGGTCGTTGGTTCGGGCGTGGATTGGATTCGCGGCGGTGGACCCTTCGACTCCATCAGCTAATTTTTTACAATTTGTATATGCAGTAGGAGGTGGCGAGAAATAAAATAAACATTTACACCCTTCGTCTCAAAATAAATTACTTAGGATCTGTTTGGCAACACCATTTTTTGAGCTTATAGTTTATAAGCTCATTATAAAAAAAAATAGCCTTGTTTAGTAACATTTTTTCCACATGAGCTTATAGTTTATTTTACTAGCTTATAGCTTATTTTTTATATAACCTATTTCAATTAGCTTATAACTTATTATTGTTTTTCCAACTTTACTCATATTATCTTACTTAAAAACAATTAAATATTAATTCAACATTTATTTTTTACGTCATTTCATATTTATAAGTAAGTCAACCCAAGGGGTGTGGTTGAGCGGCATGGGGCTCATCCTCCCTTAACCAAGGGTCGAGGGTTCGATCCTCACCTTGGGTATGGAGCAGCTTTAAATCCTTGGGCCAGCTATCCCACCCTTCGAGGTGCCTCCAATCTAGCGAGGGATTAGTCACTCGTTCGGCAGTGGATACCCCGGTCTCAACCAAAAAACTATTTATAAGTCAGTCAAATTGCTAATTTTATCAAACAATTCAATTAGCTTATCAGCTATAAGCCATAAGCCACCAGTTATAAGCTATCACTCATCGACTATAAGCTATTTTTACCAAACAGACCCTTACTTGGCAAAATTATTATCCCAAAATAAATGACTTTTACTCTTTATAATATTGCGTTTTCCTATTTTATTCCTTTTTACTTATATAGTGTAATGATTAAAGGTGACAGTAAAAGTAACTAAAAAGAAGAATATTTTAATAAAAGTCATATTCTCTCTCTTTCATTTACATAGTTTTCGTAAAGTGTGTGAAATTGTCAAATAAGTCTTTTTTCTCTTATTCTCTCCGTACTAAAATATAAGACACTTTGAGGGAAAAAATTGTGTCTAAATATAAATCACTTTACAATACGAATGAAACATTTAATGTTATTTTTTTTATTATACATTTAACTATTTATTTCTTTCTCTTCTTTTATTTCATCAATTTATTTTTTTCATACTAATAATAATGAATGTCAATTTAGTAACTAATTCATAATTTCTCTTTTTCATACGATATTAATTACATTTCATAATTTTTATAATATAACTTATACTCTCTTCTATCTTTATTATAAGAATAAATTAACTTTTTTGAATCATTGAAAAAATGATGAATCTTGTTCACAATATAGCCTAGATTCATTACTTTTTTAATGAACCTAGAAAGTAAATTTTTTTCTTATAATAAAGACGGAGGGAGTTGTATATTATGGGATGGAGGTATTATAAGATTATGATTATAGCTCAATTTGTATGACATATTACGCGTATGTATAAGGATCGAAATTCGAACTCTGATTTGTTCACTTATTCATCTTTAATGAGATAAAATTCTAATCACCGGTTTGTTTGCCGGACCAAACCGAAATAAGCATTTTATTTTATGTACCATCATCGTGTTTCTGTTTCGTTAGGTTTTAAGTTAGGAGAACACTGTTGAGCTGAGGTTTTAGAATGGTGGAAGAAGCAGTTCTCAACTACCTGGAAAGTAACGACGAGATTACAGATACATGTGTAAAATTAAGAAAAAAGATAGCAAGTTTTTGTAAACCAAAAATAAAATTGTCTTAGAAAAACTACAACCTACTATGAAGATACAAACTACTGATGCAAAATCATCAATCAAAGAGACAAATACTCCAGCTCTGTTTAAACATCCTATATAAACCAGTAAAGTCTGCGAAAACTATACAACTAATATGACTTGCCAAATAAAAATATTACAACACAAACATGTACAAATCATCCCTCATGGCTTAATCGAAAGAAAGAAAAACTTTGCAATGACCCATAACTGATTAAAAAAACATATACCAAGATAACCATGTTATTTATGAATTAAAATGATTAAGAATTAATCTATATAACAAACTATATATCTAAGGTCAGCATAGATTTGTAATACCTTGAGAATGATGTCCATAGTCTTCCACTAATAACTACCATGGAACATTGTTCTCATATAAAAATGAGCAGTGTGAGGAACTTTGTTTACTCAAAAAGCTGTATTTAAGACTTTTTTATTATATTAAATGTTTAATATTACCATTTTTCGGGTATATAGATTAAATGATAATGTCATCATAAAATCACATACACAAAGCAGATGATCAGAGATCAAACCCAATTATAGACGTCCTATCTAGCAATTTCGGCATTTTTTCAGTTGTGTTAGGATTTCGGGACAACATTGAATTATACCATTTAATTATGCTTTCTTGTTTTTTTCAAAAGGATGAAATCAACCCCCTGTAAAGATAATCATTTAAAATTACATAAAGTTTGTACAAAAAAAATTAATCATTTTTAATTTCTTTTTAAAACTCATCCAAAAATAAAAAATCAAAACCATCGAAACCATAACTTTTGAAACTATCACAATCACAGACAATTTACTTTACTTCTTTCACCGAAAAATTATTGATCAATTTTAGTGCTTCATTGTCAGAAATAATTTAAAATGGTAATAAACTCTCCTTTATGTGATTAAATTTCTCCTTCGGTGTCTCATGAACTGAGCTCAATTGGTTAGACACCGCATTATATATGCATGGGGCGGGGGTTCGAACCCTGGTCATCCCACTTTTCGACTTTAAAAGTGGAATTTCTAACCAATAGACTACTTGATATAAAAAAATTCTCCTTCAATACAAAACAATCTCATCATTCACTTCGCTTCAAAAAAAAAAAAACCTCATCATTCACTTGTATTTGGTTCTCCTTCACATATCATGGTCCGCCCAAAACTTCAACATTTGAAATGGTCGTGTATCAAGCAACATAAGTGGAATATGATCTGATAAACCTCTTGTCAACACCCATTGTAAATTCCTACCCAAAAAAAAAAACATCCATTGTAAACAATAAGTCCATGTGTTACACAACTTTCTAATGATAAAAATCGATCTAACACATTAACATTTAACATGTATATCCTCCTCCTTTATAGAATCAAAACTCCATCTCCCCGTAAGTTTATATACAAGAGTCGATATTCGAACTTTAGACACCTCACTAGTTCTTAGACTATTTGACAATAAAAAAAAAATCAACTCCTTATACGCTTTACCTCAGATCTTATAATAGTTTAATGTTTTTTAATGTAGAGTTTATAAATCAATTCAACAACAACATCGATATTTTAATATAGAATATTTTCGCCTCAATTTAAACTGAAAATATTTGATTATTTTATCAATAAAAAAATAAAATTATATCTAAATAAATTATATATTTCACTTAGTGATGGTAAAATAGTATCTCCAAAAAAGTTATCGAATTTTAGCCACTAGCTATTGTTAAAAAAAAAAACAATATATTCCAAATTACTAAATTTGAAAAAGAAAAAAACATCTTAAGGAATTTGCCAAAATAAAATAAAATATCTTAACGAATACTATAGCATAGCATAGCATGGCCCAACGGCGCACAAGTAAAAGTTGACTGCGTACACTACACATTAGCCTCAGATTAGGATTCCACGTAGCCCTAGTTTTCATCCCAATCCCATAACAAATCTCCATCTATATAAACACCCCATTCCATTCACTCCTAGAAATATCTTCCCTCAGTTCCCAATTACATACTTCAATGGCTTCTTCTGATGTTGAGTACCGCTGCTTCGTCGGCGGTCTTGCCTGGGGCACCGACAGCGACGCCCTCGCCAAAGCCTTCTCTTCCTATGGCGAAATCACTGATTCCAAGGTCCGTTTGATTGCACGATTCGGAGGATTTCTCTCGAAACCCGATCTGTTCTGTTACTGTGTTACTGTTACTTGATCTATTATGTTACTCTGATTCTGTTACTATTGATTATGATTCTTTTGTTACTCACTCTCACACCAATAGGTACGTTCATCTTCATCTTCTAATCAAAGGCGAAGATCGATCGGTTACTATTCGGTTTCGGTTATGGATGTGTTATTTGTTTTGTGTGATTTTTTTTAGATCTGAATTGTTTTAGTTTTTTGTTCTTGTCTAGGTTATTAATGATCGTGAAACTGGACGATCAAGAGGATTTGGATTTGTTACGTTTGCGACGGAGAAATCGATGAGAGATGCAATTGAAGGGATGAACGGTCAGGATATTGACGGCCGTAATATTACTGTGAATGAAGCTCAGTCCCGTACTCGAGGTGGTGGTGGTGGTGGATATGGTGGAGGAGGTGGAGGTTATGGCGGCGGTGGTCGTCGTGATGGAGGATACAACAGAAACGGTGGTGGTGGAGGATATGGTGGAGGTGGTGGCGGTTATGGTGGTGGTAGGGATCGTGGATATGGTGGAGGTGGTGATCGTGGTTATGGTGGTGGTGGTGGTGATCGTGGTTATGGTGGTGGCCGTGATCGTTATGGTGGAGGTGATGGCGGTGATCGCTATGGTGGAGGAGGTGGTGGTGATCGCCATTCTCGTGGCGGCGAAAGCGGTGGGAACTGGAGGAATTAGTTAATTAAGTAGTTAGCGCCGTATGGGGTTTTTTAATATATGAATGTTCGCAAACATTAGTTGGTTGAATTTAGCTGCTATGGTATATTTTATGTTATGATTTAAAAATGGTTTGTATCTCGTTTTTGATCTTCTGAATCTGGTTGTTGTGATTAAACGATCAATTGAAAGGATAATGAGAACTTGAGTACTACAGATTTTTATATATTTTTCTTATTGAAGTTTGAATAATATTTACGTAATAAACTTTGTTAATAGTGAATTACAATACCGTATGGGCTGATATAATGATATTGGTTGAAATTGAGCTACAATCTAATGATTTGAAAATAATATTACTTTGTTTTGTTTAATTGTATATAGGTTTAAATTAAATGAATTTTTTATCATAGTTTATTTGTTGTAAATAAGTACTTGAATTGAATAAGTCTTTCAACCAAAACAATAGCACGACACAAAATTTTCCTTGCACATAGCTTTATTAATTTATATGCAAATGCTATATACAGTATGTATTATTGGTAGTATTTACACTATTTATTTATCTAGATACAAAAAAATATGTTATTAATTTATAGGGTTTAATATGTTTTTGGTCCCTCCAAATATACCAAATTTTAGTTTTAGTATTTTTGAAAATTTTCTTCGAGTTTTAAGTCACAATAAAATTTTAAATCACTAT
>OX638075.1:22080804-22255804 GCA_951804385.1 Trifolium dubium | reverse complement strand
ATTTTTTAATATCTCCTCCATACCGTACTCCCACCTAGCAATACAAATAAACAAATGGTCTTTCGTATGTATTTTGTTGGTTTTGGCGAGCATATGTAACAAAACAACCAGTGAACATGTACTCATGTAGCACCAGCACTTTAGATTGAAGGTGTATGATAGGAACCCGAATTAATAGAGAAAAGAAAATTATTATTAACGATTGAAAGAGAACTATTACAGAGATTAAATCCCTATAATCCTAGAGCGAATGCTCCTCAGAGAAGAGATGAAACCCTCTCTCTGGCTAAATCCTAAGATTTGTTCCTAAATAATTCTGAATGATCTACAACAGCCTACCCATTTCCCTTTTATTCATACACAATAGATAACTACCTTAACAATTACTTATTAGATAACTTACAAGATAACTGCTATAATAATAATAATAATAATAATAATAATAATAATAATAATAATTACAGTCTAACATTACTCCCCCTTCAGTTGGACTTTTATGATCATGGGTCCTATCAGTGTATCTGGTGTCATACTTACATTGAAACATTTGGTTATACTTATGTAGTTACAATATATATTCAAGATTTTCTCAAATCTTTACCAATGTCGGGTGTCAGTGTCTTATGTGATGTCTGTGTTTGTATTGCTTCTTCATATGTCTAAATTTGGTAAAGAATATGTTACTTTGCCCATTCACACAATCGATTTTAAAACAAACTATAAGAGTGAGTGAAATGATGTAACAAAACAATGGACTCTCTTTGAATGTCGGGGTAAAACTAGATTACACTGACACTGCATATACTTTAAACTCAATCTATTGTGCATTCTTGTGTTTCCTCTTTGCCTTTTGATCATTGAAATGGACAAGTGTGACCTTGTTCAAAATCTTCCATATTATTAATTTGTACTTGCAATTTGGATGACATTTACAGATTAAAGTACATGGGAGTTGTCCAGGTGAGTTAGAAGATGTTGTGAAGCAGTTGGAAGAAGCAACTGGTTCAGTGACCGTTGGTCAGATCGGTCGAACCTTTATTTTATACAGACCTAGTCTCTCCAAGATGAAGGTAGAAGAAAAGAAGAAACAAGTTCGGAAACTTTTTCTGGAAAAACAACGTAAACATAGATCGCTTATAAATAGGGTAGGTTTTGGATTTTATCTTTTTAAAGCTCAAATTATTTTGATTTATTCCTACCTTTTGCTAAAGTTTTTATGAAACTGCAGAGTAAGGAACAAGAAGTACCAAAATCATCACGGCGAGGTTCATCATGGAAAGTAAGAGTCAGTAAATCATAAGCACGTTATAGTTTGTCGTGGTGCTTAGCCCAAACAAGATTGAGACTTTTTTCATGCGTTTGAACCGATACTCAAGGTACTGGACGTTTTACTGGTAGTTGAGAATTCAGTGAAAGTCAAATTTTGAATCAAGAAACCCTTCCTTGTGTGTGGTTCCTCACCGGAGGCTCTGGTTGAGAGCTATAGAGCATAAAATCTTAAATTGAGTTTGGTTTGTTCTGTCGAATAACCAATTCAGTAAATTCTAATATGATGAACAAATTGTTTAAAAAAAAAAGATGATGAACAAATTGCACTTTGTTTATTACTTAATCTCAAAGATTGTTAATTGCAATTTTTTTAAACTGAAGCTCAAGGTATTTTCTACCTTGGAATAAAACACTATCTCCTCACCCCTGAATTTATATTTATACAACAAAGGTTGCTTCCAATGGCGAAAAATAATACTCCCACCATTTCTTTTTAAACTGTTGTTTGAGAATTGTGCGCACTAAGATTGCAAGGAACAACTAGGTGCCCCTCAAAGTAATATGAGTTAGCACCTAAGGTTGCTTCTTGTGTTCTAATCATAATTACTTTTCTAATCATAATTTGGTTGACTTATGTGTTTCTTGGTTCTGTGGTTAGCTTAATTCTTTTTAAATAGAAATTACTTCTATGTGGTTTTTTGTATTCTCAACATCGTGATACTTTTTTTCTCTATTGTCTTTGTAAGTTCGCGTGGTCTCTATCTTAATTCAAGTAATTTATATTTGTGTTTGTGATTGTTGCAAAATATTAATTTATATTGTCTCTATCGCTCCTGAGAATATCAAAGAATCCTTTCGGGGGAATTGTGTGAATCGTGAGATCGGAATCTAAAGAGGCTTCAAACTTGACTAAGAAATCCGCACAATTGTTCTCTTCTTTAAAGAACTAATATATCAAACTCTTTAAAAAAAGATTAAATAACCAAGAAAAAGCAAAATGAAATGGGCCGGACCAGCCCATTAGACCCATATAGAGCCAGACCGGGCTTGTTAATATATGACCCAACAATAATTAAGCCGGGTCAGCCGAACTCATTTATAGCCCCAAACCCATCAGGCCAGCCCATTTGACACCTATTCGTAGGCTCGTAGCACTTGTTGGATTTCATTGTTACTATTGTTAGACTTTGCTTTATACTGCAATAGAATACTTGCACCACACAGTTTTCACACAATATTATATCATATATCTATTTTTTCTAATCACATTTCACCCTAGAAATAATTTGATTTGGTTATCAATGCTATTCTTTTTTATCATATTATAGTAAATAGGTTCAGTCAGTGTACTTTTGATCTTTATTGCAAACATTATACCTTACCAGTTACCATACATTTGCTAATAATATAGATTTATAGAGAAAGAGATTAGCTGAGAAGGAGAAGTAAGGCTATGATTCCAATAATATGATTAACAAAAAGTCTTAGCAATACAAAGAAGCAATAAAGTCACAAAAGACTTAACTACAATCAATATACTATATCACCTAACAACATTGTTTTACTCGAGCTCATAATATTTTAATATTGCCCGATGCATTGCACAAGTCTTTTATACACGAGTAAGGTTGAGGAAGTTGCTAGCACTGCATTGTTTGATAATGTAAGTGTAATGTGAATCATCTTTTGTATAGAAACTGGCTACTTTGTAAGACTAATTCGCGACTAACAGACAACATTTGTTTATTAACGTAGTACAGTACCTAGACTAAGCAGTCTTAAGCTTTTGCAGTCTATTATGGTCTGTATCTTCCAAGTATAAAATACCCGTGGGAGAAAGAAGTCGCAGGAGGGCCATTGAAAACCGGGCCTATAAAAAGCAAGATATTCAAATCAGAAAAGAACTAGTAATAATACTTCAATTCAATGCAAGTGGAGATCGTATTCTTACCCATTGAAATAATGCGAGGGAAAACCAACAGCCTTGCAAACCATATCTACCACACAAAATCTGGCATCACAAAATATTGGGGTGTTAGGTTTATCGTGCAAAAATGATGATCGGGATGGGAACACCAAATGAGAGAAAGATATAATCAATATTAGACTTAGTAATGGTCAATACTCTTATTCTACAAAATTGACAAAGTTTCATTGTTTCATAAGTTTCCTTGGTAACTAATTCATTAATACCACACTGTTTATTCTTTCAAGAATATACTTCTCTCTATCATGCTCTGGCACGTGTCTAGCTGGTGTTTACAGTTCGCGCAAAATTCGTCGAGCAATATCACTTTGTAACCAAAGAGATAAAGAAAAGGCATTACCCATAATACCAGTGCACCCCCGCATAAGCATCCAGTCATTGACAAACTTATGAATCTTAGATCCCTTCCAGCCTGCATGTGTGATGATACGTCAAAATTGCAATTGTAGTTGTCAACTAACATACACAGATGCCCTATCTTTAATTAATATAATATTAAGACAATTTAGAATGTCAACACAAAATGTGTTTGTCAAACATGATTTTGAAATATGAATGAACTTGATTTTGGAAAGTAGATCGGTAAAAATGAGCTACAAGTAACCTTTTCTTTAATATGTTTGGATGTTTTTATGCTAAAAGCAGGTTTGAACTAAAATTTGGTGTAAATTTTCCGAGTTAAAGCAAAAAGTACTTTTTATAGCTTCTAGTAAAACAAGTGGGGAGACAAAATCAAGTTTGCATGGTAATAGCCAAAATTGTACTAAAATCATGTTCAATAGAGAGAAAATCAATTATGATATTTTTCACTGTGAAAACAAACATACTCACAATAATCATCACTCTGACGGAATAATGCTACAGTATTGGTTCAATTTCTTAATGTTTAATCAACAGGATTAAGTTTAAGTATAACACAATATTAGGTTTAAGTATAACACAATACAAATATTACAAGTTTCAAGCTATGTGAGATACAGATAAAACTGATTTTTTGAACATCCTAGAAGAGTTAGTGAGAAGTAATATTAGCATTGTATGCATATTTTCCTATTAATAGAGAAGATAAAATAATCATACCATCAAAGTTCCCTCAAGGCTGTGAGTAGAGGGTGTCACAGCCAGTCCTATAAAGTATGGAATCAGCACCTTGTGCATCTGCGTGGTTACGAAGTAGTTAACTATTGTAAAAATCCACAACTCTTACAATTCATAAAAAATACACATTTTGAGATTCATCCACTTGTGCATCTTGTGCATTTCAGTGATACAGTTTAACGTTGTTAGATGGGATTTTTTTCCTATGGCATTTCTATTTGTTTTTCTCTGTTGATTATTTGGAACTTATATCATGCAGATTATGATTGAAAATCATAAGCTCTTGAGGAAAAAAATAAACCAGAAAAAGTAGCATGCTGATTTACTATACTTGATTGATAACAGCCACATATTTTGATTGAACATAGTCGCAAAGGATTGTCTAAAGATGTAGAGGACATCACCCATATCTAATCTGAACTTAAAAAAATAAAGAACTGACCTCCCGAATGACCATCTGATCAGGTGTAAAAATGTAGGGAAATAAGAAAGGCACTGATGTTCCAACAATTCCTAATAACAATCCAAGTGTAGCTCCAATTATCGCGAGAGACCTTAGAAGCATCCGGGCCTGTTGATATCACAAATTTAAAATGAAGGATTGACAAATGAGAACTGAATGTTATTTTATAAAACATTACAAAGTAAAGAGAATGAAGTATCACTATATAAAACTACATATACCAATTAAAGAAAACAGTGATCCTCAATATGACCGTCAACTAGGCACAAGAGAGATCAGAAGCTAGAGATATGAGGATACACAAATGCTCTTAAGACATCAGAGTGGTAACAAGGCAAATGATAAACGCTAACCTTTGACAAATTCCTATTAACTCCATACAACAATTCGGGCATAAATGATTGAGCAGTTTGCGAGAGAGGTTCACCCCATACTGTGCACATGCAAAAAGTTTGGACCATGACCTGTAGTAAGAGTTATCACTGGCCTTGAATTTAGTTTTTCAGATGTGCAGATAGAAAGCAATAGAAGGCTCAGTCATGAAACAGGACGAAGAAAAACTAACTTGATGGGCAGCCATTGTATGTGTACCCATTGATGTTGCAAAATATATTAGCAGGGAGTAAAAAGCCACCTAAACATCGGAACTTTATATTAATTAAAAGGATATAGCATATTCCATAAAAAGCTATGAATTGGGTAAAATACCTAAACACAACCTTTGACATCATTGTCATAAACACAGGAGCAGCAAGCCCAAGTATCGTTAGAAATTCCCTCCCCGAAGGGATAGATAAGGCAAAGGCATTGTATCCCTTCATGTTTAGACTTCGCATCATCATATAAGCAGCAACAACCTACGAGAAGAGAAAAGCGGTATACAACACTTGAGTGGTTTGAAAATGGGAGCCACCATATATATATAAACACCATTTAATATATGATGATGCAGAAGAGTTAATTCCACATACTTGTGATGCCATTGTAGCCCATGCAGCCCCTGCAATTCCGTAGCCTAAATAGGTGCACAAAAGTATATCGCCGATGGCATTTATAACACTAGCAGCAGCCAAAGCTTTCAAGGGTCCCCATGAATCTTTCATACCAAGACTGTGAGTGAATACCAAATTAAAGAATGAGATTAATAAGTTAATATTTACCATATTCAAATCATACAAAGCATGGGTTGAGACATGATACTTGGTATTATATTAAGCTCTATTAAAGGTAAAAGGAATTTAAAAAATGTTGCTCACAGACTTTAAAATATTAGGTAAAACCAGATAGAGAAAAAGCATACATTTTATTCAGAATATAGGAAAGTATGGTAACCTTGCTACCACATAAATGTCAAAGCAGGGAAATTTTTTCCCAGAGTTTTTAAGTAAACATGAAGGTATCAACTCTGCTACATGAACTAGAATATCTAAAGTCTAGCAGTATCTCAATTTTGACATAAAACTTTCAAGCTCACATCAGACTATAAGAGAATCACATATTAGTAATAAATAAATAGTAAAGTTGCACCTTGCACTCTGTGCAACCCATCCAACAAGTAAAGCAGGCCACGCCAAGCCTCGAATCTAACAACAACAAAAAGACTCATCATAACTGAAATGTAGCTGCAGTAAATCAAGCACAAGAGAACACCATAACTTGGTCCTTTTCAAAATCAAATAATTAGCAAGCATAAAGAGAAATCTTTTTACGAGCTCTTATCCCGTCATGATGAAAGTTCTGATAATACTTTCATCTACATTTATAAAAAAAAGGAAATGAAGAAGGATTGTATTACTTTCCTCCATAAAATTCAGTGTAGCTTCTTCAATTGAAGCCATGATTTTTTTTTTGGAAACAATTGAAAAGCCATAATTTAAATCAAGGATGAAGGATATATAACAGCATTAAAAACAAACCTGTACGTAAGTGTTAGCTGCAGGTACTACATGTGCATTCTTTGCCCCAGTGAAAGCTGAAAAGAGCATAAACAGCAAAATCATCAGTTATGGGATGGAGAAGATGGACTCTATTATCTTTTGAGCACAATTAAGTTCTTCTAATCCAAAATGAGTCAAAAGCACAAAAGACTAAACCACTCCTTTTTCAATACCAGTGAGTGTGGCGGCGCCAAATAGCCCTGTGAACAGAAGCATAAAACAGCCACAAGCCAACCCAACAAAAAGCAAGACAGATATGTGATGCTGCACTTCTTCTCTATCCTACACAAAAAATTGTACTAATGAAAACAAGTATAAATCCTAAAAGTGCACAAAGTGGTAAATATGAACTTATGAAGACTCAAGTCTACGCGAACATATAGATTTAGTCAAACCAAACGATTATAATAATAGATAAAGCAGTGATAATCACATTACCACATATTCAAATCCAGTAACATCAAAGATAAAGCAATAAAAAATATATTCATTAATGTTCTAATGGAAGAACATATATCAATCAATAATACAATATGGCTAGCTCATTACAGCTAACACATCATAGTATTGTAGTGTCTTCACATGCAAATTATGCATAAGATCAAACATGTCATTCGACTCATGAAGAAAAATTGAATAAGCATTTTCATAAGCCTAGTTTGTTGTACATTATTACATAATTTACATTCAAATTGGATCCACTATAGCTGCAGTATGGTGCTGCTGCAACTGTAGAGGATCTAGGTTCCATTACATCATAGCAGTTTCATTTCCCTTCACTCATATGCTTGAGAACATGGACCGTATCAATCAATCACACTTCTTTATGTTTCGCGCATAAATTTTTTCGCAAGAAGTCATACACTCAACAACACTAACCTTACCATTCTATAAAGTTTACAAATACACATTCATCACTAAATCAAACAAATATTTTTGAAAACAAATAAATTAAATTAACCTGTTTAGCCAAGGCAGTAGCAACCATATTGGAAGTAGCAACTGATAGAAACATAAACACATAGCTCATGTAATCACAAACAACTGTAGCAGGACCTACACAAGGGAAATAAAAACACAATAAATCCATAATTTCTCATCATTTTTTTCATTTGGTTTTCACCCTCTGATTCATAGGAGAAAATGGCTAGTAGTCCAAAGTTCGAGGCGAGATATGACATCAAGTGGCTTTGGTTTCAGTTTCAGTCCCCTCCCAAAAGCAGTCATAATTTCTCATCATTAAATACTAAAATAAACAATGCAAAACTCATTTCTAGTAATTCATAACAACAATTTATAATTATAATTATAATAAAACTATCATCAACACGGCGATAATACCTAAAGCAGCAAGCTCAATAGAACTTCCCTGACCAATAACAGCGGTATCGATTAAACTCATTAACGGTCCACAGATCCAAAGTCCAGTTGCAGGTCCAGTAAACTTGATAATTTCCTTCATCTGAATCCATATACCATGATTCGCTAGTTCCTTTTGCACACCACGTGTCGATGTTTCATCATTTTCTTCTTCGTATTCGGTTGTGTTTGGGAGGCCATCGCCGGTGAGGTCTTGACGTTGAATTGCGCAGGCAGTTACGAAGTGATTGCGGGTAATTGCGGAGATTGAGAGAGAAGGTGTGAAGAAATGGAGAGGAAGGTGAAGACGGTTAGAAAGTGGTGTGAGATTAGGGTTTTGAAAGTGAAGAGAAGAAGGAAGAAGTATTGATTTGAATTTGAGTGCCATGGTTTGGTTTTGTTTTGTTGTAGTATGGTTTGGTGAATGGAGGGAAAACAAACAAGGCGACCAGGTCTCTCTCCCTCCCACCTTTTCTGTGAAAAAGAACAATGCAAACGCTGCAGTGCCCCCGTTAAAATTTTTAATTCATTTTTTGGTTTGAAAGACATTTTCGTAAGTGCGTTTTTAATTTTAGTCTCTTTATCTTTTTCCTTAAAATTTATCTGTATGTTAAATCTTTTTGGTTTTTTATTCAAAATAAAAAAATTGGTTTTAGTTCATAAAATTAAAATTTATAGAAAATTTGCAGGTTTTTTTTTAAATTTTACTGCAGATTTAAAATCTACGAGTTTTATTGTGTAGTTAACTATTAAAATTTACTCCTTATGATTCATGTTTTGTTGTGTAGTTAACTGTTAAAATTTACTCCTTATGATTCATTTTAACTGTCATAATTAATTACAATTTTTTTTAAATGTTACCGTTGACTAATGTACATTTACCAAAGCCAATGTATATTTTTGATGTGTTATTTCTTGCTTGAGAGTTGTTTTTATGTAAGAATAAGAAGTTGGTGAAGGGGTGTGTTGTTGTTGATTTGACACACGTTATTGTGGTCAATTTGGAGTGCGTGAAAAAGTCTAGTGTTTTTGGGTATTCATCCGATGGTGGGAAGAGGTGGTTCGGTTGTTGGCTAAAAAGGAAGAATCACTTTATTTATTTTATGAATGAGTTATAAATTCTTTAGAGATAAATTTTAATATGCAGAAATGATGCATATGGTGCATGGTACACAAATTAAAGATATTATTATATTTATTTCAATGTATCATATAGATCATCAGTAAAAGAAAATATATAGATCATATGTAAGAGAAAATAAATGGTCTAGGAGGGGGAGAGAAAGAGAGAGAGAGATATGAATGATTGAGATTAGTGCAACATGAACAACATGAAAGAAAAAAAATTGAAAACTAGTTCAGTATGTGGTTGTAGTACCTTGATATTTCCAATAACATATGCAAAATTACTAGACCCAAAATAATTCCAATTTTGGCTTAAGCTTGATATAGTTTGATTTTATTTTTTTTAAAGTAGTCTACCGTCTAGAATTTTACTTTTAAGATGAATAAGTGAGAAATCTCAAATTCAAACCTCAATCCCTACATATTGCAAATGTCTCTATCAAATGAGTTATGCGCGGGGGGAGATTCAATAAAATTTTATTATAGGATACGGCTGAGTCTAGTCTGTTAATTACACACACACACTAAGTAAACAAATTTGGTGCTTGAAAGAATGAGGCCCTGTGCAGTTGCATCTCCATAATTTCTTTTATCAAATGCAAATGCAAGATCAATATAAAATCAAATGTGTTCAAGTAGTTATAAGCACTATCAGCATCCCCATAAGAAAATGAAGCTTTTTTACTCAGATCCGAGAAACAAATTATCATCTGCATAATTTACACACAACAACATTGCTATATTAACAATCAAATTTATTATAACGAATAGATATTAAATTACACACATTGGAAAAACAGAAGAGAGAGTAGAATTTTTCATAAACGACTTTTCATAGAAGCTATGTATTTCTCAACTTTTGGCTTATACTGTCCTCTTCCGAGTATAAAATGCCATTGGGAGATATAAGGCGCAGAAGGGCCACCGAAAATCGAGCCTAATAAACCATTGAAGAATTACATCATAATATTGTCATGAAACCATAATGATCATATATTTTTAAGGTATAGATCTGAGTCTTACCGACTGAAATCCAGCGAGGGTAAACCAACATCCTTGCAAACCATATCTACTAAAGATCTGGTATCAAGGTAAATTCAATGTTAGTGTTACAACAAAATGGTTCAGGAAATGTTACCTAAGCTCGTAAACACGGAATCAGAGAACAAATAGGTAAACTAGTCGAAAACTGGACAAAATTGGCAGCCTGACAAAAGCATAAGGAGACCGATAAATATACCAATAATACTAGAGCAGCGAGACAAAAGCATCCACACGTTGATAAGCTAAAAAACCTTAGATCTTGCCCCGCCTGCATAAGCAAATGAATGATTTACAAACTTTCAGCAAAATATGAGCAGTACATATAGCAAGATGGTGACATAATGTTAGTTACCGTTATGGTCTAACAGAGTAACAATCTTATAAAACAAAACCATTTAGTGAAGCAAGTTTATTGCAACAACAAAATTTAGAAATACATAAAAACATTGCTTGGAGGAAGTTGTTAATTTAAATACAACTCAATAAAACTACCAAAATATCAAAATTCCTTAGACAATTAGATTGCTATTATTCTAACAAGAACATACCAGCAATGTTCCCTCTAGGCTGCGAGTAGGGGGAGTCACAGCTAGTGCAACAAAGAACGGAATCAGTGTCCTATGCATCTGCATGATCACAAATATAAATTTTAACTACCAACTTATGCCTTAATTCAAATTAACAACTACTTTAAGTCGATAAAAATATCTGCATTTCCATCTGTATATCCTGTTGCACAAAATAGACAAGGGAGATTATGAAAGATTCCAAAGTTTAAGTTTGAAAATGTTAAGACTGACCTTCTGGATGACCATCTGATCAGATGTAAATATGTATGGGAATAACCTAAGAAGAGATGTTCCGACAATCCCTAGCAACATTCCAAGTATAGCTCCAATAATTACAAGAGACCTTAGTAGCAATCGGGCCTGTTGATATTATAAAAATTCAGAGAACTTTCGAATGTACAATTGAGAATCTGCGATCAAACGCGCGTGCGCACACACACACAAATTCAAAGAACTTCTGAATATACAATAGAGAATCTGCACACACACACACAGCGAATGAGTAACATTAACCTTTGCCAAACTCTTATTTACTCCATACATTAACTCAGGCATAAATGACTGCGCTGTTTGGCAGAGAGGTTCTCCCCACACAGTACACGCCATATAGATTTGAATCATGACCTGAAGTAAGAGTTAAGTTATCAGTGACCATGAATTTGGTCTTGTAAATATGAGCAGATATAAAGCAAGGGAATAAATTTCGAGAAAGGATTGAAACAAACTTGATGAGCAGCCATTGTTTGTGTACCCCTTGATGTAGCAATGTATATAAGTAGAGAAAAGAAAGCCACCTGAACAAAATAACTTAAAATTTATATTAAAAGATTAGACTACTTTACAAATATAATCAAATACTTAATGCAACCTTTGATATTGATGTCAAATATACAGGAGCAGCAAGACTAAGTATTGTTAGAAATTCCTTAGTCGAAGGAACGGTGAAGGCATATGTATTGTAACCCCTCTTGTTTAGTGTTTGAATCATCATATATGAAGCAACAACCTAGAAAAAGAAAGGGAAGAGGAAAAATAAATAGTATATAATTATGTTAGCGCATCGAAAATAGAGGGAACTCTATATAATGCAATGAAAGTATAATGATGCGTATAGTGTTTGCATAACATACTTGAGATGCCATTGTAGCCCATGCTGCCCCTGCAATACCATAGCCTAAAAAGCTGCATAAAAGTATATCACCAATTCCATTTATAACACTTGCAGCTGCCAAAGCCTTTAAGGGTCCCCATGAATCTTTCATACCAAGACTGCACGAGAGAATGTGAACACCAAGACAAGACAATGTATTAGTTTAAGAACCTAATGCTTGAATTCCAACAAATCCGTTTCTTGGAAACAATTTTTTTTTGTTTTTATAACCATAAAATGCAACAATATGCCAACATTACATTTAACTCTGCACTGGCTTGGAGAGCAATTCATGCAGCAAAACCAGGGAGAAAATAATGCACATTTTCATATGAATATAAGAAATGCATGAGAAATCACAAGCATATAGCAAGCATGTATTGACAAATTCACAAAGAAGCCTGAGAAATGTTAAAGCGCATAAAATTTTAGCTGAGAAGTTTTTAGCAAATACTAAGACAATCTTTAACCGAATCAAACCACATTTAAATGCAATTGATATAGAGAGGTGAGCAACACAAAAATAGAATGTAAAAGGCATTATCTCATATTTGACATTTCAATTTGCACTCACTTCATAAAATCAAATATGTAAAGTAAATAGTATATTTGCACCTTGCACTCTGAGCAACCCATCCAACAAGTAAAGCAGGCCACGACAAGGCTCGAATCTAACACCAAAAAGAAAATTTTAATATAACAAAATCAAGCAGATGATGATTCCTTTGCTTGATCATGTCCAACATATATATATAGTTACAAGAACAGAATCTGATTTTCGATCAAGCCTGTATTCCTTGGTTATAAAATGTAGTTACAAGAACAGAAAATGAAGTATAATTTCATTAACTTATAAGGCATTGCATACAATCTTGAATTAAACCGATGTGTATAAAATCAGAAGATAAATTACCTGCACATAAGTATTAGCTGCAGGTACTACATGTGCATTCTTTGGCCCAGTAAAAGCTTAAAAAGACATAATAATCAAAATTTTAATCAGTAACAAGATTAGCTCTGTTGTCCTTGTTATCCAAAATGTGTTGAAGAATACAAATAGCTAACTAAAGCACTTAAGTTTGAATACCGGCAAGTGTTGCTGCACCGAATAACTTTGTGGACACAAGCATTGCCAAGCCACATGCCAACCCAATAAAAAGCAGGATAGACAAGTGATGCTGCACATCCTCTCTATCCTACACAAAACATATTCACTCATGAAAGAAAGTGTAAGTCCTTTAAATGCTGCATGTACATATTCATTGATATGAAACAATAATACCAAAACCTTTACTTAAATGTTACGGTAAATATAGTCAAACAGGCAGAAATGATTAGTTAAAACTTAAAACAAATAAATGTTGTCGGTAGAAATCAGTACGGTTAAGTTAAATTGAAGAGACATTGAAGGTTAACCTATATTGGCTTGGTAGCAAAAATGTTGTTAATGACAGATATTATGTGTTTAATCTTTATGCAGATACAATAAGAACACACGCATCAAATCACACATTACTTTGGGGCATTTGGGTAAAAGATAGATTACGCCTATTCAGTACTAGTATGTATAATTTGATTCAACCATCTAAGAGGAGATGAAATAAACTCCACATAAGTCTAGTTTCTCTGACTCTGAGCTATTTTACGAAATTTATGAAAATAAGTTGAAAAGAGTTTATATTGATATCACAAAAACTATTTCTATAAACTCTTACTAAGTCTAAACAACTGTGCCAGAAGCCTTCTTTGCCTTTTAACTTACTCTTATGTGAATTGACAAATATGTATACATCTTTGTCATCCAATTTTTTTATTAAAAAAAAGAACTAGTAAAGATATTTTACATTTACAAAAGTGCATGTATATGTAAATAATAAATTTCTGCCATATGTTATTAAGAAAATATTGTTCTTAGAACAGATAGAAGAAACTAACCTGTTTAGCAAGGGCAGTAGCAATTATATTGGATGTAACGACAGACAGAAACATGAACGTTAAGGTCATATAATCACAAACAACCGTAGCAGGACCTGCTTATGCGAAATGAAAATCATTATTAAGGAGTTGCTGTATATCTTTTTATTTAAATTATTATTACATTTCTTGTCATTTTTTAAAAAGTAACTTGCAATTGATGAAGCAATAAACTAGACATGACGCTGATACGTTGACACTAAGTTGGTGTGGACATCAGACACGCCTTAAATTTCGAATATGAGGTGTGAGTGCTACATAAGTTGCAATTTAGAAGTACTATAAACTGTTTCTTTGTTTGTTGGATACCTAAAGCAGCAAGCTCAGTTGAGCTTCCCTGACCAACAACGGCAGTATCGATGAGACTCATGAGCGGATCGCATAACCATAACGCCATAGCTGGTCCTGTAAACTTAACAATTTCCTTCATCTGATTCCACACACTCTGCTCTCCTAGTTCTTTTTTCTTGCTCATTTCTTCACAACAGTCTTTATCTTCGGATTCGCCATTTTGTTCATAACTTTCAACTACGCGAGTGGTAAAAATCTCAATGCGACGATAATTGGACGCCGTAAGGAGTATGTTTGAAGAAATAGTAAAAGTGTTGTTAAAATGGGAATTAGGTGCGCGGAAACGGTGAAGAGGTAAGTAAGAAGGTGTTGAGAGGTTGAGGATTTTGAGGGGAGAGGTGTGATGAAAGAGTAGTGATAATTTGAGAGTCATTGTGGAAGGGAAAGGAAAACAGTATTTGTGATGAAGGTGTGTGACTGTGTGATGAAGAAAAAGACTAGTTTGCAAATTGCAATACAGACAAGAAGAGTAAGTATAGATTGATATTGGCTATTTCGAATCTGACCCCTGCATAAATAATGTGATGTCCTTCCTAACTAAGTTAAACTCTCGGAGATTAATATTGGCTATTTATTTAAAGAAAAAGGACGAGTCCATTCATGGTGCGCGCGGTAATGAACTGTTGGAATTGAGTTTCAATTATTGGTCTTTTGTTTTAGCTGTGTGATTTCATAAACTAATTAACCATTGAATTGGATATTCCATATCCACTTTACCATCAATCTTGATTGAATAGTTTGAGATGAAAGTGTATATCAGGTGATTTATTTTGTCAAATCACTGCACTACATCTCACCTTAATTGTATGACATGGAGAAATGTTTCCATTCTATTTGAATGTTGGTATAAAATTAATTAAACCCAAAAATAAAACATTTGGCAATTACTTGTGAAAAACGATTAGAAAATAGGTCTCCATAGCAAAATGACGGTTTTCATTGGACAATAGGGTAAAAATATTTTTCGCCGTCTGTCGATAATCATTTATATATAATTTAATTACATATATAAATCACAATAGTCATTAGACTCTTTTTATTTTTTTTTAATTTTAAAACTAATTGTTTTATTTTTGGTGATAGATGAAATTACAATAGTCATTCAAAAATTCACACATAAACATGGAATAGATGGATTCAACCCTCGATCACAATGTCCGACCTAATAATTTTTTTAGTTGAACTAGAATTTATAGATTAAAACTATTTTTTTTTTTTAATCACGTGGCTTTATACAATTATTACTTATTAGAGGATCATCATTTTGTGATAAGATCCGTAAATAATCCGATTGGTTAAGATGGTTGATCCTGTCTATCCCATATGTAGAAAAGTGTGTTTCTTTCGAGAGATTGGCCCAATAGAATTTAGTCCCAACAATTATTAGGAATGACTTTTGTCTTTTCTGTTTAATTTAAATTTTGTTTTGACACTTTTTAATTTAATTATTTGAACTTAGTCTTTCACTTATTGAATAAAAGAGAATTAATAAAAATAAAAAGAGCATACAAAATTTGTATAATTAACTAGTACTTTAAGTTGAGAGCTGTTATTGATACCTACTTTGAAAATATGCTATCACATAAAATGAAATTAAACACTGTATTTTGTATTTAAATTAATAACTGATTTACATTTGTATTATAATTTTTTTTATGGAATCAATCACTCAAGAATTGAATCAATATGGTAATCATCACATGAGTGATTTGACAAAATTGTAGATTTTTGGCTCAACCCAACTGATGAAATGTGATTAAACCTGACATATATTTTGGGTAAAAATTGGTCCAACTTGACCCATGCACAACCGCGGAAAAGTGTCTCGAGTCACTTCTAACAAATGTGAGTGTTAAGAATCTCACATTGTATAAGAATATAGTCTAAAAAATAGATTTATAAATGCAAGACATCCCTACCTTTAAGGTAGTACCTTACTTGGTCAAAAAAAGGTAGTACCTTACAAGCCAATTTTATACCCAAAATTCTGAATGAAAAACATCTTTATTCTCCTTTATTTCTGAACGAAAAGGATGTACTGTATGTGTTCAAGATTTTGTAAATGAATTATCACGACATGTTAATATTGATTTGTGTTAAAAGCCACCATAAAATAAAAAATAGGAAGGGTTTGCCGATTACCTTTACCCAAGTGGCACTTCCCTTGATCACAAAGAAGATATGTTCAATTTCCCCGGTTGGTATCTGATACAACTCAACACTAGTAGTTTCCCTGCACTGAATTATATCGACATTGTTGAAATGAATACCTATTTTGTAACATATTCAACAAGATTCGCAAGCAACAGACAACATCATTCTATTTCTATAATGTATCATGAACTAAAATTAAAATGTAGCTAAAAAACTATGTAGTCTTCAACTTTTGCAGCTCATTCTGGCTTATATCTTCTGAGTATAAAATGCCATTTGGAGATAGAAGGCGCAGAAGGGCACTTGAAAACCGAGCCTATCAGACATAATATTTCCCTGTTAGAATATGTTTATGAAATAATACTCGTAGCACTGTATATAAATTCTAGGTCTGAGTCTTACCCATTGAAATCCAGCAAGGGCAAACCAACAGCCTATCAAACCATATTTCCTACATAGGATCTGCAATTAGGTAAATTGTGTGTTACCGAAAAATTGGTCAAGCAATATTATTATGTACACCAGCAAACCAAGGAAATTAAAAGTTGTTACCAATAAAACTAGAGCATTCAAACAAAAGCATCCAGTCATTGACAAACTAATAAATCTTAGATCTCGTCCAGCCTGCATAAGCAAATATACACAATTAACTTACAACCTTAAAATAACACTTATTATATAGCATTCAATTGCCTTTCTTTGAATGAGTAGTAACAAGCAAGCTGGATAAATAAATTAAATTGTCACATCTGTTGGGGAGTCTGGAGAGCACCATGATCAACAATGAGCCAATGGTCCAGAATTAGCAAGATATCGAGACACTGCGTTTCTACCAAAAGTCTTTAGGCATTAGATATATAAGCCATCTCTCTTATAAATGAAACATAGTTGGTTCATAGTTGATGTGGACCTTACCACTCACGCACCCAACAATCTCCCTCTCAAATGTGAGCCTCACACATCCTATTCTTGCACCACTGTTACAACTAAAGGAATATCTACACCGCCAAAAAGGCTTTCGATACAATGATTCCGGATACAATGCAGAGCTACCAAATAGTTGAGAGTTAGGTGCTTATGAGCTTATCGTACCACATTTTACCTAAATAAGGCTTATGCTATTTTTAGCACCTCAAGCGCAAAGGCTATTTCATACTGAAACTTGTTAAAAGATGTAAAATCGCTATGGAACCTATTGGAAACAGATTAGGTTTTTCAAGAGGCTTGGCCTTTGACACTCAAATGTATGCTAAAGCCTAAATATCTAGGTCCAGTAATGGTGTACTACGACCAAAGATCCAACTGAATAAGAAAACTCCATAAAAAATAAAAATCCAAATATTCTAATCTAACATGAGCGTACCATCAATGTTCCCTCCAGGCTGACAGTTGCAGGTGTCACCACCAGCGCTAAAAAATACGGAATCAGGATCCTATGCATCTGCATAATCACAAAAACAAGTTAACCACTAACATAAGCCTAAACTCAGTATTTCCATAAGTTCTCCTGCCCCTACAATGCAGCAAAGGAGATAGTGAAAATTTATGAGCAAATGTTTAAACATTCCAAAACTGACTTCCTGGATGACCATCTGATCAGATGTAAACATGTAGGGGAATAACAAAGCAACAGATGTTCCAACAATCCCAAAAAGCAGCCCAAGTACAGCTCCAATAGTTAAAAGAGACCTTAGCAGCGACCGAGCCTGTCAAGATAATATAAACTCAGGGAACATAGTATCATTGTTTAAAACTACCCCTCAAACCAAAAAGAAAAATATCCAACTATATAATGTAATATTAAACTGAGCACAAAAGACAGCTCTAAAATGGATACTGTATATATGAGGTTGGAGGAGAGATCTTTTGAAATCAGTGAATGAGTATCACTAACCTTTGCCAAACTCCGATTTACACCATACATCAACTCAGGCATAAATGATTGAGCAGTTTGGGAGAGAGGTTCCCCACATATTGTGCATAAATTGTAGATCTGAAGTATGACCTAACATAAGAGTTGTGTTATCGATGTGTGAGTTTGGTGATCATAAAATGTGCAGATAGACAGCAAATGAATAGAGTTACAAAATACAAGACAGGAGTAAAACTAACTTGATGAGCAGCCATTTTATATGTACTCATTGATGTAGCAAAATATATAAGTAGAGAGTAGAAAGCCACCTAAACATCAGAACATTCATTTATATTTAAAGGTTAGACTACTCGAATAAAGAGCCACAAATACACAAAAATACTTTATCCAACCTTTAACGTCAATGTCACAAATACGGGAGCAGAAAGACCAAGTATTGACAGAAATTCCTTCCCTGAAGGAATGGAGAACGTAAATGCATTGTATCCCTTCTCGTTTAGAGTTTGGGTCATCATATACGCAGCAACAACCTGAAAACAGGAAGGGGGCAAAAGCAGTACACAATGATTATTTTAGTGCATTGAAAATAGGAAAAAACATATATGATATCATTAAATAATTATGATGTGTGGAAAATATTCTGAAGTATTCAGAAATTTGTGTGAATACAAACACTAATCTGAATATATAGAGTAGCCTCTAACTCATGGGCCTGATTAGTAACCCTAATACAAAAAAGCTAATATTTACATGATATGTACCTACAACGATAATTACTTATTTACGACATGATGCATAAGATTTTGTTCAGCATACTTGTGATGCCAATGTAGCCCATGCAGCCCCAGCAATCCCATAGCCTAAGTAGATGCACAGAATTATATCACCAATTCCATTTATAACACTGGCAGCAGCCAAAGCCTTCAAGGGTCCCCAAGAATCTTTCATACCCAGACTGTGAGAAAGAATGTGGATACCAAGAATATGAATTATATGAGAACCCAATAGTTATCATATTATTAAATTTAAAATCATACAAAGCACAGTCTACTAAATATTACATTAAACTCTTCTTAGGATAAATACCACTTTGCTCTGACAGTTCAAAGAACAACTTAGGCACCAAGAGGAGAGAGAGGATAACTCACATTTTAATTTAAATATAAGAAGCAAATGATGTATCATCAACATAGAGCAACGGGTATTGAGTGACTAAAGGAGCCTTGGTATTTGAATAATGTCAAAGTGAGCAAAAATTTAGCCAAGAGTTTATAAGCATCTATTAAAGACGAACTTTATCACCAAATTTGAACAGCATTCGAAATAATTGATATAAACTAAAATAGAATGTGGTGAACGGATAACAGAATCTCATATTTGACATACAGTTTTGCAAATTGCAACGACTCATTTTAGAAAGTCACACAAGAGAAATAAATAGTATATTTGCACCTTGCACTTTGAGCAACCAATCCAACAAGCAAAAAAGGCCATGCTAACCCTCGAATCTAACACCAAAAGAAATTCAGTGTGAATAAATCAAGCAGAGAATGATTCCTTGATTTCCTTCCCTTGATCAATTTCAATATGTAAATAATGAAGAAACAAAAACAGAATCTTATTGAAAGGTTGTACACTTTATTAAAAGAAATGTTGCCATACAAGCCTTTATTTACTATTGCAAGAAATGAAAATTGAAATTACTCATTTCTGGCCATAAATTGTTTTATGTTTCCTTGAATTTTAAAAACATTAATTACAATCTTAATTTAATTTGAAGGATAGTAATCAGGAAAAAACCTGGACATAAGTATTAGCTGCGGGTACTATATGTATATTCTTTGGTCCAGTAAAAGCTGCAAAAGGAATAAATAGAACAATTCATCAGTCTTGAGGTTGGCTGTGTTACCATTTATGCATCAGTGAATTACTATTATCCCATAAAACAACACAACTGAAGCTCTCATTTTCAATACCTGTGAGCGTTGTTGCACCAAATAACATTGTGAACAAAAGCATCACCAAGCCACATGTAAACCCAATAAAAAGCAAGACGGATATGTTATGCTGCACTTCCTCCCTATCCTACAGGAACATATTTACTAATCAAAGGCAGTGCAATGAAATCTAAAAGTTGTGCACGCATAAAGTTATGGATGCGATACCTAACAATAATACCAAAAAGTTTAGTTTAGGTCTTCTGTATGTTTTACACAGTTTCATTGCACAGATACTACCACCTCTGATCATACATTTCAGATATTATCCTCTCCTTCTGTCATTGTTGGGTATATATAGGTCAAATCTTTTATACAATTGTCATTTGGTCAATTCCTAGTCAATAGAAGACTAACCACTCACTTGAATTCCTAGTCATTATTTTAGATATTACTCTCACTCTCCCATCAAGTTAACTCAGTTCCGAAACCGCTTGTTGCTGAATAGGTAAAGCTTAAGGAGCAACAACTTGTTAATACTAATAAGATCAACAAAAGACCAAAAGTACGCAACAAATCACTTAATAGATTCATTAAAATAATTGATGTATCTAACCTACAATATGTACCAGATACATTAATTATTCAATGAATCTAAAAAGCCAAATGTTTCTTAAAAAAATGACCGGAGGTTCGTTGTTATGATTTAAGCACATGAGGAGAGCCCAACCCAAAACACTAGCCCAATAGGTGGGAGAACCTCATGGCTTAAATACCATATTGAACACTTTGAAATACTCAATATGGGACACATAACATTGCCGTACCCTTTAAGAGCCGACGTCCACGGCAGCTTTCACTCTATCGACACTGACCCGACGGTAGCCCTTTCCTTTTCGGCGGCTTCACCCACCTATCAGTATTCGGTGTAGCACCTTAATCCAGCCTATAGGTAGCCCTTTTCCGTGGTCCAACTCTCAATGAAAGCACCAATTGTTATGAACAACTTTTTAGTTGTTCATAAATTGAAGAAACTATTTCTAAAAGAAAATAAAGACTACACTAAAACTAACAAACTAATTAAACTTCATTCATTTTCATTCCTTATTACATTGATAACATATCTATATATAAGCTAGAGAGTAGCATATAGAACATTCTAGAAATTAATCTCTCATAAACTAAATGGGCTTGGACCTAATAAATCTACTAATGGACTCTTGAACTATTCACGACATTCGTGAAACTAACCACTCACACAACTATCACTTTACAAATACATATTCATCAATATTTTCTATCCAATTAAAAAGGGGGAATAAGAAACTAACCTGTTTAGCAAGTGCAGTAGCAACCAGATTTGAAGTAGCAATCGACAAAAACATGAACAAGTAGCTCAAGTAATCACAAAAAACAGTAGCAGGACCTGCTCGCCGGAATCAAAAATCATATACATCATACATTACTACACAATTTCGGTAATTAAACAGTAAATGTGATAGTCATAAAACAAATACCTAATGCAGCTAGTTCAATTGAACTTCCCTGACCAACAACCGCAGTATCGATGAGACTCATCAACGGTCCACATAACCAAAGTCCAATAGCAGGTCCAGTAAACAAAACTATTTCCTTAATCTGAATCCATATACTCTGCTCAACCAATTCCTTCACTTCTTCATCTTCAAAACCCTCGCTGATTCGGTCTTTTTCTTCGAATTCATCTACAGCGTCGTGATTTTGAACTACGCGTGCTGTTAGAAACCTCGAAGGTTGATTAGTTGAATGGATAGTGCTAGTAGTGTTGTTGAGAAGGGAAGGTGAGAGGAAACGAAGAGGTAAATGGCGGTTAGAGTGTGAAATAAGGTTGCGATTATCGAGGAGAGAAGTGTGATTGAAATGTAGTGAGAGTTTTTGCGCCATTGTTTGATGAGAAAGAAAAGAAGATGAATGAGTGACAGAAAGAGAAAGAAAATGAGTGGTTGTAACGTTAAAATCCGCGGGAATGATAACAGATCTGGAAATAGAATTAGGGTGCGGTTGTATTGACTTTAGGTTGATTTTGTGTTTTTTCCTTAGTCGACCAAATCATACATTTTAATAAAAATATGTAAATGAAAATATGACTTTTATTAAAATATTTTTTTTTATTGGTAGTAGATATTGAAATACTAAAAATTAGATATTTGAATGTATTTTTTCTCTTATCTAATGATTGTTTTAAGAAACAAAATAGAAAAAATTAATATTATACTACCTCTGTTCCAAAATGTAAGACCCATTTTGACTACTCCACGTTCGCCAATGCACAATTTTGATCACTACTATCTTTAATTATGCATTAGTAAAAATTATAAAAATTTGATATCTTGAAAGTACTCATCAAAACAAATCAAACAAGATCTTATATGTTAATATATACATCTATAATTATGGAAAAAATACCGTCAAAACAAAATAAGTA
The DNA here is from genome assembly GCA_951804385.1 of Trifolium dubium. Lineage (NCBI taxonomy): Eukaryota > Viridiplantae > Streptophyta > Magnoliopsida > Fabales > Fabaceae > Trifolium > Trifolium dubium. Next base: position 22,233,050 of record OX638075.1, on the reverse strand, counting down.
AATAGTATCATTTAGTCAAAAAAGGTCTTATATATTGAGACGGATGTAGTAAATAATATATGACATACATTTATTTTGGGACAAACAATTTTTACAAATAAAACATTTATTCTAAAACGGACAGAGGAGTAGTAAATCGTCACCTAGCTAAACAATTTTAAAATAGATTTGGGTATCTGTTAAAATAAAAAACAAATAAGGTACTATTCATTTTGTGTTAAAAATATTCTATTTTAATAAAGAATCTTTTGAAAAGAATTTAAAGAATAAATCTATTTAAATTGTTTATCTTAAAATGTCATTTCAAATATTTTATCATTTTGTTACAATGATTTTGGATCATAAAATTCTAAAAAATAAGTGATTTCAAATAGCTTTTCATAATATGTTAGACTTTAATGTAAATGTTATATATGATATGCACACTTTAGATATTTTTAATAAAGGTGTTGAAGACATAATTATTCTAGTGTAGGATTATATTTGAATTGTGATCCATGCTTAATTCTTTACTACTCGTGCCAAATAGTACATCATAAATTAGTATAACTAAGTAATTTAATTAATTTAAAAAAGTGAGTTGTTACATATATGCCAATTACCTTTACTTCTTGATCACAAAGATGATATGTTGACGGTGGGTTCAATTTCCCCACATCACATCCCTATCCCCCCCTTGGTGTCCCATACAATACAACTGAGCACCTTTAGTTTCCCTATTTTGTAGCATATTCAACAAGATCTGCAAACAGCAGACAACATGGTTCTATTTGTATATATAATGTATCAATATCATGAACTAAAATTAAAAAATGGAGCTCCAAAACTATGCAGTCTTCAAATTTTGCAGCTCATTCTGGCTTGTATCTTCTGAGTATAAAACACCATTGGGAGATAGAAGGCGCAGAAGGGCCGCTGAAAACCGAGCCTAATAGACATAATATTTCATGTTAGAATATGTTTATGAAATTATATATATAAATTATAGGTGTAGTCTTACCCATTGAAATCCAGCAAGGGAAAACCAACAGCCTTGCAAACCATATCTACTACATAGGATCTGCATCAAGGTAAATTGGGTGTTATAGAAAAATTGGTCAAGCAATATTACTGTTTACACCAGAAAACCAAGGAAAAGTTATTACCAATAATACTAGAGCATTCAAACAAAAGCATGCAGTCATTGACAAACTTAAAAATCTTAGATCCCGTCCCGCCTGCATAAGCAAATATACACAATTAACTTGTTCTTTCGAAACAGACAAACTTAATTTATATCATGAATCAATAAAAGTTCAATACAAGGAGGAGAAATTTCAAACACACAGTAACTAGCCCAAGAATTGGCTGCCCTCAAAAGAGAATGAGCAACTAAGTTCGCTAGTCGTCTTACAAACATAACCTCAAAGTTAGAAAACAAAGATAAACTAGCTCTAATATTAGCAACCTTAAAGTATACACAATTAACTTACGACCTTAAAATAACACTTGTTATCTAATGCATTCAGTTTCCCTTCTATGAATGAGAGTAGTAACAAGCAAGCTCGATAAATAAATTAAATTGTCAAGACTCTAGTTCAGGGAACATTGGGAGCCACAACGGGCAATGATCCAGGACCACCAAGAGATCGGGGTACCACATCTCCACCCAAAACCTAAAAGCATTATGAATATAAGAGATCTACTTCTCGAGTCGAACTAAGCACTCGCACTCAAACCCAACAAATCTACTTCTCGAGTGTGAGTCTTCCACATCATACACTTGCACCGCCATAACAATTAACAGAACACGTCCCATAATTATACCACCACCCAAAAATCTTTCAATACATGGATCCAATATCAGCATCCCACGTCCGCTCCCCCAACAAGCTAAGCCAAATCAAGCTCTGATACCAGTAACCAGTTATTGGGGAGTATCATGAGTTAGGTACATTATATATGGTCTAACAACCTTAAAAAAAAGAAAATTGCAAAGTTTACTTGAGCAAGTTTAATGCAACCACGAAAGACAGCACACAAGATTCACTTAAGTAAGTCCTTAAACATCCTAGATGAGTAAGTTTATGAGAAGCGGTTAGTATTGCCATATTCTTTCCCATTTATCATAAACAAGTTGAACGGGACTGTTGAAATTAAAGGGAAATAATGGAAAATAGAGAATATTAGTAACATTGTATAATAAGAGATATATATTTGTAAAACAAAACTAATACTCCCTCTCTATCATAGATATAAAACCTGTCTTGAGTACAACTTGGTCTTCTAGGAGTACTGATGTTAGACATGATGCAGAGCTACCAAATAGTTCAGAATTAGGTGCATAGGCTTCTGCCATTTTTAGCACCTCAAGCGCAAAGGCTATTTCATAATGAAACATCTAAATAGCTATGAAATTCCTATGGAACATATGCCAAACAGATTAGGCTTTTAAAGAGGCTTGGTATTTGACACTCATTTATATGCTAAAACTCTAGCTCGGGTAAAGGTCTAGTACAACAGATGTAACTGAATAAGACTACCAACATATGAAAACTAAAATAATAAAAATCCTAATATTTCAATCTAACATGAGCATACCAGCAATGTTCCCTCCAGACCGACAGTTGCAGGTGTCACCACTAGCGCTAAAAAGTACGGAATCAGAATCGTATGCATCTGCATAATCACAAAAACAAGTCAACCACTAACATAAGCCGTAATGGCAAACCTTTAATTATTTTATAAAAACTCCATATTTCCATCAGTAATGCTGCCCCCACAATGCAGACAAACGAGATAGGTAAAATTTCTGAGCTAAAGTTTAAAAATTCAAGAACTGACCTCCTGGATGACCATCTGATCAGGTGTAAAAATGTAGGGGAATAACCATGGAACAGAAGTTGCAACAATCCCAAAAAGCAACCCAAATACAGCTCCAATAGTTAAAAGAGACCTTAGAAGCGACCGAGCCTGTCAAGATAATATAAACAGAGGGAACTTTTGAATATACATGATAATGTATGGATAGAATCTACAATGAGTTAGTAGGGAGGACATAATAATAGAGTATCATTGTTTAAAACTACCCTTCAAGCCAAAAAGAAAGATGATCCGTCTATATAATATGAAATTCTAATGAGCACAAAAGAGAGATCTAAAACTGATACTGTATATTATTGTCACAAGAAAAAAAAACTGATACTGTATGTGAGGTGGGAGGAAAGATCTTTAGAAATTAGTTAATGAGTATCAGTAACCTTTGCCAAACTTCGATTCACTCCATACATCGACTCGGGCATAAATGATTGAGCAGTTTGGGAGAGAGGTTCACCACATATTGCGCATAACATGTATATCTGAAGCATGACCTAACATAAAATTGAACTTATCAATGTTTGTGAGTTTGGTGTTCAGAAAATGTGCAGATAGACAACAAAGGAATATTGTTCAAAATACAAGGCATGAATAAAACTAACTTGATGAGCAGCCATTTTGTGTGTACCCATCGATGTAGCAAAATATATAAGTAGAGAGTAGAAAGCCACCTAAACATCGGAACATTCAGTTATATTTAAAGGTTAGACTACTCGAAATAAAGACCCACAAATATAGCAAAATACTTTATCCAACCTTTAACATCAATGTCACAAATACGGGAGCAGAAAGACTAAGAATTGATAGAAATTCCTTCCCCGAAGGAATGGAGAAGGCAAATGCATTGTACCCCTTCTCGTTTAGAGTTTGGCTCATCATATACGCAGCAACAACCTGAAAACAGGCAACGACATCAAAGCAGTGCAAGTAGATTATTTTAATACATTGGAAAAAGGCAAAACCATATATCCATGAATTAATTATGATGTGTGGAAAAATATCATGAAGTATTATTAAATTTGTGTGAAGAGTACAAACTAATCTGAATATATAGAAGCTTTAACTCATGGGCCTGAATAATAAGCTTAATACAAAAAAAGCTAATATTACAACCCTAACTACTTATTTAAAACATGATGCAAATGAGTTTGTTCAGCATACTTGTGATGCCAATGTAGCCCATGCAGCCCCAGCAATCCCGTAGCCTAAATATCGGCACAGAATTATATCGCCAATTCCATTTATAATACTGGCAACAGCCAAAGCCTTTAAGGGTCCCCAAGAATCTTTCATACCAAGACTGCGTGAAAAAATGTGGATATCAAGAATATTAAGACAAAGTTTAACACCAAATTGAACAGCATTTCAAAATAATTGATATAAACTAAAATAGAATGTGGAGAACAGACTCTCATAGTTTTGCAAATCGCAACAACTCATATTTGAAAGTCACACAAGAGAAATAAATTGCACCTTGCACTTTGAGCGATCGACCCAACAAGTAAAGATGGCCATGCCAACCCTCGAATCTAACTCAAAAAGAAATTCAGTGAGACTAAATCAAGCAGAGGATTCCTTTGATCAATTTCAATATGTAAATAATGAAGAAACATAAGCAGAATCTGATTTGAAAGGTTGTAAATTAAAAGAAATATTGACATACAAACCTTTATTTACTATTACATGAAATGAAAATTGAAATTACTCATTTCATGGCATAAATTGTTTTATGTTTTCTTGAATTTAAAAACATTAATAACAATCTTAATTTAAATCAAAGGATAGTAATCAGATAAAAAAAAACCTGGACATAAGTATTAGCTGCGGGTACTATATGTACATTCTTCGGTCCAGTAAAAGCTACAAAAGGCATAAATAGAACAATTCATCAGTCATGGGGTTGGATCTGTTCCCACTTCCCAATTATGCATTAGTTAATTAATATTATCCCAAACAAGGGACACAACTGGACACGGCACTCATTTCCAATACCTGCGAGCGTTGTTGCACCAAATAACCTTGTGAATAAAAGCATCACCAAGCCACATGTTAACCCAATAAAAAGCAAGACAGATATGTGATGCTGCACTTCCTCTCTATCCTACACAAGAATATCTACTAATCAAAGGAAGTGCAGTAAATCCTGAAAGTTGTGTGTGCATAAATTCATGGATGTGATACATAACAATAACAATAATGCCAAAACGTTTACCAGTCTTCTCTGTGTTTACACAATTTCATTGTAAGAACTAAGAATACATGCACTTGATCATAGATTAGTTTAGATATTAATTACCCTCCGCTTCTGTCATTGTTGGGTGTATATAAATCACATCTCTTATATAATTGTCATTTGATCAATTCCTACTCAATCGAAGACTAACCACTCGAATTCTAAATAATTTCCAATCAGTTATGAGGCTCTCACATCAGTATACTTTCACTCAAACATATAAGTTTACAAATGCATATTCATCAATATTTTCTATTTCTATCCTATAAGGAAAGGGGAGTAAAAAACTAACCTGTCTAGCAAGGGCAGTAGCAACCATATTTGAAGTAGCAATTGATAAAAACATGAACGAGTAGCTCAAGTAATCGCAAAAAACAGTAGCAGGACCTGATCATGGGAAACAGATTCATATACATCACATTTTTCCACATTTTTAGTTAAATTTATATTCCCTCCGTTCCTTTTTAACTGTCACAATTGACCACTGCACATATGCCAATGAATATCTTTGACGACTAATATCTTTAATTTTGTATTATAAAAATTTATAAAAAAAATTATTTTAGAAAATATTCATTGAGACAAATTGAACATCGTGTATGCTAATATTTTGTAACAGGAAATAGCCCTTTTGGATGTATTTAAGAAGGCTTTGGTCTCATTTGGAAAATCAATCAATCAATCAAACATTCAACAAAAACTCTTCTTCTCTCAAAAACTCTCATCAATACTATGCTTTTACATAATCTCTCATTTGTACCGGATTCTATTCTAGATCATTAGAATCTCTACTTTGAAACTTGGATTTTATAGGTTCATCTCTAAAATCCATTTTCCCGTCTCATATTTGCTTTTATATATTAATAAAAATACATGATCAAAGTAAGTTATATGAATAATATATACATATCTCAAACGATAGTTAAACGGAGGGAGTAATAATGAAATAGTGAACGTGATTTAAAAATTACCTAAAGCAGCCAGTTCAATTGAACTTCCTTGACCAACAACCGCAGTATCAATGAGACTCATCAACGGTCCGCATAGCCAAAGTCCAATAGCAGGTCCAGTAAACAAAACTATTTCCTTCATTTGAATCCATATACTCTGCTCAACCAGCCCCTTCACTTCTTCTTCTTTAGAACCCTCACTGTCGCTGATTTGGTCTTTTTCTTCGAATTGATCTATAGCGTCGTGATTTGGAACTACACGTGCTGTTAGGAGCCTGGATCGACGGTGCTCGGAGGATGTAATGCATTGGTATTTTGAAGTGATGGCGGTATTCTTGAGAAGAGATGGTGGGAGGATTTGAAGAGGAAAGTGGCGGTTAGAGTGTGAAATGAGGAGAGAAGTGTGATTCAAATGTAGTGAGAGAATCACCATTTTTGATTGTTTGTGTGAAAGTGAAAGGAAAGAAGGTAACGATATTTTGGGAAGATGGCACAGTTAGAAAGGGAAAGAAAACGTGTGGTTATAACGTTGAAATCCGCGGGAATTATAACTAGATCTGGTTTTCATTTTTAATGAAAAAATAAAAGGGTGTCGGTAAACGTGGCACTCTTGGTAACTAGATCGTTTTAATTTTTAAATTTGGTTCGGTGGTGATTGGCGCGGAACTTACTAGATGAGACCATAATTCGATTTTCACAATTGTAATTGGGAGGGGTATAAATCACTTAATGTCAGAACTGACTCCTGAACCAGCTTAAATTAGTGGTGAACAAAAAATGACAATCTTTAAAAATACTATTCCCTCCGATCCTAATTATAAGAAAAAATTTATTTTTTAGATTCATGGAATGCTTGATGTATCTAATTCATAATATAATTTAGATACATAAAACATTCCATGAATCTAAAAAGCAAATTTTTCTTATAATAAGGACCGGAGGGAGTATTTAAAATTATTATTTATTCAAACTCCTTTTATTTCTTTATACTTGTTGTTTTTTAAAAAAAAGACTAAAATATGAGAATCTATTTTTACACTTTATTTTTTCATTATGTCTTTTTTTAAAATATATATCATATTTTTAATTTTTAATTCATTAATAAATTCTTATTTTTTCATAAACATTATCTATTTCTAAAAAATTGTAACAAACTTTATTTAAAAACAAACAAAATTTTTATACAATAAAAAGATTATATTATTTTAATAAAAAAAAGTTATAAAAAAAACGTGGCACTGTTTAAAAAATAAAGATATCAAAACTATATCTACACCTTGAGAGTAAGTGGTTAAATTAAAAACCACATTGACAGTTAAAAATATTTTTTGAAATATTAATAACTTCATGAATTATCGGAGAGTGCCTTATTACAAACAAAACCAATCACTAATTTAGTGGTTTATTCCACCTTAAAAAAAATCCAACTCCCTTTTTATATGATTTTTACATCACTTATATAGAGAATTATTTGATAAGTACAATTAGAAAGTCAATGAAAAACATCTTCTAAGTCATTATTCAGCCAATTAGTAGTATTACAAATTGAATAAAAAAATTAAAATATGCCTAATTATTTGTCTTCCACTTGCAGCGCTGGCCATGACCCAAACCGAATTTGGACAACTTGCGCAAATAAAAGTTGTAGATGAGTCTTTTAGTTTTCCAACGCATCAAGAATCATGCAAATCGGACTTGTAAGACTTAATATATGACAAAAACAATATAAATGTGTCAACAAGTACGAAAGTATTATTTTGAATTAGCATTAAAATAGTTCTTTGTATTGCACGGTTGAAATATTTTTCTTGTTAAAAAAAGATAATATTAAAATCACGTCATTCTCTCCCTCTTCTAGAGAATTCAACCTCAAATTTCTATTATTAGTACCTTCTAAATCAAAAATAAATCTAAAGAATTTATGACATGACATGTAACCACTTACACTTTTTAAAACATTTCATTTTTATTGAAATGATTTGTGTGATTTGAAAGCCCTTGTGATTCATGATCCAAACCATTTTTCCTAAAATCACAATTTCTTCTTCTTGTTGAGAAACATCTCCTTCTTTTACTTTGCTCCCTTCATGACATAATGAAAAAAGTACTTCCTCCGTTCCAAAATAAGTGTCATATTTGCCAAAATTGTTTGTCCCAAAATAAGTGTTATATACTATTTATAACATTAGTTTTTACTATTTTATCCCTTAAAGGAATCATTAGGTAAGAGAAAATGTACACTCAAAAATCTACTTTTTAGTATTCCAATGTCTACTACCAATAACAATAGAGAGTATTTTAGTAAAAGTCATATTCTCTTTCTTTCTTTTACACATTTTTCTTAAAGTGTGTAATTTGGTCAACTGTGACACTTAAAATGGGACAGAGATAGTACTATATGATGAATAAATATTAAAAGAAATTCCAACATTTAAGCACACAAACCAAAACGTGTTAAAAAACGTTAATGGTTTGATGAAAATAATAATGTGTAGAAATTAGTAAGATAGAAGTTATAAAAGTTAAGAATAATGTTAAAAAAATCATAGAAGTTAAAGTAAAAAAAAAACCGTTAAGGGCATTTTAGATATTAAAGAAAAAGGCTACACCAAAACAATGTTTTCCGTTTATTATTGTTATAGATAGATTATAGATGAACTAAAATTTAAAATGGAGCTCCAAAACTATGCAGTCTTCAACTTTTGCAGCTCACTCCAGCTTGTATCTTCTGAGTATAAAATACCGTTGGGAGATAGTAGGCGCAGAAGGGCTGCTGAAAAGTGAGCCTAATAGACATAATATTTCTTGTTAGAATATGTTAATGAAATAATGTATATAAATTCTAGGTCCGAGTCTTACCCATTGAAATCCAGCAAGGGAAAACCAACAACCTTGCAAAATGCAAACCATATCTACTACATAGGATCTGCATCGAGGTAAATTGGGTGTTACAGAAAAATTGGTCAAGCAATATTACTGTTTACACCAGCAAAGCAAACGTTATTACCAATAATATTAGAGCATTCAAACAAAAGCATCCAACATAAAAATGTTACATCCCGTCCTGCCTGCATAAGCAAGTATACACAATTAACTTTTTTTTTTGGAACAAACAAACTTAATTCATATCATTAATCAATAAAAGTTCACTACAAGGAGGAGCTATTTCAAACACACAGTAACTAGCCTAAGAATTTGCTGCTCTCGCAAGAGAATGAGCAACTAAATTCGCTACTTGTCTTACAAACTTACTTAACCTCAAAGTTAGAAAATAAAGATAAACTAGCTCTAATATTAGCAACCTTAAAGTATACACAATTAACTGACAAGCTTAAAATAACACTTGTTATATAATGCATTCAGTTTCCCTTCTATGAATGAGAGTAGTAACAAGAAAGCTTGATAAACAAATTAAATTGTCAAGACTCTAGTTCAGGGAACATTGGGAGCCACAACGGGCAATGATTCAGGACAAGTGGACAACCAATAGATTGGGAACCGCATCACCACCCAAAACCTAAAAGCATCATGTGTATAAGACATATCTCTTATATATCAAACATTAAGCTGATTCATGACCGATGTTGGACTAACCACTCACACTCAAACCCAACAAATCTACTTCTCGCGTGTGGGTCTCCCACATCATACACTTGCACCGTCGTTACAATTAATGGAACACGTCCCATAACTATACCACCAAAAAATCTTTCAATGCAAGGATTAATGCAACCACGAAAGATAGCACAGAAGATTCATTTATGTAAGTCCTTAAAATTCTCCTTTTTTTGGTTAGTAGATATTGAAATACTAAATTACTCGCTCAATTTGAATATATTTTTTCTCTCACCTAATAATTGTTTTTTAAGAGATAAAATAGGAAAAATCAATGTTATAAATAATAGTATAGAATATTTATTTTGGGACAAACAATTTTGGCAAATACGACATTTATTTTTGGACGGGGAAGGTGTACTAGTTTATGACCGATGATTTATGAATGATAGTTTATATTTGATAGCTTTATATCTAATAACTAATTGTAGCTAATAAACTAAATTTTAGTAGCTTATAGTTTATTTTTATGAGCACTTATCTTTTATTTTATCATCTTTTCTTCCAATTTTATCCTTGTCATCCTATTTCAAAATAATAAAATTGTATTAAATAATCTTTTTTTTTATGACATTTTACATTCATGAGTCTGTCTAACAGTTAATTTTGCAAAATACTTCAATTAACTTATCAGCTATTGGTCATAATGCATCAACAATAAGCTAGTTTTCCCAAATAGTATCTTCATGGATTGGATTTGCGAATGAATTTAATTTATATACAATGTCAGTGTAAAATTGTTTTATACATACATCTATAATATATTGACACGTAATACGGTGCAGTCGACTTCTCATTTGCTAGACTTGATCAAGTGACATTCTTTTTTGTGGATGATGACACATAATTCAGGCATCGGGGGGAATTTGCATAGTTGGTGGGTGAACCCTTTGTTATGTTTGGGCATTTGATGTTTTTGATGGCTTGTTTGATTCAATGTGATTCATTGTTATTTGGTTCTTGATGTAAACTTTTTTGGCCGGTTCTAGCCAACCTTGTGCTCGGGGTCGAGTACTCGATGGTTATATATATCATTTTGGCTTGTTAAAAAAAAATATTGACACATCATGTATGATACTTAAAAATACATGATGTGTCATATTCATTAAATGATGTGACAACATATTATTGGATGTATGTAGAAAATAATTTTACACTAACGATGCATAATAATTAAACTCTGTTATTTTGGAAAGTGTTTTTTTTTTAATTTCTACAACGACTCATATTTTTTTTATACATAGATGAGATGATTAAACCACCACAAATTCACATACACAAAGTGGAGTGACTAGGGATTGAACCCCAATCATGGACGTACAGCCTAACAATTTCAGCATTTTATATCAATTGAGCTAGGACTTTTAGACCCAACAACTCATATTTCTACTTATATATTAATATGAATGTTTATTTTTATTTTTTGTAATTTTACATGTATCTATATTTAAATTCATATTTTAATAAGTATGTCTATTTTTTTTATAATAATTTATTTCATTCTACTATTATTTTAATACCAATTCTATGCTTTATATAAAACATCATCGATTTTTTAAATTTATCTTTTTTATAAAAATTAAGTCAAATGTATTTAGAGATTCTTTAAAGGATCTTGGATCTTATGTTATAAACATAAAATTTAAAAGATTTGTGGATGCATATTTGTATTGAACTTATATTATATTGAACTTTTATGTTTCAAAACATGTTTGTTTTTTTTTTATTTTTTTTTAAAGGTCTAGTGTATTACAATTGATAAAAATTTACTTGAATTATAAAATTTTATTGAACCACTAAAATGATAATTAAAGTTGGATAATTGATAGGAAAGATTATAGTTTGGTCTCCGCAACTATATTTAAGAGGAGACTAAAATTACTTAACTCGCTCCAAACTAGATTAATTTCCAAATAAGTTGGAAAACAAAAAAATCTATTAAACGTACACTAGTTTTACACATTCAACTAATAACAAGTATGTACTCTACCATATTACGTCAATTCACCCAACTTTATTTTTTTTGGTCGAGATCGGGGTATCCACCTCCGAATGCAGTAACTAATCCCTCGCTAGATTGGAGACACCTCAATGAATTCACCCAACTTTCTTGATTTGACGTGAAGATTTAAATTAATTTTATTGAGTTTATAAAAGAAAATTAATTTTATTGAATGTTTGTGTAAAATTTAATTACACCGACATTGCTTATCTATTAAACTTTATTTTGCAAAGAAGGCTATTTTTCACGCCTCCTTGCTCACACTAAATAAAATAATATTAAAAGATAATTTTCAATCAAATTTGTATTATTTAGAGTTATAGAATTCAAGGGGTGTGGTTGAGCGGCATGGGGTTCATCCTTCCTTAATCAAGGGTCGAGGGTTCGATCTACACCTTGGGTATGAAGCAGTTTTAAATCCTTAGGTCAGCTATCCCATCCTTCGAGGTGCCTCCAATCTAGCGAGGGAATAGTCATTGCGTTCGGCGGTGGATACCCCGGTCTCGACAAAAAAAATATATTTAGAGTTATATAAATACAAAGGTTGGAGATCGACACCTTTATATTTGTATTAACTCTAAATAATACATAAATAATAATAATAATACATTTTTTAATTAATAATAATAATAATAAATAAACTTTGAGTGTAACATACTTTTTTAATCCTCTAACATTATTAATAGTAATAATAATAAATAAACTTTTTTAATCCTCTAATGATAAGCGTAAATAAATACCCCGCTTCAAAAAAAAAAGAGTTTAATTGTTATACACTGACGGTGTAAACTTTTTTTACACATATATCCAATCAAAACACAAGAAATTGCCACTTTTATAGGTTAGTCCCAAAAAAATCTCCATAAATGCTTACATGACGTGATTTAATTGGATGCACGTGTAAAATAATTTTACACTGTCGGTGCATATAAATTAAATTCAAAAAAAAAAGCATAAATAAATACTCTTTTTCATATCTAATATAAAAATATAAAAAAACAGTTTGCATTTTATAAGGTTATACTCCCTCCGATCCTTAATATAAGAGGATTTTTACTTTTTAGATTCATTGAGAATTTAATGTATCTAGTCCATATTATTAATTAGATACATTAGATTCTCAATGTATCTAAATAGTAAAAATCTTATCTTATCTTATTATATTAAAACCGGAGGAAGTATGTGGGTTGTTTATTTTTGGCCCAAGTCCACTTTTCATTTCATAACCCTAATATGTTACTAGGAAACAAAATCCAAAACTGCCTCACATCAAAACAAGCCACGGTGATTATATTAGATCTCTTTTATCATATGCTTGTTTCTTCTTCCTTTGTCGTTCAATCCATTTTTCACAAACTTGGTAACAGATTTGATTTATAGAGAAACAAATCTTGTTTCTGTTTCTGCATATGAAGAACTTAGAAGACGAACGGTTTTTGATCAACTGAGTTCGCGTGATTTCCCGGTTTTTTATCCGGTTCTCTAGCAGAGCGGTTCACTGCTTAGAGTTTACGTTGTCTGTGTTTTCTCTTCAGGAATAGAATGAATCAAATGTTGGGTCCCTCGATCATCCTTAACGGTAATTTTTAAATTTTTCTCATTCTTGATTTTATTCAATCTTTTGCTTCAGAAACAACATAAGAACGTGTTCTGTTCTACAAACCCTAGTTGGTACCAATAATTTGAAAGATTATCTTTTTTGTTTGTTATAGTGATTTTGAAATTTGCACTGATATTACCGTATGAGATACCCATTTTTTAATTTTGATTATTCAACAACATTCAATCTTCTGCTTCAAAAAAGGTTGAATCTTGCTTATTTTTTTTTTCATTCTTGATTATTCAAGATTATTCATATTCAATCTTCTGCTTGAGAATTAAAAAAAAAACTTAATTAAGCAAATGTGTGCTCCGTCATAGATTGGTAATTTTGGATGACAATATTTTTACTTTACTGTTGGTAGTTTTGAGATTTTCAGTTTGATGTATTGGTTTAGGGTTGATACATGTTTTGATATTGATTTTTTTCATTCTTGATAATTCAAGAACATTCAATCTTCTGCATGAAATACGATCCTTAATCAATGAAACATGCCTATTCATATATATACGTATTGAGTGTGAATGGTGTATTACAATTGATAAAATTTGGGGATTATGCTTGATAAGAAAAAGTAACTGTTAAATTTGGACATATGTTACTTAACTCTTATAGCTTACACACATCTGTTTCTATCCTCTATATTATGATGGAATCGAAAAAAAGTATGCAACACTTTGGTTTATCTCATATGCTTTATTTGGCTTCCAAACAACAAGAATGGAGACATATGAATCAATATGTCCCTCAATGTCCCTAAATTGATAGTTTGAATACAATTTCAACGCGAAAGCTTATTCATAACTTCAAAAGTAAGTGGAGATGACCCTTGTTGCCTTCTATGTGAAATTCAGTATATGTCCCTAAATTGATAGTATGAATGCAATTTCAATTTGAATTTTTATTCATTACTTCAAATGTATGTAGGGATTACACTTTGTGCGTTATATGCAAAATTCAGTATATGTCTCTCGATGTCCCTAAATTGAGTATATATATGTCCCTTGATGTCCCTATATGTCCCTAAATTGATAGTCATAATGTAATTTCAACGTGAATGCTTATTCAGAACTTCAAATTGATGTTCCTAAATTGATAGTTTGAAAGAAATTTCAATGTGAATGTTTATTCATAACTTCAAATGTAAGTGGAGATGAACGTTGTTGCCTTCTATGCGAAATTCAGTATATGTCCCTCGATGTCCCAAAATTAAGTATGAATATGTCCCTCGATGTCCCTAAATTGAGTATATATATGTCCCTCGATGACTCTAAATTGATAGTATGAATGCAATTTCAACGTGAATGCTTATTCATAACTTCAGATGTAAGTGGAGATGACCCTTGTTGCCTTCTATGCCTAATTGAGTATATGTCCCTCGATGTCCCTAAGTTGAGTATATATATGTCCCTTGATGTCCCTGAATGATAGTCTGAATGCAATTTCAATGTCAATGCTTATTCATAACTTCAAATGTAAGTGGTGATGACCATTGGTCCCTTCTTTGCAAAATTGAGAATATGTCCCTCGATGTCCCTAAATTGAGTATATATATGTCTATCGATGTCTCTAAATGGATAGTCATATTGCAATTTCAACGTGAATGCTTATTCATAACTTCAAATATAAGCGGAGAGCCCTTGGTGCCTTATATGAAAAATTGAATATATGTCCATCGATGCCTCTAAATTTAGTATATTTTCCTTGATGTCCGTAAATCGATAGTCTGAATGCAATTTCAATTTGAATTTTAATTCATTACTTCAAATGTAAGTAGAGATGACACTTGGTGCGTTTTATGCGAAATTCAGTATATATCCCTAAAATGAGTATATATATATATATCCATCGATGTCCCTAAATTGAGTATATATATGTCCCTCAATGTCCCTAAAGTTGATAGTCATAATGCAATTTCAACGTGAATGCTTATACAGAACTTCAAATTGACGTTCCTAAATAGATAGTTTGAAAGCAATTTCAACGTGAATGTTTATTCATAACTTCAAATGTAAGTGGAGATGACCATTGTTGCCTTCTATGCGAAATTCAGTATACAGTATGACACTTGGTGCCTTCTATACGAAATTCAGTATATGTCCCTCGATGTCCCAAAATTAAGTATATATATGTCCTTCGATGTCTCAAAATTGATAGTATGAATGCAATTTCAACGTGAATGCTTATTCATAACTTCAGATGTAAGTGGAGATGACCCTTGGTGCCTTCTGTGCGAAATTCAGTATATGTCCCTCGATGTCCCAAAATTAAGTCTGTATATGTCCCTCAATGTCCCTAAATTGAGTATATATGTCCTTCGATGTCTCAAAATTGATACTATGAATGCAATTTCAACGTGAATGCTTATTCATAACTTCAGATGTAAGTGAAGATGACCCTTGTTGCCTTCTATGCGAAATTCAGTATATGTCCCTTGATGTCCCTATGTTGAGTATATATATGTCCCTCGATGTCTCGGAATTGATAGTCTGAATTCAATTTCAATGTCAATGCTTATTCATAACTTCAAATGTAAGTGGAGATGACCCTTGTTGCCTTCTATGTGAAATTCAGTATATGTCCCTAAATTGATAGTATGAATGCAATTTCAACTTGAATTTTTATTCATTACTTCAAATGTAAGTAGATATGACACTTGGTGCGTTCTATGCAAGATTCAGTATATGTCCCACAATGTCCCTAAAATGAGTACATGTCCCTCGATGTCCCTAAATTGAGTATATTTATGTCCCTCAATGTCCCTAAATTGATAGTCATAATTCAATTTCAATGTGAATGCTTATTCAGAACTTCAAATTGATGTTCCTAAATTGATAGTTTGAAAGCTATTTCAACGTGAATGTTTATTCATAACTTCAGATGTAAGTGAAGATGACCCCTATTGCCTTCTATGCGAAATTTAGTATATGTCCCTTGATGTCCCTAAATTGATCGTATGAGTGGAATTTCAATTTGAATGTTTATTCATTACTTCAATTGTAAGTGGAGATGACACTTGTTGCGTTCTATGCGAAATTCAGTATATGTCCCACAATGTCCCTATATATATATATATATATATATATATATATATATATATATATATATATGTCCCTCGATGTTACTAAATTGATAGTTTGAAAGCAATTTCAACGTGAATGTTTATTCATAACTTTAAATGTAAGTGGAGATGACACTTGGTGCCTTCTATGCAAAATTCAGTATATGTCCCTCGATGTCCCAAAATTAATTATACTATCGAAATATTTTTGGCAATTAGGAAAAAAAGACACTTGTATGCTTGGATTTTCATACTTGTTATGCAGATCATTTGTCATACTTGTATGCTTGCATTGTGATATCAATGGAGAAAACCATAACGAGGTGTATCGATACATATTTTAACTGTAGATCTTTTATGTGGTGGTATAAGAATCAGATAACACTATATTTGTGTTGATAATTATAAATACAAATGTATGTGGTACACCCTATCGTTTATGCAGCATTCAAACTTGCTATAGTGACCGATGATAGTTCTTTTGGAGAATATATTATGTAGCAGGTGTTTCGTGCATAATTACTGTGACTTTTGTGGCCAAGCTTGACACTCCTTGTTCGAAGTGCGGCATTTTCAAAAGAAGAACAAGAAATAAGAGTTTGTTTTGAAGCGTTATATGCAATATAAATCCTGGTGCAATTCAGTCTCTTATGAGCTTTGTTTACGGTAAGGTACATTAGGTGTTTTTATTTTGAATCTTATTTTATTACCTTGAGGTTACTTTGCTAAATTTTGGCACATCATATCAAAGTTCTTGGAGTTGTTTTGTAGTTATTGCATAATTATCGGGAAGACTCACATTCTCTTATTAGCTTGGGTTTTGGATATATCACATATGTGCCATTTTTTTGTCTGGTTCCATGTCTCAAATTTGCAATTGAGGTGCATGTCATTCTTTTAAATCACTATGTCAAAATTTTCTATATAGCTTGTACACGAGAATGTGAGTGTAGTAGTGTACTATGTTTCTTAATTTCCCCTTTCATTATTGGTGTGAACATGAGGATATATTCAAATCTCAATTATAAAATATACCCTCAGTGTAAGATGTGTAATTTGTTGCTTGTAGTGTACTTCAGCTTGATGAGATGGAACTCCCCAATATTTTCCATTATAAATATTTGTCTTGGCTTTATAATCGTTTTAACATGGTGGAATTATTTAGCACAGTTCTGTAACACCAGTGTTGGGAGAATACTAGAAGTTCTAATTTATTTTCTCTGTCCTAACTTCAATTATTTGTTGAGGAGGAAAATCATGACATTAAGGATTGACGTACAAGCGGTAACACCGACATACTGTAGGATTGGCTTTCATAGTAGGTTGTCATCAGTTCAGCTGCCTTTTCTATAACTGTAAGTGCAATTTTTGGCAGCAAGTAGTTAAATTAACCATTCTATATGATTCTTTTTGGTCTGTAGTTTTCCATTTTATTGAAATTCTTTATAGTTGAAAAGATGCTCTATTTGAAGAACCTATTTAGCACTGATGTTTTGAAAGATACTAGTATTTTTGGTTTGCTTATGGTAATTTTGGAATTTTGATTGCAACAATTTGCATATCCGTTTTCTCTTTCATGACTATTCAAAAGCAAACATTCAATCTTCTGCTTAAGAAAAAACAACCTCAATTAAGCAATAAGCAAATGTGCTATGTCCAAAGACCTTGTTTGGCACTAATATTTTGAAAGACGCTTTTTTCCCCTTTGCTACGATGAAGGAATTCCCTGCGATTTATATCAAAATAACTTTTATTTTAATCTATAAAAAACGGTCTGAGTGTTTGGATGACCGTAGTCCCTAGATTCAGTTTTGCAACTACGATATGAAGTGATTTTGCAAATGCAAAGTGGAGAGTGCTTGTGTTGGATTAGGTTACGGTTATGGTTTGTACGTCACTTGTCCAAAGTCCACTTAAAGTCATTCAAAGAGGAAAATTTTAGAAGAGGAGATAATTAGTGATGAGAAAGAAGAATATTGTGAGTTTGTTGCGATGACCTTTCTTTTGGAAATTTTAGTATGACAATTCTTGAAATTATTAGCTTGGGTTTCATCTCTCAAATTTAAGCTAGCAGCGTATGCTAATTTTTCTTAAAATCACAAAATTGTCTGCACATCTCCTATGACATGAGAATGTGATTAGTGCAGTTCAATTTTCTGATACGTGAGAATGTGATTAGTGTAGTTCAATTTTCTCTTTGATTTTTCATGGACACAAGAAACAAATTGATGTTTTAACAATAACTTTTTCTGCCACTGGACATAGCAGCAACAACCACCATTTCATTAGTGAGTTCAACAAGGCAAACAAAAAGTACATCTATTAAACAACTAATGCATCCATATAAGGGTGGAATGCCCCTCCGGTGAGTTGGCTGACGAGCTTCCATGGCTACAATAGATCCAATCCTTCTTGACTGTCGTACACTCATGAAGATGCAGGATGATATCAAAGTAAGTATTTGTTGTCAATAGGTTAAGTACATATTTTCTGCGAAATTGATATCCTATTGTGTTTTAAATTTTTTAATAAATTAAATAGTGATATGATTTTTACCATAACAATTGCAAAACTGAGTCTCTGTGTACTGTGATATATTGCCTATAGTTTATTTCAGCTTGATGAGTTCATAAAAAAAAAATTCAACTTGATGAGATGTAGGCCCCATTTGTTTAAGATTTTTTAGTAAAAAAAATCACTTTGGTTTTTTTTTATATTTTGCTTGTGTTTGTTTCATATTTTACTAAAAAAATCATTTTTTTTCTTCAAAATGAAAAAAGTTATTTTCGATAGCTCTTTCTAAAATCTATTTTTTTGAACATCACATACAATATGCAAATGGAAGCAAAATAGATTTTTGTGATTGTAAGCAAATGAAAAGTAGATTTAGCTTTTGTTCAAAATCTCTACAAAAAAAATCTCAAAATTTTTGTTAAGAAAAAAATCATTTTTTAAAAGCTTAAACAAACACACCCATAATTCTCTAGTGATCAAACTTTTTCATTATTTAGACTTACATATTAGCTAGCATATTGTTGTATATAAGAAGCTTTGTCCAACAGTAGTAGACTATGTTCTTGTAGTGCATTGCTGTAATATAGAGGAGTTATATATGTATGTTTTAAAGTAAGTTTAATTTTCTTGAATAATGGTTGAAAAGATTATTCTTGTTGAGCCTACAAGTGGGAAGACCATATAGATTGACATTCATAGCCAGCATTGTAGGGCTATATAATAATAGAGACCATGCCATCTTATGAGAGTCTTGAGAGAAAAATGATGCTACCATCATCTATAGCGGCATTGTGGGACTATATAGTTATTGTGCTCTATTGTTGAATGCATTCAAAACTAGTTTGATTAGAATTGATGTAATGGTTTTAACAAAAATTTTAGTTTCTTACTTCAGCTTCACCAGATTTGGTTTCCCACCAATATTTCAACTTTCCCTAAAGCACCTCAGTCTTGAACACACCGAAAAAAGGTACTTGCTCTTCTCTTGCATTGCTTTGAATCCCCCTATTTTTATTAAAAATATCTTTCGATAGTGTAAAATCTTACGAAAAAATTCTTTTTGTAGTATATTTTTTCTGTGAGCAATGCGATAGTATTTTTTTTTTTCTAATTGCCAAAAATATATTTTTATGGAGTAGAATTCTGGGTTGGCTCAAACTCACTATCACCTTCTTGGGGATATATAAGCCTCACATCGTCAACTATTAAGGTATGTCTTGTTCTAAACTTATTAAGGAATGTCTCATTCTAAACCTCTTAATTGTATATTGACTTGAGCACAAAGTGTTTGTAATTACATCCCACCATCTACGAATCATCTCCGCTACGGATTCCTGCGGAACGCAATTGTTCACATACTTAAATATTAAACTTGTGTGAATAGGTGTTTTTTTTTCTTGGATAACTATGTGAATAGGTGGTTGTCTTTAAATTGTGGGATAATACTCTACCTAAAAATAGATTAAAAGCCATCGAATATCGAACTTGTAAATATAAGTGAGAATATAACATATTTAAATTTATATACTTAAAAGAAGTTGCACAACAAATCTCACAGAGAACAAGGAGGTTAGATCTAGCAGAATGTGTTAAGTTTTTACAACAAACCAAATTTCAAATCTTGACTAATAGAGGTTTAATTATTCTAGACTTGGCCAAAGTTCAAGCAACTGTTCGGCCGAAAGAGCATGAACCTAATTCAGCGACTCCATGTCCATAAATGGGCCGAATTCCACTTGTGAATCCGACATGTCGAATACGTGTCCAAAGCAAATGTGCTTGGTCACATGTTCAACACATTGATACGCTTGCGATGCCAGCACCAAAGGATAGACACCTTCAAACGGATTAACAGTAGCTAAACTGATTGTTCTGAGATAGGGGTGGACCACTTCGTCCCCATCTGCCTGCTCATATTTCAGTTGCGAATAAATAGTATGTGAATCTCGCTAGTTTGGCAACTGTGGCTCTGCAGTTGGAGCTATATATATATATTCCTCTCATGCAGAGGACTAGGTAACTTATTCTTTTTCCTAGTATCTCTCACCTCACGTCATTTACTTGAGCGTCAAAGTGTCTTGCAAGTACATCCTTCTCTCTGTTGATCAAAGCATTAAGAGCTCTTAAATTTGGATAGCTATCTCATCCTTTACCCAGGTATAATCAGTGGCCCCGTCTGTGCGAACTTCATAGTTTTCCTGTTTTTCCACAATAATCAAAACTCAAACACAAAAAAATCGTTAACCATGTCTGTTGGTAATAACAACCACACTGTCCTCGAACAATACTCCGTAATCGTACAACCTACTGACAACAACAACTACTCATCTTGTCAGCAGTGGACTATCGTCTGTCTGGCCACTCACCCAACATCTGCCTCCTCTTCGTTGCTCAAACGAGTTATGATCCATGCGATCAAAGCATATATCAAGTCTAGAGAGTTCCCATCCTAAGGGCCTGGAAAAACCTTCATTGATGGAGTTGTTCAATGGGACATTTGACCCAAATGACGGAAAACCTCACTGATGGAGTTGAACAATGGGACAATGGACCTCAATGACCATATGGAGAACATGCAGGTCGTCCTTGACAAATGTAGCTTTGGAGGGTCCTTCAAATGCAAATTATTCCCTACCATTCCTTGAGGAAGAAATTCATAGAACTAGGCCAAACCAGCTTACAGGAGCCTACGATCTAGCCTATATAGACTCAGACTTTAGACCATTACAAAAGGTTTTTAAGGCTACTAGGCCGACCTATTTAAATAAATATTAATAATATTTTTATAACTTTTATCATTTAATATTAATTATTGAACTATGAACTAAATTTTAATTCTACGAATTTTATAATAAAGAGTAAAGAAACACGACAGACAAAATCAAAAATAAAATAAAATAAAATAGACACACGACAATATCTCAAAGCATATTATAGCTAAGTTAAACAATTAGAAACATGTCGGACAAAGATATGGCGACAATAGAGGATTGCCTTAAGTACATACATGAATCTAAAAACCATAATCAGGAAAGACTTAATTAATTTTTTATGTTGAACTCTAATTGTATTAGGGTTTGTGACGCAGAACGGAAGCGCTATGTTAGCAAAACACTAAACCTAATTGATAAAGACAAGCCGCAAGCACAAACTTGTTAAAATAGGGTTTAGGAGTCCACCGAAAATTGAGATAAAACTCAAATATTTTATTGAATGAGAAAAACTGCCCTCAAGACTACATTGATTTAGTTTAAATAGTAAAGGAAATAAAAAAATAGCAAATCTAGAATAATAAAATAATAAAATCTAGAATAATAAAAATAGCAAATCTAAATAATAAAAATAACAAATCTAAATAAACTCTCCTGCTCAGTTTGTGACGACACATTTGCAATTTAGTGCTGAATATCCCTCATGGGCGGTAAGTCGTTTGGCAGCTCATCTGCAATCAACTCGTTGAAATCCCTTAGAATTTCTAAGATTTCCCCTGGAATTGGAACATCTTCTTTCACAACACTCATCACCCCTTTGAAAACAACTGGACAAAAACAATTAGCTTCTCTGACAGCCTTATCAAGTTTCCTCTCATCCTGAGTCATCACTAGGAAACTAGATTTCTTGTCTTTCGGATTCTTATCAAAATGTAAAATAAGAGCCATAGCAATTTTATGAGTGCCCCAAGTAAACATCATCACATTCTCCCGTCCTCGGTACGTAATATCATTATCAAACTGCCAAGGCCTACCAAGTAAAATATGACAAACATCCATATCAATAACATCACAAAGTACCTCTTCTTTATAATGTTTGTCAATGGAGATGGGAACTCTTCAAGACAGCGTCATGTTGAAGCAAAATTACAATTTGATGTTTTAAAGATAACAAACATCTTAATTATATTTTAAGTATAATTTTGGTCATTGTGTTATCTAACAAGTGCTTTTGAGTGATATTAAAAAGATAGGTTTCATTGTGCAAAGCAAATAAATTAATATCAGCTCTGGAGAATGATACAAGAAAGTTAGTCATCATTCTCTGGCTCCAGCGTGTTTGTTCTTCAATGCCAAAGCACCTATTTATTTTAGGTGATAAATGAACAAGACAAAGGAACACTTTTCATGAGAATATTGCACAAGATCTCTACAGCAACTTATTCCATTATGGCAAGTCAAGTGATTAATATCCTATGGGACTTTCCTTCTTAAGCCATATCACATGGAGCATGGGCAAAGAATGTTATTTGACCTCAAGACATAATTTAATAATATCTGAAGTCAACATGGAAGAGAAGAACATAGACCAATGAGGAGAAGACAATAACTCTTTCACTATGAGTTGTTATGTACTTGCAAAGGATTATTTAATGATCTTTCTCCAAGAAAGTAGTAGTCCTTTCTCCAACAAAGACTATACTCTATTTTATATCAAGGTTGTACTTGCAAAGTACTTTTCCAACATGCCTTGATCAGATCACAGCTGATTGCTTGCATAGAAAGCTGTCCCCACATCATTCTCCACTATTCCATGAAGCTTCTCAACACAGTTCTGTGAGAATGTTCTTTCATCATTCTCCCTGAAGCATTGTTCTCATATGACAGCACATTTCAAGTACAACAGTCACACTTGTTCATCAAGCAAAGAAAGTACAATGCCAGCTCATCAAGACGCTCCTCTTGGAGAACATTCTCAGAACATTCTCCAGCTTACTCCAAGTTTGTGAGTAACGGCTAGTTCATTGTTCTCTGATTTTTCTACACATTCTCCAAGACTCCAAAGGCTCTCCAAACATCTATAAATAGCATGGAATACAGCAGGAGCAAAGCAAGAGTTTGAACTACCATTTGATTATACAATACTTGTCTTTCAAGCACAAGAATCTCACAAACTCTTTTTGATCTCTTTCACTCCAATCTTCACAGTTGCATACTTGGATCAGCAATTCATTTGAGTGATTTTCAGAGAGATTTTTTTAGTAACTTAGAAAGCTTTATAAACTTGGTTTGGTTTGTTGTTAAGCTTTAGATCCAAACACTTCTTTGTAATAAGAAAGAACTTGCTCAAAAATACGTGACTATTTGTTGAGCAACTACCTTAGGAGAAAAGGTAGAGATCTCCTTGGTGATAAGGTGGAAGATAAGCTTGTGATAGCTTGACAAAGTTTTGGTCTTGGTTTAAGATCAAAAAAAGAATAGTGGAAACCCTCACTTGGTGTGGGAAACTGGACTAGCCCAATTAAGGGTGAACCAGTATAAACTCTTTGTGTTATACTTCTCCTTATCTTCATACTTATGTAAAACTGATACACTTGCACACACTTGAATATTCTGTGAGAATATTCAAAGAACGTTCTCTGCCTTCTTTCATAGATTGATCAGAGAACATTCACTCAACATTCTCTAAGTCAGTTTTGATTCAAGACACTTACACATACAACAATATTCTGTGAGAATATTCTTTGAACGTTCTCTGCCTTCTTCCATAGACTGATCAGAGAACATTCTCTCACCTTTCTCCAATTCTGTTTTGACTTAATTCTTTTCATTTAAGTTTGTTTTATCATACAACTTATACTACTAACAAATTGAGTTCAATTTTAAAGGGTCACAATTCAAACCCCCCTTTCTTGTGATAAACTTTGCTACTTCAATTGGTATCAGAGCACGGTCTCTAAAGACTAAGCATCTAACAAGTGCTAGAGGAAAAGATTCAGGAAGGAAGTAATGGCTAAAGGCGCAAAGTTCATAGCAGAAGGAGGATCATCAAATAGACCACCTCTATTTGAAGGAGAAGACTATTATTATTGGAAAGACAAAATGGAGTTATTCCTTAGATCACAAGACAACTACATGTGGTCAGTCATTGAACATGGAGAATATCAACCAACCATCATAGACAAAGATGTTACAAAGATAAAGACTCAAGATCAATGGACTACTCAAGAATCAGAAAGAGTGCTTCTAAACATCAAAGCTAAGTTATTTCTCAAGAGTGCTTTATCTAGAGAAGAATGTGATAGAATCATGGAATGCAAAACAGCAAAGGAAATGTGGGAAACATTACAAACACATCATGAAGGAACAAGTCATGTCAAGGAAACAAGAATTGACATTGGAATAAGGAAGTTTGAGCTATTTGAAATGAAAGAAGATGAAACAGTGGATCAAATGTATGGAAGGTTCACAATCATCATAAATGAGCTAAACTCTCTTGGAAAAACCTACACAACACATGAGAGAGTAAGAAAGATCCTAAGGTGCTTGCCAAAGAGTTGGAGACACATTGTCACAGCTATCACAGAGGCAAAGAATCTAACTGAAATGAAATTAGAAAATCTGATTGGATCACTCAGAGCTCATGAATCAATTCTCTTGGAAGACAAACCAATCAAAAAGAAAGTGATTGCTTTGGAGGCACAAGAAGAATGTTCCCAGAATGATGAAGATGAAAGTGACATTATGCAAGAAGACAATGTAGAAGAATTAGCACTCATCACTAGAAGAATTCAAAGATTAATGATGAGGAAAAATCAACTCAAAGGAAGATTCCCATCTAGAAGAAGTGGAATCAAACCTGAGACAGACCTAAGCGAAGTCAAATGCTATGGTTGTGAACAATTTGGACACTACAAGAGTGATTGTCCAAAAGCTAAGAAATCTCCCTTCAAGAAGAAATCATTAATGACTACTTGGGATGAGACTGATGAAGATGAAGAAGAACAAGAAGCCAACAGGTGTCTTATGACAAAATCATCATCTGAGGTAACTCTTGATCCTTGTGCATCATGTCAAAAAACTGAACATTTATTTGATAACTTATTATATGACTCTCAAATCACTGCTCAGAAAAATGATAAACTTTCTAATGAGATCAGTAAGTTAACTTTAGAAAAAGATAAGTATAAGACTGAGATAGAAAAATTAAAAGAAACCATCATTTGCATGCAAGAACATCATAGGAAAGAAATTGATGATTTTAAATTAAAATCTCAAGAATGTCCTAAACTTCAAGAAGAGAATATCATTTTGAAACAAACTAATTTTGAATTAGAAAATGATATAAGATGCTTTGTAAACTCCACTAAAACTTTTGAAAACATTATGGGTTCACAAGTAGGAGCTTTAGACAAAACTGGAATAGGTTTTAGAAACCATCAAAGTCAACAATTATATGAAAAGTTTTTTGTACCACAAAAGAATCAAAAAGTGGCAAAATATAAATGTACTTTTTGTTATAGAGAAGGACATCTTGAAAAATTCTGTTTTAGAAAAAACAGAAAACTGAAATATGAGAGAAGTCTCCAGAGAGAACATTCTCAGAACGTTCTCAGAAGGCATCAACAGAACAGGAGAACATTCTCTAGACATTCTCAACAGGATTATTCTCAGAATAATCAGAGACAATTATATGATAATGAATCCTTTATTAAAAGTCATTCATATAAAAATGAAACAAGACCTTTCAAGAGGGAAAACTAACTCACAAGGACCCAAAAGATTATGGGTACCTAAGACACTATTACAATCAAGTGCAGGAATGTCATCTAGCAGTCAAGAAAAAGCCATGGTACTTGGACAGTGGTTGCTCAAGACATATGACTGGAGATAAACATAATTTCTTATCACTTGATGAAAAGGATGGTGGTACAGTTACTTTTGGAAAAAATGAAAAAGCTAGAATAAAAGGTAAAAGTATCATTGGTAAGGTTAATTTTGGTAAGATTGAAAATGTGCATTATGTTGTTGGACTTAAACATAACTTGTTGAGCATAAGTCAATTATGTGACAATGGTTATGAAGTCATTTTCAAACCTCAAACATGTGAAATTAAAAAATCCTTTTTAAATGATATTTTATTCACTGGTTCAAGAAAAGAAAATATTTATGTTTTCTACTTGGATGAACTTCCTGTTGAATCTTGTTTTGTCTCTCTTGAAAATGACAAATAGATTTGGCATAAAAGGACTGGTCATGTAAGCATGAAAACAATTTCAAAACTTTCCAAACTTGACCTAGTAAGAGGCTTACCAAAAATTAGTTTTGATCTTGATAAAGTGTGTGAATCTTGTACAAGAGGAAAACAAGTTAAAAGTAGTTTTAAACCAAAAGATTGTGTTTCAACAAAGAAACCTCTTGAACTACTTCACATGGATTTATTTGGTCCTATCAAAACTACTAGTCTTGGTGGCAAAAATTATGGTTTTGTCATTGTTGATGATTTTTCAAGATTTACTTGGGTATTGTTTTTAAAACATAAGGATGAATCCTTTGAAGCTTTTAAATCTTTTTGTTTGAGAGTTCAAAATGAAAAAGAGTCCAAAATTATTTCAGTGAGAAGTGATCATGGAGGGGAATTTGAAAATTCTTCATTTGAATCTTATTTTAATGATAATGACATATCTCACAATTTCTCTTGTCCAAGAACTCCTCAACAAAATGGTGTTGTTGAAAGAAAAAATAGAACATTACAAGAAATGGCTAGGACAATGTTGAATGAATCAAATGTGGAGAAATATTTTTGGGTTGAAGCTGTCAACACTGCTTGCTACATTTTGAATAGAGTAACTATCAGAAAAATTCTCAACAAGACACCTTATGAACTTTGGAAAGAGAGGAAACCAAATGTGTCATACTTTCATATCTTTGGATGTTATTGCTACATCTTGAACATCAAAGATAACTTAGGAAAATTTGACTCAAAATCAGACAAGGGAATATTCTTGGGTTATTCTCTCACTTCTAAAGCCTATTGAATCTACAACCTTAGAACCCAAACTGTTGAAGAAATTATGCATGTCAAGTTTGATGAGTTTGAAGAACAAATAAGTCCAAGTATCATCATTGAAGAAGAAGGTGAGAAAAATCCACAACTTCAAGAAGATCAAGAACCTTCAATGAACAATGATCAAGAACCACCACTTGAAGTTGATCAAGAGACATTACCAAATGTTCCCAAAACATGGAGATTAGTCAATCATCATCCACAAGATCAAATTATTGGAAACACTGAAGATGGTGTAAGGACTAGAAGAGCTCTTCAAAATTTGGAGAATGATCTCGCAATGATCTCTCAAATTGAACCTAGAACCATAGATGATGCTATTGTTGATGAATCTTGGGTTGGAGCTATGAAAGAAGAATTGCAACAATTTGAGAAGAATAAAGTATGGAACTTAGTACCAAATCCTCAAAATCATTCAATCATTGGAACAAGGTGGGTGTTCAGAAAACAAGCTTGATGAAGATGGTAAGGTAATCAGAAACAAAGCTAGACTTGTAGCACAAGGTTACAATCAACAATAAGGTATTGACTATGATGAAACTTTTGCTCCAGTTGCCAGGTTAGAAGCAATAAGAATTTTACTTGCATATGCATCTCATAAATGTTTCAAACTTTTTCAAATGGATGTAAAAAGTGATTTCTTAAATGGCTTTTTAAATGAGGAAGTTTATGTGCATCAACCTCCTGGTTTTATTGATGAGCATAAATCTAATCATGTTTTCAAACTTACCAAGACTCTTTATGGACTTAAACAAGCTCCAAGAGCATGGTATGATAGGTTAAGCACCTTTTTACTTGAAAATGGTTTTTCTAGAGGAAAAATTGATACTACTCTTTTTATAAAAACCAACAAGGTAGAATTGCTTATTTTTCAAGTATATGTTGATGATATTATTTTTGGTGCTACTAATGAAAAAATGTGCGAAACTTTCTCTAACCTTATGCAAAGTGAATTTGAAATGAGCATGATGGGAGAACTTAGATTTTTCCTTGGCTTGCAAATCAAGAAACAAGAAGATGGCATTTTTATTAGTCAAGAAAAATACATCAAGGATTTGCTCAAGAAGTATAAGATGAGTGAAGCCAAAATCATGTCAACTCCTATGCATCCATCAACAAGTCTAGACAAGGATGAAAATGACAAAAGTGTATCTGAAAAGGAATATAGAGGAATGATTGGATCTCTTCTATATCTAACTGCAAGCAGACCTGACATAGTGTTCTCAGTGGGAATTTGTGCAAGATTTCAAAGTGCTCCCAAAGAATCACATTTAACTGCAGTCAAGAGAATTTTCAGATATTTGGTTGGAATACCAGATGTAGGTATATGGTACAAAAAGGGTACACATTTTGATCTAAAAGCCTATTGTGATGCTGATTATGCTGGTGACAAGATAGAAAGAAAAAGCACAAGTGGTGCTTGTCAACTCCTTGGTGAAGCTCTAGTCAGTTGGTCATGCAGAAAGCAAAACACCATAGCACTCTCAACAACTAAAGCAGAATATGTCTCTGCAGCAAATTGTTGTTCTCAAGTGATATGGATCAAAAACCAACTTGAAGACTTCTCATTAAGGTACACATGCATTAAAATTTTATGTGATAATACTAGTGCTATTAACTTGTCAAAAAATCCCATTCAGCATTCTAGATCAAAACACATTGAAATCAAGCATCATTTTATACGTGATCATGTTAGTAAAAAGGAAGTTGAATTAGTTTTTGTGGATACTGAAAATCAACTTGCTGACATTTTTACTAAACCATTGGTTGAGGATCGTTTCAATTTTATCAAAGAAAATTTGAAAATTATCAAAAATCCTAATTCCTTGTGAAACACGTTTTTAGGAGAATGATCTGAGAACATTCTTTAAAAATTTTCATGACTTATGTGCTTGCTTGCCTTATTTTCGTTTAAGTCTTTTTTTTTTAGTGTTTAAGTGTTCAAAATGATAGTACATGATTATTGGGGAATGTAATTTTTTAGTCCTCTTGTTGTACCTAGCTATCTCCCTATTTATCCTTTTTTATTAGAACAAAGTACCATCATTACCATCATAAATAGTATCCTACCATATCCTTACCACCACACATCATAGGCCTATCTCTCTCTCTCTTTTTACTCAAAACTTCCCACTATCTTTTCTCTTTCAAAAATCAACCGTCCCTCTCTCTCCACTAAACCAAAATCAGTTTCATCTTCCTCTCCAAAACTTCTCACAAATTCATCAATGGCAAGAACTAAGGTTCCGGTAATGCTCAGAAACAGAACACCATCTCCAACTTCCTCACCTTCCCGTTCTGCTTCACCACCATCATCGCCGTCGTCTGAGACCCATTCTGATTCATCTCAAAGTGAAATGGGTCACGAAGATCTCTCTAGAGCATTGATTGTTTATGTTCCTCCTCAAGAAGAAACCTTCTCTGATCATTCTTTAAACGATCTCTCAGCTGAACCCATTTCCACTAAACCACCATCTCCGCTGCCTAAACCTTCATCCCCAAATGTCACTGTAGCTGCTGATGAATCCATTCAATCTCCATCAAATTCATCTTTTCCTAAACCTTCCAATACTCCTCAAGCTGAAGAAAAGTTCATTCCTCTCCTCCCCAAACCAACGAACCTGTTCAAACTGCTTCTCCCAAAACTGTTGAAATTTCACCAACTAATGTCAATGATGAACATGTCCCTGAACCAAACTCACCAAAATCAAACTCTTCACCTTCCACAAAATCATCCTCCTCTCTGAATTTCTCTAGTTCACCATCTCCTACACCTAAAACTTCTGAAAAGAAAACACAAACCCCTCCTGCTATTTCTAAAGTTAGAAAAGCTATATCCTTTGATGCATGCAATGTTAGAAGATCTGCACGCATTCTCTCTGGTTTTGGCACCAAGAGAAATGTGACTATTGATAACACTGTTATCTCTCTGTCTGACTCTGATGAGGAAGAGAAACAAGAAGAAACACGTGAGCCATCTCCACCTATTATCACCCTCAAACGTGCTGCTTCATCTTCCAAACCTAAACCAACACCTTCCCCTGCCAAAACTGAACCTGTCAAAGAGAGAAAAAGGAAAGAGAAAGTGGTAGTTGCCGAGAAGAAGCCTAGGCTGAGGAATGTGCCTTTAATCCACTCTGAACAAAGAGAGAAGTTTTATGATTATTGGAAAATCAAGCCCATTAGTGCTGGCAAGTTCTTTGACTTTGATGAGTTGAAGAAAAATGGCATTGACTTAACCAAGTTCACTGATCCAATGAATTGGACTTCTTTCTTCAAGATCAAGGAATCCATTTCCCTTTGTTAATTCAGACTTTCTATTTCAATGCCAAGGTAAGTCCTGATAAGGATGTTCTGGTCTCTAACCGTAAAGGAGTTGAAATTAAGCTGACACCAGAAGTTATTGGAAATTTGTTGGAAATTCCTTGTGATGGAACCACTCTCTATGGGGGAGATTGGTACAAAGATCTCAAGTTGAACAAGGATGAGCTTATTGTGGATATGTTCACAAGTGAAGGAGCAATGATGGCCAAACCTACTTCCTCCAAGCTACAACATGAGTACAAGATGTTACATAGCTTATGCCTTCACAACATCTTTCCAAAAAGTGGAAGCAAAGATAAGGTAACAGACAATGACATGCTGATGATGTACCATCTGTTTAAAGGTAAGAGATTGTCACTCCCTCACCTCATTTTACAACATATGATGCACACTGCTTTATCTGGTACTAGGAAAGTTGCCTTGCCATATGGAATGTTGTTAACTAGAATCTTTGAAGAATTTAAGGTTGATTTGTCTGGGCACACTAGTGAAAATGCATGCTCAGTTTTTAATGGTAAAAATTTGAGTCATATGAAGAAGGAAGTAGAAGAGAAAATGGTGAAAATTACTGGTGTTAAGAGGAAAAGAGAACAAACACCAGAGGAGAATGTTAACAGAGAACAACCAGAGAACATTCCTCAAGAAGAGAATGTTGCTGGAGAACGTCAGGAGAACGTTCTCCCAGAGACTGAGGCTGCAGGAGAACAACCAGAGAACGTTCTCCCTGCTAAGAAAACTGCCTCCACTCTCTTTGGGGTTTCAAGTGATACTCTCCCCTCCTTTTTCCTACCTCTTCAATGAACTCTACCCTATTCTCACCTGTCATGAACTCATCTCAGGGGAGTTTGGAAAACATGTTCAATGTTGAATTTGTGCAAAATTTGCTGAGCCCTGATAATCACTTTCAAGGAGGTAACTCATCACAATCCCTGTCATCCATTCCTTCTTCTTTTGGAACTTTAAGCACTTTTCTCTCACCTGGTAGTAATGCTTCTGCTGAAGCATGGGATAGGTTTTTAGGATACTCTCCTAAACTGATTGGAGGACCATCCCACACTAGGCCTACTAAGCAACAAAAGTTGGAAAAGGATAACATGAAGCTTAGGAAAGGTCAGGCCAAGATCATGGTTGCTTTGAAGATTCAAAATAATATGATGCAACACATGATGAACCAGCAGATGATTATGAAGAAATGGGCTGAAACTGAAGTTTGTCCAAAGTTTGGCATTGCACCACCCTTTGCTGACCCCATGCCAGAATTTGATCCATTCCCTTCTCCTAGTGAATCATCATCATCATCATCCTCCTCATCTGAGTTTTAACCCTTTTTACCTAGCCCCTTCTTTTTGATTTCTGACAAAGGGGGAGAATAGTTTGGGTAAACAAGGGGAAGTAGGAAGAAGTTTTAAATAATCAAGTTTTCAAGCTTTTCAAGTCTGCAAGAACATTCCCTGATCATTCTCTGAGTTTGATCTTTTTGAAATAGATATTATAGGTAGTTCTTTTGAACAAAACTTGTTATGAACTTCTAATAGTATGTATTATTATATTTTTTTGTCATGAATCCTTTTGTATTAATCCTTGTACTCTGATGATTGTTATTTCTCACTTTTGTGAGTTTATGGATTAATTAATATGTATGATTCATTTTATGTCTCAATTTGCATCATATCAAGTTTTTAAATTTTATTTGATTTATGAATGCTTGAATTGAGGGGGAGCTTGAAAAGATAAAAGCACTAATATTTCATATTACTTTAAGATTTGATTAAACCAAAATTAATCTTTTAAAACATAATCAAGAAGTTTGTCATCATCAAAAAGGGGGAGATTGTTGAGGCAAAATCCCAATTTGATGTTTTAAAGATAACAAACATCTTAATTATATTTTAAGTATAATTTTGGTCATTGTGTTATCTAACAAGTGCTTTTGAGTGATATTAAAAAGATAGGTTTCATTGTGCAAAGCAAATAAATTAATATCAGCTCTGGAGAATGATACAAGAAAGTTAGTCATCATTCTCTGGCTCCAGCGTGTTTGTTCTTCAATGCCAAAGCACCTATTTATTTTAGGTGATAAATGAACAAGACAAAAGAACACTTTTCATGAGAATATTGCACAAGATCTCTACAGCAACTTATTCCATTATGGCAAGTCAAGTGATTAATATCCTATGGGACTTTCCTTCTTAAGCCATATCACATGGAGCATGGGCAAAGAATGTTCTTTGACCTCAAGGCATAATTTAATAATATCTGAAGTCAATATGGAAGAGAAGAACATAGACCAATGAGGAGAAGACAATAACTCTTTCACTATGAGTTGTTATGTACTTGCAAAGGATTATTTAATGATCTTTCTCCAAGAAAGTAGTAGTCCTTTCTCCAACAAAGACTATACTCTATTTTATATCAAGGTTGTACTTGCAAAGTACTTTTCCAACATGCCTTGATCAGATCACA
The DNA here is from genome assembly GCA_951804385.1 of Trifolium dubium. Taxonomy (NCBI): domain Eukaryota; kingdom Viridiplantae; phylum Streptophyta; class Magnoliopsida; order Fabales; family Fabaceae; genus Trifolium; species Trifolium dubium. The sequence goes on along the minus strand of OX638075.1, from coordinate 22,199,654 downwards.
GCTGATTGCTTGCATAGAAAGCTGTCCCCACATCATTCTCCACTATTCCATGAAGCTTCTCAACACAGTTCTGTGAGAATGTTCTTTCATCATTCTCCCTGAAGCATTGTTCTCATATGACAGCACATTTCAAGTACAACAGTCACACTTGTTCATCAAGCAAAGAAAGTACAATGCCAGCTCATCAAGACGCTCCTCTTGGAGAACATTCTCAGAACATTCTCCAGCTTACTCCAAGTTTGTGAGTAACGGCTAGTTCATTGTTCTCTGATTTTTCTACACATTCTCCAAGACTCCAAAGGCTCTCCAAACATCTATAAATAGCATGGAATACAGCAGGAGCAAAGCAAGAGTTTGAACTACCATTTGATTATACAATACTTGTCTTTCAAGCACAATGCAAGAATCTCACAAACTCTTTTTGATCTCTTTCACTCCAATCTTCACAATTGCATACTTGGATCAGCAATTCATTTGAGTGATTTTCAGAGAGATTTTTTTAGTAACTTAGAAAGCTTTATAAACCTGGTTTGGTTTGTTGTTAAGCTTTAGATCCAAACACTTCTTTGTAATAAGAAAGAACCTGCTCAAGAATACGTGACTATTTGTTGAGCAACTACCTTAGGAGAAAAGGTAGAGATCACCTTGGTGATAAGGTGGAAGATAAGCTTGTGATAGCTTGACAAAGTTTTGGTCTTGGTTTAAGATCAAAAGAAGAATAGTGGAAACCCTCACTTGGTGTGGGAAACTGGACTAGCCCAATTAAGGGTGAACCAGTATAAACTCTTTGTGTTATACTTCTCCTTATCTTCATACTTATGTAAAACTGATACACTTGCACACACTTGAATATTCTGTGAGAATATTCAAAGAACGTTCTCTGCCTTCTTTCATAGATTGATCAGAGAACATTCACTCAACATTCTCTAAGTCAGTTTTGATTCAAGACACTTACACATACAACAATATTCTGTGAGAATATTCTTTGAACGTTCTCTGCCTTCTTCCATAGACTGATCAGAGAACATTCTCTCACCTTTCTCCAATTCTGTTTTGACTTAATTCTTTTCATTTAAGTTTGTTTTATCATACAACTTATACTACTAACAAATTGAGTTCAATTTTAAAGGGTCACAATTCAAACCCCCCCTTTCTTGTGATAAACTTTGCTACTTCACGTCACTCGTACCTACGATCCCTTGCTGAGCCAGCCATGGGCATACGGCTTCTCATGAGGCTCTGCGGGCAACTTAAAATAACTCACCAATTTTTGTGACACTAAGTTCTCTGTGCTCCCATTATCTATTATGATATCACATACCTTATTCTTGACAAAACAATGAGTCTTGAATAAGTTTTTGCGCTGCCCTTCTTCTTTAGTTGCTAGTAACATCCGCTGCAACACAAAATTAACCCTTTCATCAGATTCTTCTTCAGAAAATTCTACCTCTGCATATTCATCCTCATCAGGTTGCTCTGTCTCATCATCATCGTCCCTTTCTCCCACCACAGCTGCAACTCTCCTTGATGGACAGACATTGGATCGATGACCTTTCCCATTATATCTAAAACAAGTATCAATAGTGGGTTTGGCATATGGATTGTTTTGTTTTTGGGCTGGGGCTTAGCCTTGTGGTGCACTGCTAGAACTACTAGTTGCCTTATTACCAGGAGTAGAATCCCTGGCCGCTGCACTTTTCTCTTTGTCACCTGATGATTCAGTATTATTTTGGTGAGAATATTTTCTGAACGAGGAGAAACTTCTGGGCGATTTCTCTACCAATTCTGCCTTCAAAGCTAAGTTGGACGCTTCAGCAACGGTCCAAACAGTTTGCAAACCCATCTTCTCCTGCAAGGATCCTTTCAATCCACTGATATAACGAGCCACTTTCTGATTTTCTGATTTACCTAATTCATTACGTTTAGAAAAACGCAGAAATTCAGCGGTATACTCTGTCATTGATCGCTTGCCTTGAACACACTCAATATACATTTTATAAAGAATTTGTTCATAGTCTTCTGCTAAAAATCTATCAAGCATCAATTGTTTCATTTTCCGCCAAGTTCGAATGGGATTCTTTTTCTACCTCTTCCTCTGAACAACGAGTCTGTCCCACCAGACAGCGGCGGTACTTTTCAGCCTGATTGCCACCATCTTAACCTGCTTGTGCTCAGGGATGTCCATGACGTCGAAAAATCTGTCCACATCAATCTGCCAATCTAAAAATTCCTCTACTTCCATCTTTCCGTAAAACAATGGAATATTTGCCTTCACGCGGTAATCATGGTGATTGCCACAATCGTTTCCTTCTTCAGTCACAACCTCCTCCTCTTCTGAATTCGAATCATCAATCGTATGATTGTTTCCACGATCTTCTCCCCTATTCAGATTCATTCTGTTGTTGTTGGATAACATTGTTACTTGTGTTGTCAGAGTGGTGATGGCTGCGGTTAAAGCCGCTATGGCACCATCAAACTCTGTTTTCGTCACCGGTTGATCTCCCATCTGATCACTTCACAAAAGAACAGGGGAAACCTGCTCTGATGCCAACTGACGCAGAACGGAAGCGCTAGGTTAGCAAAACACTAAACCTAATTGATAAAGACAAGCCGCAAGCACAAACTTGTCAAAATAGGGTTTCGGAGTCCACCGAAAATTGAGATAAAACTCAAATATTTTATTGAATGAGAAAAACTGCCCTCAAGGCTACATTCATTTAGTTTAAATAGTAATAAGGGAAATAAAAAAAATAGAAAATCTAGAATAATAAAAATAACAAATCTATATAAACCCTCTGCATTAGTTTGTGACGACACAAAGTTGTTTTGTCTGAATGATGATACAATGGTTGTGTTGTATTACACTAGAGTTTGCAAAAAGCATCAAGTGTTGATGCAAAAAATCAAAGGGTAGGTGACTACAATGAATCATTCGTAGAAAATAAGCTTCCGGGACGCTGCCTTTGGAAACCACTTTTAGCTGATCAGGTAGTGGAACTCCCGACTAATCTGTGTAGTTAAATAAATTGCACACTTAATATTAATTAACTTAATTAAAATTGAATAATAATAATAATAATAATAATAATAAAAGTGTTTCTATTGTTGTTGATTGTATGGTGATTGGTTATGGTCTTAGTTTATTATATTTTACTTTATTTTAAAATGCGACCTGCGTGTCGTGTCTTTCTCTCTCAAGTTATATATGTACATTCTCTTCTCTTCTACTCTCTCGTATGTAAAATGAATATTCTTTATGTAATGTAATTAGAATATAATAAGGCAAAAATGATATATGACATACCAACAATCTTGGAGGTTGTCTTTGGGCTAGATACCTTGTTTAAAAAAATAATCTTGGAGGTCAAGCTCAGAGAAACAAGATTGATTCTAGGATAAGTTGAGATTCTCTCACTCCCTTGAGGGCGTCATTGAGTAAGGCGTCATAACCATGTCACATTTATTGAATGTATGTTGATGCATGCATGTGAATGTATGGAGAGACGATTGTATGTTTTAAGCTGTGGTGAGATCATGATTAAAAAAAGGGTTAATTACCTATTACTCTCTGTAATATATGTCAAAGTTGTTTTATCCCCTTGTAAAATATTTTTGTTGCTTTACCCCCTGTAATATAAGATTTTGTGTTTTACCCCCTTTGACTCAAGTCAACCGCCGCAAAAAAATCGTTTTAATGAGACTTTTAAACCGATTTTTAAAAATCCGCCGCAAAATATAATTTTAGCGAGGGTTTTAAACCGCCACAAAACAAAACCGCCTCAAATTATATTATGGTTGACTTGAGTCAAGGGGGGTAAAACACACAATCTTATATTACAGGGGGTAAAACAACAAAAAAAAATTACAGAGGGGTAAAGCAACTTTGATATATTTTACAGGGGGTAAAATGTAATTAACCCTTGAAAAAATAAATCCTTTAGAGCTCGTTTGGTGCGCCGGATTGAAAAGAGATAAGATATAATAAGAAAATAGAAAATGATACGATAAAATAGGGACATGATAAATATTATCTTGTCATGTGTTTGGTGTACTCATGATAAAAAATAAGTTATTATTATTTTTTCCTATCACGTGATTGATACACACTTCATATTAACATGATAAAATATATATTATATTTAAATAATCAAATTATCCTTAAAGAATAAATGTGTTATTAAAAAAAAGCATATATTTAATTGAGTTTTTGTATTGATTAATTGATATTAATTAAAAAATACTCATAATTAACTAATTTCATATAATTGTGGAGAGATAAAAATGAATAGTGTGTTGGATAATTATGCTATCAAATTGGTAAGGATTAAAATAACAAAGAGTCAATGAGATATGATTAGCAATATGTTTAATTTATCATATCATGGTGCACCAAACAAAATATTTAAATAGGATACAATAATTTTATCATATCTCGTCTCTTTATCATGCGCACCAAACGGGCAGTGTGTTTGGATGGGGATATTGAAAATCCAAGGGATTTTGAGAATACGTGAAATTCAAATGCTTGAATTTGAATTCCCTTCATTTTAAATTTTTTTGTTTGGATAAAAAAATTAAAATTTCTTCATTGTCAAAATTCATTGTTTAGATGAAGTAATGAATGACAAAGTAATTCATTCTCAATTTTTATTTTTATTTTGATCAACAAAAGTTTTCCGTTGAGAAAAAAAAAAGTCGGGGTTTTTCCGATTTTGACAAAAAAAGTTTTTGGTGTTTTTTTTTCGATTTTGAGAAAGAAAAAAACGTCGGAATTTTTTTGATTTTGAAAAAAAAATGTTTCGGCGTTTTTTCCGATTTCCAGAAAAAAGTCGTCGGAATTTTTTTCGATTTCGACAAAAAAAGTTTTCGGCGTTTTTCCCGATTTTGACAAAAAAAATTATCGGCGTTTTTTTCAATTTTGAGAAAAAAGTCGTCGGATTTTTTTCCGATTTCAGGAAAAAAAGTTTTCGGCGTTTTTTTCGATTTAGAGAAGAAAAAAATTGGCATTTTTTCCGATTTTGACAAAAAAAAAATTCAGCATTTTATCGATTTCGAAAAAAAAGTTCTTGGTAATTTTTCCGATAGAAAAAAGAGTTCCAGAATTTTTCAATTTCGAGAAAAAAAGTTTTCAGCAATTTTTCTTATTTCGAGAAAAAAAAAGTTCTCAGCATTTTATCAATGTAGAAAAAAAAGTTTGCGGAAATTTTCAATTTGGAGAAAAAAAATTCTCGGAATTTTTTCCCGACTTCAAAGCGTGAATAGAACTTGGCACATGAAAAACTTGGAAAATTAATGTGCAAAGAATTTTAGAATTCTCACTAATTAGAGGGTATTTTAAATTTCTACATTTTGGGAAAAGTAAAATGTCTTACAAAATACTTGGAATTTTAAAATCCCTTAAATATGTTATCCAAACAGTAGGATTTGGTACAAATCGTTTGAATTCCCTTAAAAAATTACTTCCCCTCAAAAAATTCCCCCATCCAAACACATGGGCATTTTGGTTATAGAAAAAGGCTACACCAAAACAATGTTTTTCGTTTATTATTGTTATAGATTATAGATGAACTAAAATTTAAAATGGAGCTCCAAAACTATGCAGTCTTCAACTTTTGCAGCTCATTCTGACTTGTATCTTCTGAGTTTAAAACACCGTTGGGAGATAGTAAGCGCAGAAGAGCCGCTGAAAAACGAGCCTAATAGACATAATATTTCTTGTTAGAATATGTTTATGAAATAACGTATATAAATTCTAGGTCGGAGTCTTACCCATTGAAATCCAGCGAGGGAAAACCAACAGCCTTGCAAACCATATCTACTACATAGGATCTGCATCGAGGTAAATTGGGTGTTACAGAAAAATTGGTCAAGCAATATAACTGTTTACACCAGCAAACCAAGGAAAAGTTATTACCAATAATACTAGAGCATTCAAACAAAAGCATCCAGTCATTGACAAACTTAAAAATGTTAAATCCCGTCCTGCCTGCATAAGCAAATATACACAATTAACTTACAACCTTAAAATAACACTTGTTATATAATGCATTCAGTTTCCCTTCGATGAATGAGAGTAGTAACAAGTGAGCTCGATAAACAAATTAAATTGTCAAGAGTCAAGACTCTAGTTCAGGGAACATTGGGAGCCATAACGGGCAATGATTTAGGACAACCAATAGATTGGGAACCACATCACCACCCAAAACCTAAAAGCATTATGTGTATAAGACATATCTATTATATATCAAACATTAAGCCGATTCATGACCGATGTCGGACTAACCACTCACACTCAAAAAATCTTTCAATGCAAGGATTAATGCAACCACGAAAGATAGCACAGAAGATTCATTTATGTAAGTCCTTAAAGATCCTAGATGAGTAAGTTTATGAGAAGCAGTTAGTATTGCCATATGCTTTCCCATTTATTATACACAAGTTGAGCCGGACTGTTGAAATTAAAGGGAAATAATGGAAAATAGAGAATATTAGTAATATTGTATAATAGGAGATATATATTTGTAAAACAAAACTAATACTCCCTCTCTATCATAGATATAAAACCTGTCTTGAGTACAACTTGGTCTTCTAGGAGTACTGATGTTAGACATGATGCAGAGCTACCAAATAGTTTAGAATTAGGTGCTTATCATATACCCCATTCTACCTAAATAAGTAGGCTTATGCCATTTTTAGCACCTCAACCGCAAAGGCTATTTTATAATGAAATGTCTAAATAGCTATAATAAAATTACTGTGGAACCTTTGGGAAACAGATTAGGCTTTTAAAGAGGTTTGGTATTTGACACTCATTTTTATGCTAAAACTCTAGGTCGGGTAATGGTCTAGTACAACAAGTATAGATCTAACTGAATAAGACTACCAACATATGAAAACTAAAATAATAAAAATCCTAATATTCCAATCCAACATGAGCATACCAGCAATGTTCCCTCCAGGCCGACAGTTGCAGGTGTCACCACTATCGCTAAAAAGTACGGAATCAGAATCATATGCATCTGCATAATCACAAAAACAAGTTAACCACTAACATAAGCCGTAATGCCAAACCTTTAATTATCTTATAAAAACTCCATATTTTGAATGTAGACAAAGGAGATAGGTAAAATTTCTGAACTAAAGTTTAATAATTCAAGAACTGACCTCCTGGATGACCATCTGATCAGGTGTAAAAATGTAGGGGAATAACCAAGGAACCGAAATTGCAACAATTCCAAAATGCAACCCAAATACAGCTCCAATAGTTAAAAGAGACCTTAGAAGCGACCGAGCCTGTCAAGATAATATAAACTCAGGGATCTTTTGAATATACATGATAATGTATGGAGAAAATCTACAATATGAGTTAGTAGGGAGGGCATAGTAATAGTATCATTGTTTAAAACAACCCTTCAAGCCAAAAAGAAAGATGATTCTACTATATAATATGAAATTCTAATGAGCACAAAAGAGAGATCTAAAACTGATATTGTATATATGAGGTGGAGGAAAGATCTTTAGAAATCAGTTAATGAGTATCAGTAACCTTTGCCAAACTCCGATTCACACCATATATCAACTCGGGCATAAATGATTGAGCAGTTTGGGAGAGAGGTTCACCACATATTGCGCATAACCTGTAGATCTGAAGCATGACCTAACATAAAAGTGGACTTATCAATGTTTGTGAGTTTGGTGTTCATAATATGTGCAGCAGATAGACAGCAAAGGAATAGAGTTAAAAATACAAGGAATGAATAAAACTAACTTGATGAGCCGCCATTTTGTGTGTACCCATTGATGTAGCAAAATATATAAGTAGAGAGTAGAAACCCACCTAAACATCGGAACATTCAGTTATATTTAAAGGTTAGACTACTCGAAATAAAGAGCCAGTGAGCCACAAATATTGCAAAATACTTTATCCAACCTTTAACATCAATGTCACAAATACGGGAGCAGAAAGACTAAGTATTGATAGAAATTCTTTCCCTGAAGGAATGGAGAAGGCAAATGCATTGTACCCCTTCTCGTTTAGAGTTTGGCTCATCATATACGCAGCAACAACCTGAAAACAGGCAGGGTGTCAAAGCAGTGCAAGTAGATTATTTTAATACATTGAAAAAAGGCAAAAGCATATATGATATGTGGAAAAATATCATGAAGTATTATTAAATTTGTGTGAGGAGTACAAACACTAATCTGAATATATAGAAGCTTTAACTCATCGGCCTAAATAATAAGCTTAATACAAAAAAGCTAATATTTACATAATATGTACCTACATCCCTAATTACTTATTTAAAACATAATGTGCATGAGTTCGTTCAACATACTTGTGATGCCAATGTAGCCCATGCAGCCCCAGCAATCCCATAGTCTAAATATCGGCACAGAATTATATCACCAATTCCATTTATAATACTGGCAACAGCCAAAGCCTTCAAGGGTCCCCAAGAATCTTTCATACCAAGACTGCATGAAAAAATGTGGATATCAAGAATATGAATTAAATGAGAACCCAATATTATTAAAAAGAAACAGACTACTTCATATTCCATTAACTATTCAAGGTAAAAAATCAGTTAGCTCAAACAGTTCAAAGAACAATTTAGGCAGAGAGAAGATAATTCAAATTTTCATTTAAACATAAGAAGCAAATGAGAAATCATCTGCATAGAGAAGGCAGTATTATTGAGTGACAAAGGAGTCTCGCCATCTGAGAAATGTCATTCATAGTGAGCAAAATTTTAGCCAATAGTTTCTAAGAAACTATTAAGACAAAGTTTAACACCAAATTGAACAGCATTTCAAAATAGTTGATATAAACTAGGCTTAATTGCAGTTTTAGTCCCCCTATTTTCACTATTTTGCAGTTTTGGTCTCCCTATTTTAAAACTCAACAGTTTTAGTCCCCCATTCTATATTTTAACTACAAATTGACCATTTGATATGTTTTAAACGACGTGATATATTATCTAATGATGAGAAAATACCAACATATCGATGAAATTGTATAGTATATTTGCACGAGAAATAAATAGTATATTTGCACCTAGCACTTTGAGCAACCAATCCAACAAGCAAAAAAGGCCATGCCAACCCTCGAATCTAACACAAAAAGAAATTCAGTGAGACTAAATCAAGCAGAGGATAACACCTTCCTTTGATCAATTTCAATATGTAAATAATGAAGAAACAAAAGCAGAATCTGATTTGAAAGGTATTATACTTTATTAAAAGAAATATTGACATACAAACCTTTATTTACTATTACATGAAATGAAAATTAAAATTACTTATTTGATGGCATAAATTGTTTTATGTTTTTTTTTGAACAGCAAAAAACTTTATTGATAGGAAATGAGTAGTACAAGAGGTTCAAAACAAGAAAAACAGAACCCAGGCACCAGGTCAACTAAACCAGAAGCCTATGCCACTACCCATAAATCACAACGCAGAGAGGGAGTGAGACAAATCCAGCAGCGAACCAAAACAAAAGGCAATAAAGAGGGCAGCATAAATTGTTTTATGTTTACTTGAATTTAAAAACATTAATAACAACCTTAATTTAAATCAAAGGATAGTAATCAAATGAAAAAAAACCTGGACATAAGTATCAGCTGCGGGTACTATATTTGCATTCTTTGGTCCGATAAAAGCTACAAAAGGCATAAATAGAACAATTCATCAGTCATGGGGTTGGATATGTTCCCAATTATGCATTAGTTAATTAATATTATCCAAAACATGGGACACAACTGGACATAGCTCTCATTTCCAATACCTGCAAGCGTTGTTGCACCAAATAATCTTGTGAACAAAAGCATCACCAAGCCACATGTTAACCCAATAAAAAGCAAGACAGATATGTGATGCTGTACTTCCTCCCGATCCTACACAAGAATATCTACTAATCAAAGGAAGTGCAGTAAATCCTAAAAGTTGTGTGTGCATAAATTCATATATGTGATACACAACAATAATGCCAAAAAGTCAATTCCTAGTCAATTGAAGACTAACCACTCGAATTCCAAATAATTTCCAATCAGTTGTGACTTGTGAGGCTCTCGCATTACTATAAGTTCACAGTCACTCACACCGTGACATGACTATCTTGTTCACAAATGCATATTCATCAATATTTTCTATCCCATAAGGAAAGGGGAATAAAAAACTAACCTGTCTAGCAAGTGCAGTAGCAACCATATTAGAAGTAGCAATCGATAAAAACATGAACAAGTAGCTCGAGTAATCGCAAAACACAGTAGCAGGACCTGCTCATGTGAAACATGATACATCATACATTATTGCACACTTTTAATTACAATTATAATAAATAAACAGTAAATGTGATAAAACAAATACCTAATGCAGCTAGTTCAATTGAACTTCCTTGACCAACAACCGCGGTATCGATGAGACTCATCAACGGTCCACATAACCAAAGTCCAATAGCAGGTCCAGTAAACAAAACTATTTCCTTCATCTGATTCCATACACTCTGCTCAACCAGCTCCTTCACTTCTTCTTCTTCAGAACCTTGGCTGATTTGATCTCTGTCTTCGGATTCATCTATGACGTCATGATTTTGAACTACATGTGCTGTTAGGAACCCGGATCGACAGTGCTTGGAGGAAGTAATGCATTGGTATGTTGAAGTAATGGCAGTGTTCTTGAGAAGAGATGGTGCGAGGAAGTGAAGAGGAGAGTGGCGGTTTAAGTGTGAAATGAGGTTGGGGTTTTTGAGGAGAGAAGTGTGGTCCAAATGTAGTGAGAGAATCACCATTTTTGTTTGTTGTGTGAAAGTGAAAGGAATGAAGGAACGATATTTTGGGAAGATGACATAAAAAGAGAGAGAAAATGCATGGTTGTAAATTGAAATGTTGAAATCCGCGGGAATAGTAACTAGATCTGGTTTTCATTTTTTAATGAAAAACTTTTGATTTAGGCTCTGTTTGCCATAACACTATTTCAAGCTTATAATTTATAAGCTCATGACATAAAAAGATCTACTATTTGGTAAGGGTCTTTTCAACAATAACTTATATCTTATAATATTTTTACTACTTTTGTCATTATTTTAATCAAAATCCACTTTTAGTTTTAATGTTTTTTAATTTTTCGGAATACAAATGGGCCGAAGCCCAAAAAAAGAAACTACACTGAAAATAAGCGGGGTAAGGAAATACCCTTAAAATCATCAAACGCCTCTTGAACCTCTAACGGAGGTTCATTATAAATCATCATATCAACCTCTGGATTACATCTCATGTTTGCAAGAATGTCCGCGCATCAATTTTCGCCTCTCGATAGATGTGGCTAAGGCGAACCTCCCAATTAAGCTTCAATAAACTCTGAATCTTCTTCGTAATGTACCAACTCATATGATTTCCCGTGCTACTTCCTATTGCTACTGTAACAAGGACCTCAGAGTCCACTTATCCCCATATTTCTAGCCAAACAAAGATCCTCATACAACCCCCAAATCTCTGCCATATATGTTGTTATAGTACCAAGAAATGTTGAGAATCCAGCCACCCAAACTCCAGTCGCATTTTGTAATATCCCCCTACACCCAGCAACACCGTATTCCCCCTTGGCCCTTGGCAGCACCGTTGTTATAAGTCATCAGCTAGCTTATCAGTCATCCACTGAATATATTTTTTTTAATATGATTTAGTGAAATCAAAATAAAGAATAATGTCAAGAGTAATTATTGTGTCTACATGACATTTGTCACATGATCAAAATTGATCCCAAATTGGAGTGGGGTATCCAAAGTAAAAATAATTTGAAATAGGGGACCGAAACTTAAAAACAATCAAAATAAAGAAATCAAAACTATATTTAAACCTTGAGAGTAAGTGGTTAAATTAAGAACCAACTTATCTCACACAAAAATAAGAACCAACTTGACAGTTAAAAATATTTTCAGAAATATTTATAACTTCATGAATTATCAGAGAGCGCCTTACAAACAAAACCAATCACTAATTTGGTGGTTATTCCACCTTAAAAATAGAAAGGTTTGCCAATTACCTTTACCTCAGTCCTTGACGACAAAGATGAATAGATGATATGTTCAGGGTGGTGGGTTCAATTTCCCCACATCACATCCCTCTTTTCCCCGCTTGGTTTCCGACATACCTCAGCACCAGTAGTTTTCCTGCACTGAATTGTATCGGCATCTAAATGAATGCCTATTTCCTCATACTTAGCAATATTTGCAAGCAGTAGACAACATGCTTCTATTTGTATAATGTATCATGAACTAAAAATGAAAATGGAGCTCCACTAAAACTATGCAGTCTTCAACTCTTGCAGCTCATTCTGGTGTAGATCTTCGGATAAAATGCCATTAGGAGATAGAAGGCGCAGAAAGGCCATTAAAAACCGAGCCTAATGAACACGATATTTCCCTGTCAGAATATGTTCATAGAAAAAAATACCAGCACTTTCTATAAATTCTAGGACTGAGACTTACCCATTGAAATCCAACGAGAGAAAACCAACAGCCTTGCAAACCATATCTACTACATAAGATCTGGCATCAAGATAAATTGTGTGTTAAAGAAAAATTGGTCAAGCAATATTACTATGAACACCAGCAGACCAAGAAAAACTTGTTACCAATAATACTAGAGCATTTAAACAAAAACATCCACTCGTTGACAAACTTATAAATCTTAGATCCCTTCCAGCCTGCATAAGCAAATATACACAATTAATTTACAACCTTAAAATAACACTTGATATATAATGCATTCAGTTGTCCTTCTTTAAATGAGCAATAACAAGAAGCAAGCTAGATATATAAATTAATTTGTCATGACATCATGAGTTAGTTCCCATTATGGTCTAAATAGTACGGTTTACTTGAGCAAGTTTATGTTGGATCTCTTATTAAGTGGTTACTTTGCAGTTTGTGTATTTTTTGTTTGTAGTTGTACTGGGAATAAATAAGGAAAGACAGGACATAGTCAGGGATCCTAGAATATTTAACTGGTTATTTGGAAAGGGAGAGGTCCAAGGCTCTCGAATCCTTGATAGGAACTGTGTTTTTGTATGTCTGTTCTTTATAGCATTTTATACCTATTCAAGTCTGTAATTGTATGTTCTCTGATTGGGAACCTCTCTCCAAAATTGTTCAGTAATCAATAGTTGTTACTTCTTAGTATTCATTAATTTATTATATTGGTACCAGTTTCTATCAGTTTAATGCAACTGCAAAAAATAGAACCTCACGAGATTCATTTAAGGAAATCCTTAAACATTCTAGATCGGTAAGTTTGTGAGAAGCAATTAGTACTGTCATATTCTTTCCCATTTATTATAGACAAGTTGAACCGGACAGTTGAAATTAAATGTGAGACATATCTTTGTAAAACAGTAATCTAAAACCTGTCTCGATAACAACTTGAGCTTTTAGGAAAGTTGATAGTGCAGAGCTACCAAATGGTTAAAAGATATAAAGCCATTAGGCTTTCTATGAGGCTTGGTCTTTGACACTCATTTGTATCCTAAAGATCTAGGTCGGGTAATGGTATAGTAAAACGAGAAAAGATCCAACAGAATAAGAAAACTACTAAAATAAAAATCCAAATATTCTAATCTAACATGAGCATACCAGCAATGTTCCCTCCAGGCCGATAGTTGCAGGCGTCACCACTAGCGCTAAAAAGTACGGAATTAGAATTTTGTGCATCTGCATAATCACACAAACAAGTTAACCACTAGCATAAGCCTTAGTTTCAAACCTATGTTTATTTCATAAAAACTAAAAAAATCTGTTTTTCCATAAGTTATACTGCTCCCACAGAGTAGACAAAGGTGATAGTGGAAACTTCTGACCTCCTGGATAACCATCTGATCAGGTGTAAACATGTAGGGGAATAACCAAGGGACAAATGTTCCAACTATCCCAAAAAGCAACCCAAGTATAGCGCCAATAGTTAAAAGAGATCTTAGAAGTGACCGAGCCTGTCAATATAATATAAATTCAGGGAACTTTTGAATATGCATAACAATGTATGGAGAGAATCTGCATTCTGCAATATGAATAAGTAAGGAGAACATTCGCTCATTGTTTAAAAGTTAAAACTGCACTTCAAATCAAAAAGAAAGATGATCTACCTATATAATGTGAAATTCAACTGAGCACAAAAGGAAGTTCTAAAACTGAAACTGTATATATGTGGTTGGAACAAAGATCTTTCAGAATCAGTATATGAGCAACACTAACCTTTTCCAAACTGCGATTTATTCCATACATCAACTCAGGCATAAATGACTGAGCAGTTTGTGAGAGAGGTTCACCACATACAGTACATATCGTGAAGATCTGAACCATGACCTAACATAAGAGTTGAGTTATCAACAATCATGAGTTTGGTATTAAAAAATGTGCAGATAGACAGCAAAGGAATAGTTGCAAAATACAAGACAGGAATAAAACTAACTTGATGAGCAGCTGTTGTATGTGTACCCATTGACGTAGCAAAATATACAAGCAGAGCGTAGAAAGCCATCTGAACATCAGAACTTTCAGTTACATTTAAAGATTAGACTACTCGAGATAAAGAGACGCAAATATAACAAAATACTTTACTCAACCTTTAACACCAATGAAAGAAATACAGGAGCAGAAAGACTAAATATTGCCAGAAATTCCTTGCCCGAAGGAATGGAGAAGGAAAATGCATTGTATCCCTTCTTGCTTAGAGTTTGGCTCATCATATACCCAGCAACAACCTGAAAACAGGGAGTGGGTGTAAAAGTGGTGCAAATTGATTATTTAATACATTGAAAATAGGAAAAGCCATATGTGACAGCATTCAGACGCGAAGCTTGGTGTATCACTGGGGTAGCCAATGCTACTCCAAAAAATAATTTTTATTTAAATAAGTTAGTATACTTTGTAATTAGCTACCCAAATAATATATATTTAGCTACCACAAATAAATTGTATTTGTAAAAAATTATTAGAAATAGGAAAATCAAAAGATATCCACTTGTCGGATAGATGTATTTCATCTTATTTTGACACTTCGGATGTCTTAAGCAATTGGGCATGGATCCTCTCCCGTGAGAATTTCACAGGAGGGATTCCATTGCAAATATACACCACACAATTTTTTTTAATGATCGGACCTTCCTGCAAAAAGAAACCGATGGATGGGCTAAATTTAATTGGATAAAACGTTAACGGGAGAGAATATTTCCCCAAGCAACTACAAAGAGAGTTTTGTTAACAATAAAACTTGTCAAGACAGCACTCAAAATGTATTTCTTTAAATTTGGCCCCCTCATAAAAAAATAGCTAGCTTCGCCACTGACAGCATTAATTAATTATGATATGTGGAAAAATATTCTGAAGGTTTATTCAACTGTGTGAAGAGTGCAACAACCATCACTAATTAACGAGCCTACAACAATAATTACTTATTTACAACATGATGTATATGAGTTTGCACAGCATACCTGCGATGCTAATGTAGCCCATGCAGCCCCAGCAATCCCATAGCCTAAATAGCTGCACAGCAGTATATCACCAATTCCATTTATAATACTGGCAGCAGCCAATGCCTTCAAGGGTCCCCAAGAATCTTTCATACCAAGACTGTGTGAAAGAATGTGGATACCAAGAATATTAATTATATGAGAACCCAATAATTATCATATTATTAAATTTAAAATCATAAAAAGCAACAGTCTATGAAACATTACATAAACTCTTCTCAACGTAACTAATAAACACGTTACTCAAACAGATCAAATAACTGGTTAGGCATTAAGAGCAGAGAAAGGATAATCCACATTTTCATTTAAATATATGCAAATGAGATATCATCAACACAGATTGAGCAAAACTTTGGCCAGGAGTTTCTAAGCAATTATTAAGATAAACTTTATCACCAAATTGAACAGAATTTCAAAAGAACTAATATAAACTAAAATAGAATGTGTAAAACAGTATCTCATCTTTGACATAAAATGTTGCAGATTGCAAACTTTATAAAGCCACGCCACTAATAGTCCTACATTGGAAGAGATATGACATGAAAATATGTTTATCGGTGGGGGTAGTCCTCATCTTACAAGCCGGTCGGGCCCCAACTTGTAAAGTAAGGACTATCCGCATTTATAACTTATGTTCAGGTAATATCTCATCCAATGTGGCACTCTTAACACACAAGAGAAATAAATCGTATATCTGCACCTTGCACTCTGAGCAACCAATCCAACAAGTAAAGAAGGCCATGCCAATCCTCGAATCTGACAACAAAAGAAATTCAGTGTGACTAAATCAAGCAGAGGTTCATACCTTCCATTGATCAACTTCAATATGTAATGAAGAAACAAAAGCAGAATCATATTTGAAAGGTTGTATTCTTTATTAATATATTAATTACAATCTTAATTTAAACTGAAGGATAGTAATTAGAAATTAGAAGAAAAAAAACCTGGACATAAGTATTAGCTGCAGGTACTAGATGTACATTCTTTGGTCCAGTAAAAGCTGCAAAAGGCATAAATAAAATAATTCATTAGTCATGGCGTAGGCTCTATTACCATTTATGCATTAGGAATTACTATTATTATCCTAAAACACAGACACAACTGGGCAGAGCTCTCATTTTCAATACCTGCAAGCGTTGCTGCACCAAACAATCTTGTGAACAAAAGCATCGCCAAGCCACATGCTAACCCAATAAAAAGTAAAACAGATATGTGATGCTGCACTTCCTCCCTATCCTATACAAACATATTTACTCATGAAAGACATTGCAATAAATCCTAAAAGTTCTGTGCATACAAAGTCATGTATGTGATACATAACAATAAGTCAATAACAGTAATGCAAAAAAGTTTATATGTTTTCAGTATCTTATACACAACTTCATTCTATGAATACATGCACCTAATCATACATTTCTCTAGATATTATCCTCCATTTTTGTCATTGTGGAGTGTATATAGATCACATCTGTTATATCTCTTATATAATCGTCATTTACCCAATTATTTACTAATGGAAGACTAACCACTCACTCAAATTCTAACAATACTCCCACCAACAGTGGCGGAGCCAAAAAATTTACAAAGTCTGGGCAAAATCTAAATTTTAAACAAAAATCTCAGTTTTGCACTGAAAAATGTCAGTTTTGCCCTTAATTAACCCCTAAAAATCTCAATTTTGACCTAAACTAGCCCCTAAAAATACCAACATTTTTAGCCGGAGCCCAGGCTAGTTTGACGGTGAATCCACCACTGCCACCAACAAAGCACATCATCATACTTGCATCATCAATACCAACCAACAAAGCACACCACCTGACTCCACTACCAGAAAGACTTTTGAATTTTGATACAAGAATCCTTTCTCGTTTTCACTTCAACTAAACTTGCTTCTATACCACTTGTTGGATTAGTCCATGAAGCATAGGGAACAACAAAAGACTATAAACCACATTTCCACCCAAAATCTTACAACATTAGCCATATGAGTCATCATCTCTCTTCTATATCATTTATTTACCTCATTCTCAACCAATGTGGCGCTAAACAAACACTCAAAGTTGAATACCAACTATCAGTTCACAAATTCATGTTCATCAATATTTCTATCCTATAAGAAATTGGAAATGAGAAACTAACCTGTTTAGCAAGTGCAGTAGCAACCATATTTGAAGTCGCAATCGACAAAAACATGAACAAGTAACCCAAATAATCACAAAAAACAGTAGCAGGACCTGCTCGCGGGAATCAAAAATCATATACATCATACATTATTACACAATTTTAGTAATTAAACAGTAAATGTGATAAAACAAAACAAAACAAATACCTAATGCAGCTAGTTCAATTGAACTTCCTTGACCAACAATCGCGGTATCGATGAGACTCATCAACGGTCCACATAACCAAAGTCCAATAGCAGGTCCAGTAAACAATACAATTTCCTTAATCTGAATCCATATACTCTGCTCAACCAATTCCTTCACTTCTTCTTCTTTAGAACCCTCGCTGTCGCTGATTTGGTCTTTTTCTTCGAATTGATCTGTAGCGTCGTGACTTTGAACTACACGAGGTTTTAGGAAATCAAAGCGGCGATGCCTCGACGATGTAATGTGTTGGTTTGTTGAGTGGATAACGGTGTTGTTGAGAAGGGAATGTGGGAGTAAATGAAGAGGTAGGTGGCGATTTGAGTGTGAAATGAGGTTGCGATTATGGAAGAGAGAAGTGTGATTGAAATGTAGTGAGAGTTTTTGCGCCATTTTAGTTGGTTATGAAGAGAAAGAAATGAAGGGAATGGTTTTTTTGTTGGGAATTTGCAATGAAAAGTGTGGGAAGATGACAGAAAGAGAAAGAGAAAGAGAAAGAAAATGAGTGGTCTTTAACGCTGAAATCCGCGGGAATGATGATTAGATTGTAGAGGGTTTTTTTTTCTTTCCGAAATTGTTAAATTTTTATTTTTATTTTTTTCACCACCAATTTAATCTGATTTAGAGATTAGTTCAAGCATCAAAAGATTCTAGTCTTCCAATCGCAGATCAGTTCTGACATTAAGTGATTTCAGTCTTCCGATCGCAGTTGTGATGATCGAACCTTAGTCTTCTTGCGCCAATCACTACTGAACCAACTAATGATTGGTGTTAAATTTTTTAAAAAAAGAAGTTAAATTAGTCCACCTAAATTGGCATCGGAAAGAATCGAACTTGAGAGTTCGATGAAGAGCACACTCTCAAATTTCAAGTCAATATCACCGGACCAACTCAAGTGGATTTCCGAAAATGCTACTCGTACACCCTCCATTACTTTTTGTTGCTTTTTACATGTCAAAATTGACCAAAATGTAAGGTATTTGCGACTGTGAGTTGTCTCGTAACATTTGGAACCATATTGATTTTAATAATTTGGATTTCTTCTCAAATCTAGATGTTTAACATTGGCTCAAGATGGGTACCACAAGTTCACATGCTCTCACTTTCTTAGTCGGTGTTTGGTGGTCTTGGAGACACCGCAACTTAATGTGCCTGAACAATGAGACTTGGTCCCTAAGTCGGCTCTTCTTCAACATATGTTCTGGTATATCCAATAAGTCTCACATTGCTTGGAACTCGAGACTAAGTGTAGTTTATATACAACACCCACACATCTAAATCCAACGAGGCGCCTTTTACAAAGGGCAAATCCGTGAGGGCTCAAGGCAAGCTCAAAGCGGACAATACCTCGAAACGCGGTGTGGCGCACTTAATTGGGTCGATCAGAACATTGGTGCCGTCTGTAGGAACGTCAGGGGGCAGACGGTACATAGACTCCTACTCCCCTTAGCCTCGACTGGGGGCAACTGTTCTGATATATCTAATAAGTCCCACATTGCTTGGAACTCGAGACTATGGGTAGTTTATATACAACACCCACACATCTCAATCCAACGAGGCGCCTTTTACAAAGGGCAAATTCGTGAAGGCTCAAGGCAAGCTCAAAGCAAACAACACCTCGGGACGCGGTGTGGGGCACTTAATTGGGTCGATCAGAACACAAGCTATGGTCGAAACCATCTGAAATTATTTCACCCTCACTTCTAACAACGAGTTAGGAGATAGATATCTTAGGTGAAACAATAATAATTATTCTTGTATCGTTCTTAATGTGGATGAAAGTTGCACCGATTCTCTTGTTTTATCTGGATTTGGCGGCGTTATAATAAACATCTTCGGTCATTATCTTGCAGGCTTCTCATGCTTCATTCAAAGGTCATGTGACATTTTACTTAATGAATTGTATGTTATCTACAAAGATTTCTTGCTAGCTAAAGACATAAGTATTGATGTTGTCTACTATTCTGTTTTTACATTGTGTCAACTTCATCAAAGGTCTCAGAGTTAAGTATCATATTTATGTTGTGTTGATCTAAGACATCAAGGAGCTTCTCTCTCAAACTAATGTTTCTCTCTACCACACTCTTAGAGAAAAAAATCAATGTACATATTTTTTCGCTAAACTTAAAGCCTCCTCATATGTCGACTTATTGTCTCATGCTTTTCCTCTAGAATATGTTCATGATCTTCTTAGGAACAACACAATAAAAATCCTATTTCTTCGTATATAGTTTTCTTTTTCTTTTTTTGTTTTATTTTATTTTCTTTTAGCCTCTCTCTTTTTAGTTTAAAAATAGGTCTTTGAAAAACAGCATTCTTAGATATAGGCGACACAACATTACTATGCATGATTTTTTGAACTCGTTTCAAAAGATCAACAGTTTAATGCTACAAAATCAAAAGTTTTAGAAGTAAACAGTATAAAAATATGTTGATTGTCAGAGCATGCTTTCTCATGTTTGGCTCTTTTACATGACGTAACTTTTACAACATTTTTCAAATACACATGTCAATGTATATTTTTTAAATATTCATATCGGGAAAAATTAAACAACATTTTTCATGCTAATGTTGTTTTTATATATTAATAAATAAAAAATGATCAAATAAATAAGAATAATGTGCATGATTATTCTAAAATGATGTTTAAAAAGGAATCGATCTACTACATCAAATGATGCATCATTTAAGAAAATTCAATATAATAAAAAATGTTCTTGAGTCGTAGATGAATTGATAGGTCGGACGCTTATAATTAGGGTTCGAATTCCCAGTCCCTCGCCATTTGGTATATGTGAATTTGTGATGAATTTTTGTCTATGTAACAAAAAAAAATTGCAACTTGTTTAGTTAATATTTATAAAATAGAAAAGTATTGTTTTCAAACAAAATTTATTTTTTTTATAAGAAATATTATGGTCACACTCTCTAACACACTCCAATTAAAATTAGTCACATTACCTCACTTATTTTATGCTTGTAAATTGCCATCGGTTTTATATCCATTTATTTATTTATTATTATTATTAATAGGTAAATGAATATAAAAAAAAGGTGTTATACTATTATGACTAATTTTAATTAAAGTGAGTTGAAAGAGTTTGTTAGAGAGTGTTATCGTCACAATTCTCTTTTTATATATTTTTAGTTAGTGCATCTGATGCACTAAATAGCGTGATTTTGTTTCTTATAAATACTACTATTTTTAACTGACACTAACAAGTAACATCCTCTCTAATTTTTAACTAAACACTAACCTCTCTTAGTTTTATTTCAAAATTCAAATTCAATAAAAGAAAAACCTAAAATCAACTGAAATAACCGAAAACCGAAATCAATAAAGTTCTCTTAGTTTAGCTAGTTTATTTTCTTTGTTTTTGTACCTACTCACACGAATAGTTGTGACTAGTCACTAGTGTCGGTCTCAATATTTTAAAGGTCTAAAGTAAATAATAAAATTAGACCCCTTTTGTCAAAAATAAAATAAAATTAGACCCCTAATCATGGTTGTCCCATTTCATTTTAAGGCTCCAAACAAATTATATAAAGAATCTTTTGAAATTCAAATTTTTTAGTAAAACTAACGTTTTTATTAAAAAAAAAGTTATAATGTATAATCTTTGATTTAAAATGTAAATAGTATCACTAACATAAAAAATAATTATATTCTAATCAATAATGACAAAATACACCGGAAATAAAAAAAACAGCTTCAAACTAATACCATTAATAAAAAATTCAACTTAATTTAGAAAAAATTGGTACGATAAAAATTAATTTTTTATTTTCAAAGAAACAATAAAATGTAATGTTATAAAATAAAGTAGTGAATTTATTTTAAAATAGTTTATGTTTGTGTAATCTTTTTTATGAATTAATATATCATTAAAATTCACTAAATCAATCATCTTTATTTGTCACAGAACTCAGATTTATCTGCGGGGATAAATGAGAGTATGTTCCGACCCGACCTCAAGTTCACATCTCCGAGAGATTGTCCGCTTTGGGATTTTACCCGTCACGGTTTTGTCTTTATCCTTTGTAGAAAAGGCGTCTCGATTGGTTAGAAGAGTGTGGCGTGTTGTATATAAATTACCATTAATCTCGACTTCCAAACAATGTGGGACTTAAGGTGAGCCAGAACAGATGCCCCCAGTCGAGCTAGCCTCGACTTCCAAACGATGTGGGACTTAAGGTGAGCCAGAATAGATGCCCCCAGTCGAGAGAGATTGTCCGCTTTGGGATTTTACCCGTCACGGTTTTGTCCTTATCCTTAGTAAAAAATGCGCCTCGATTGGTTAGAAGAGTGTGGCGTGTTGTATATAAACTATCATTAGCCTCGACTTTCAAGCGATGTGGGACTTAAAATAAGCCAGAACAGAACAATGTTTAATACATGATTAGTTGTAGCATCACATTTGCCTTGGAATTGCAAGGAACTCTTTGGTGGAGACTATGCTATTATCTTTACTTTAAGTTGTACCATCATGTTTGATTAATCTGACCTTATTATATTTCATTGTCTTGTATATGATTTAGCTTTGTGTACGCATATTTTAGATGGATATCCGAGGGCTAAAAAAGCGAAGAGTGAAATTAAAACTATAAGGATAGACAAAGAGATCATAACATGAGAATATCAATGATTTCTTTGTGACATATGGGATAAATAATACTCCATAAGGGCCTGTTTAGTACGCCGGATTGATAAGAAACAAGATATGATAAGAAAATAGAAAATGATACGATAAAATAGGGACATGATAAATATTATCTTGTCATGTGTTTGGTGTACATATGATAAAAAATAAGTTAGCATTAATTTTTTCTATCACTTGTTTGATGTACACTTCATATTGACATCATAAGATATATATTATATTTAAATAATCAAATTATCCTTAAAGAATAAATGTGTTATTGAAAAATATATATTTAATTGAGTTTTTTTATTGATTAATTGATATTAATTAAAAAATACTCATAATTAACTAATTTCATATAATTGTGGAAAGATGAGAATGAATAATGTATTGGATAATTATGCTATCAAATTGGTATCCTAACTTAAAATAAGGATTAAAATAACAAAGAGTCAATGAGATATGATTAACAATATGTTTAATTTATCATATCGTATTGGTGCACCAAACAACATATTTAAATAGGATACGATAATTTTAACATATCTCGTCTCTCTATCTTACGCACCAAACGGGCTCATAAAGATTTTAATGGGTTCACTAACCTCTTCACCAAGAAAATAGGAGTTGATGTTAGGTTCAAGCACGTCTATGCAGATCTATCATACTACTCTCCTCTTTATTTATTTTGTTCTAATCTAAAAATGGATTCCATGTTTCTATAAAATCTCTAAAAACTAATCTACATTTATAAAACGAATTATACATTTCTATAAAATCTCTACAATCTAATCTACGTTTATAAAATAAATTATATGTTTCTATAAAATCTCTAAAAACTAATCTTTAAATTATTTAACGTCAAAATCATTTTTTTCATTAATCTGAAACAAACAACTTCATATAGCATATGTTTGATTTGACTTTAGACGTAATTGATTTTAATGGAATTTATTTTTTGTAAAATTTATTTTAACAAAATTGATTTTAGTAGAATTAATTTATGTTTAAATACAATTATGTAAGAGAAAAATGAGTTGAATAATAAATTTCATTGTAAAAAATGTACTTAAACTCAAAAGTTACAAATTCTAACTTCTAACATAATCAATTCTAGAGACATACTCCCTCCGACTTTTATTATAAGCAAAAATTACTTTTTAGATACATGAATAACTAATACTCCCTCCGTCCTAATTTAAGTGTCGCATTTGACCAAATCACACCCTTTAAGAAAAGTGTGTAAAAGAAAGAGAGAGAATATGACTTTTACTAAAACACCCTTTATTTTTATTGGGAGTAGACACTGAAATACTAAAAAGTAAATTTTTCAGTGTACTTTTTCTCTTACCTAATGATTGTTTTAAGGGATAAAATAGTAAAAACCAATGTTATAAATAGTTATATGACAATTAATTTAGGACAAACAATTTTGACAAATATAACACTTATTTTAGGACGGAGGTAGTATATCTAGACAATAATCTAGTCTAAATACATTAGCTTTTCAATATATCTAAAAAATCAATTTTACTTATAATAAATGTCAAAGAGAGTAATCAATTACGACTTTTTGAAAAGTCAAACCAAACATTCATTAAAGGCTAAATGCATCCCTGGGTCCTTTAAGTTTTTAGTTTGTACCACATAAGTCCTTTAAGTTATTTTTGTAATACATAGGTCCTATAAGTTTTTAATTTGTACCATGTAGGTCCTTTAAGTTTTTTTTGTAACACATAGGTCCTTTAAGTTTTAAAACTATAACACATAGGTCCTTTAAGTTTTTTTTTTTGTATAACTTAATGAGTATAACTTGAAAGGACCTATGTGTTACATTTTTAAAACTTAAGGAACCTATGTGTTAAAAAAAAAACTTAAAGGACTTATGTGGTACAAACTGAAAACTTAAAGGACCTACGTGTTACAAAAAGAACTTAAAAGACTTATATAATACAAACTAAAAATTTAAAGGACTCATAGATACATTTAGCCTTCATAGAGTGTAGATTCAAATCCTCACTCTATATCTAAATGTGATCCCACCATTCCCACGAAATTTTCATACGTATCTCATGTTTATTGTTTAGCCTATGCGTTTTTTAATTATATTGTGTATTGCGATCTCTCACTGTCAGTGCGCCCCTCGCGTCTCGCATGGCCTATATAAACAATTTTTAAATTAAAAGTAAGAACATGCTTGCATATAGTTTATAGTAGTTTATTCGAAAACAAATACCACGCTTCATTTAAACATTGTTAGGACCTAGTTTTAGGCACATAAACAATATTAATCTATGGTTCAGCGAGAGCCAAGTGTAGTGTAGATGTGACCAATATAAAGACATTATTATAACTCAAAGAAATTTGTAGAGTAGTGATATTTGTACTGCCAATTTTTAGACGACTTTTTGGGACAATTTTTTCTTCTTGTTTCGATAAGAAAACAATAAAGAGAAAGAAATGAAGAAAAATATTAAAAATACAATGACAGTATGAGTAAAAAAAAATTGCTCAAAATTTGGAGACATGGGTTGGAAAATTTCTCTTTTGTCCCTCATAATTTTCTATAACTCACCTAAAATCCCAAATTATCTTTTAATTCGAGACGTAGATCCTGAACCTGAGATCTACATCCCGAAGTGTTGAAATTTTGGTTGAAAAATTTGAGAAGTGTTGGAATTTTGGTTGAAAAATCTACTAGAATAATTTTAGGTGTTGACATGATTATTGGGATTCATTTTACTAAAAAAAAACTTAAACTTTAAAATTAACACTAATAAACACTAATAATATGATTAAGTAGTAAAAAATTCGGATTTTTTTTCTATGTCCAAATCAAATGAACCAAGTCTCTATTTATAGAGAAATTTTTTTACGAATTTTGGTAAAAAAATAAAAAATTAATTTGCAATGAAATAACTGAGTTCAAATATATGAATACACTAAAAATCGCGTTAACCAATCACAGCAGGGCACGCGGCCCACTGAAATTCGCGTCAGCTCTCTCTGTGTGTGTGTGTGTTTCCTGCAAAAACGCACCCCTGTCGCGCGTGTTGCACATGCGCCTGATTTCGACCAAAGAATGAGTGTCGCGTGTCCCCTTGCGTCAGGTGTAAACACTGATTACTCCTCTCAACCCTTCTCTCCGCCACATCACATTAAACAAACCATTGGACAGGATTTTGCAGTTGATTGTCATATTCATCACACCATTTTACTACCATTGTACATGGTCTAAGGAAAAATCTTTCAGATCAACCAAGCTTACATTGATTGTCAAGTTTTTCCCTTTACAATAGCATTTCTCTGGTTGATAGAGGAAATTGACGTAACCGGGATTATACGTAGTCAGAAAGAGGCGACTGCATTGTATTTAATTATATTTAAACCATTTGATAAAAATTAAATAATTTAAATTTTTCACTCAAATTTCATATTTGAAAACAATTAAAATCCAATTTTAAAGTTTGGACCATCCATTTTTATCGGACAATATAGATGTCCTAGATGCAATGCAGTCATATCTTTTCAACCGCATGCAATGAGAGTTCTAAATTGAACCTATCCTCCTTTTATTAAAAAAATTTACATTTTAATACCTTAACTTAATTCCAGTTGTGTAAAAATAATAATTTCAATCAACATTTTTGTTGTTACTCTTTTATTGATAACATTTTAGTTTTTTTATGTTAAAATATAATTCATTTTAGCTTTAAATTTAAAGTTTGAAACATAATATTTCCATCATCAATAAAGAATGTAAAAGTTATAAATTGTCCCTATTTATTTTTCTTAGAAATTATATGTTGTTTTTAATTTTTTGTCGTGTCTTACAAGTTACAATTATTCTTAGAGATTAATTTTTTTTTTGAAAGGCAAAATGAGATCTATATTAACACCGTGCACAAGGAGTGCAATCTAGGTGGAAAATAGGTTTAGAATAATCTCTCCGTCTCAAAATAATTGTTTATTTAGAGTTTTATTTTTATCTTAAAATAATTGTCATTTTAGAATATGACAAAAATACACCATTAGTCCTTTATCTTATTTATTTGTAACATTTTGGTCTTTATCTTTTGTTTGTAACAAATTGGTCCATTATCTTTTATATTTGTAACATTTTGGTCCTTTATCTTTTGTTTGTAATAAATTGGTCCATTATCTTTTATATTTTTAACATTCTGGTCCATTATCAAAAATAAAAGTATCATCTTTTTTAATATAAAAAAAATGAGAAAATGAATTTATATGAATATGTTATTAAAGATAAAGTACCAAATTGTTACAAACAAAAGATAAAGGACCAAAATGTTACAAATTTAAAAGATAATGGACTAATTTGTTACAAACAAAAGATAAAGGACTAAAGTGTTACAAATAAATAAGATAAATGACCAATAATGTATTTTTGCCTTAGAATATCAATGCAGTATTTATTACATTTTTTCATTATTATAACCTTATTTATTAAACTTCATCTAACTTAATTACTCCACTAACTACAAATAATAAGAATATTTTAATAAATTATACTAATTTTATCATTGAAATCAACATAATCAATCATTTTCTTAAAACTCGTGTAGAAATCTTAAAAGACTATTATTTTAAGAGGAGGGAGTACCATACAATCTAAGGCCAACCAAACTTAACAAAAACTATAGGAAGGCTGCAAAAGCAAAACCATAAAAAATCAGCCCCTTTTCCACCCTAAACAAGCCATAGCTCATAGGGTTATAATGCCACAAGCAAAAATCATAAACAAAACCCCCCTTGTACTTAACCTTTAACCACCACCACATTTGAATTTTAATTTGCTTCACCACCAGGTCAAGATGAAAAGGTATGTTTTGAATCAAGCAATCGTTACGAGCTTTCGACGTTAACCTAATAGTCGCAAGCCAAAGGACCCAAAAAATACATTTTTTTTGTTAGAAAGATAAAGTTGAATATACATTATTTTTTGGTTACAAAGATAAATGACAGAAATAAAAAACAAAAGAAGAAAGCTAACTACGGAATAAAGTGTCATCAACATTGCTTTTAAGAAGGTTGACAAGACCGGCAGGGAGGTGACTCATGAACAAAAAGATCAACATTAGAATAAACTCTAAATTTTGTCAAAAAATCTGCATATTGATTTCCCTATATGAGAGTGTGAGAAACAGTCGCATTTATTTTATGGAGCAAACACTTTATGTCGTATTGGATAAGGACAGCATAAATGTGGTACTTTTCACTAAGGCCATTGATTAACGCAAACAAGAGAATAAGAATAACAAGCAAGCTTTGCATAACCCAATTACCCAAATCCTTGCTATGACTATACCGTGACAGATAGCAAATAAATTTAGCTAGTCTTTATCATCAATAAAAAAGAAAAAAAAAGCATTAGTGAATATACATTATTTTATGATAACAAGTAAATCCTTAGCCCACTGTCGACAAAATAAGTAAATTGTTAACCCAATTTTTTTTTTCCGATAATCCAAAACACCAACTACTCTCTCCGTCTTAAAATTTGGGTCATTTTAGAGCTTTGCACGTATATTAAAATTAATAAAGACTAATAAGTTAAATCAATTTTACTTTTACTTTATTAAAAACAAGAAACTTTATTTAATGAATGTTTTAGTTTTTGTAAAATTACAAATGATAAATTATTATTGATTTTACATGTCATGTTAACTAGTGCACCCCATACACTAAGTGAACTCGTTAAGCATACAAAATAAGTAAGTTTTCTATTGAAAACAACACTTTTAATATTTTACAAGTGTTGAATGCACAAGTTTCAATGTATTTTTGTTATATTGAATATCTTTAACTAATGAATATGGTGTATTATTTAACATTTTCCTTTACATAAAACATGTAATTATAGTTATTAAAATACAGTTAAAATATCTACTAATATAGTGCAACAATTTGAAGGTTGCTAGAGTTAGAGTGGGAGATCAAGAATTGTTGTTATTCTTATTATGAAGCAAATAAGTGTGCAAATGCATAGGTAATATTAAATGCCAACAAAAGACTAATGTGATGATTTATGAGCAATGTCCAGCTCATTTGAGTTATTTATTATAAGATAAGATGATGTTATGGGGATAAGGACTTTCAAACTCATTGTAATTTTTTTTTCTGGGCTTCAATCCTCCATATATCCAAAAAAATAATTTGTATATACTAATATCACAATCACAAATGTTTTATATATATTTTTTTGTCAAATAACTTATCAGTTAAAATTTTAACCAAAATTGAACTTAATCTTTGCACATTATACAATTGTCCTATTAATTGAGCTAGTGGATATTCAAAATTTTATATATAAGTTTTTAGTTACAAAAATATTGTAATTATTAAAATAAAATAACAATAATAACTGTCAAAAAAATTATAATAATATAAGTTTTTTTGTTATTTTTTTTCTCTTCTTACCAAAAAAAGAATAACAAAGAAACAAACCGACTTTGTGTTTGGTAGAAGAAAAATTGAAAAATAAATAAATAAAAACACTAAAACAAATTCAAATTCATATATTTTCTGTCCCATTTTAAGTGTCACAGTTGACCAAATCACACACTTTAAGAAAATGGTGTAAATGAAAGAATGAGAATATGTCTTTTACAAAAATACCAATCTTTTTTATTGATAGTAGATATTAGAATACGAAAAAGTAGATATTTGAATATACATTTTCTCTTACTTAATGATTACCTTAAGAGATAAAATAATAAAAATCAACGTTATAAATAGTACTCCATCCGTCCCAAAATATAAGGGAAAAAATCAATTTTTTTTGTCCCAAAATATAAGGGGAAAAAATAAACATTTATCTTTCTCAAGTATTAATTTTACTTATTCTCATAAAATGAAATACAAATTGCATTTAATTTTTCTCCTCTCTCATTTTATCAATAAACAACAATCAATAAAAAATGTTTTTACATCTTCCTATGTACCTTATTTTAAGAAAAACCACACAAAATCATATATCAAATTTTCATGTTTTGGTTTTCTTAATAAGTGTGATTTTCCCTTATAACTTGAGACGGAGAGAGTATATGATATTTATTTTGAGACAAACAATTTTAACCACACTTATTATGTAACAGATAGAATATTAGTTTCAAGTTTTTAATTTCTCTCTTCTCAATTTCTCTGATCAAATTTATACATTGATTTATGTATTTTTTATTTCTCTCTTTTCAATTAATTTCTCGTACAGATACCAATCAAACAAACACTTTAGTTATAACTTATAAGTTACTCAGGTGCGAGAGAGTGTCTGAGTCATTGTGTGGAAGCGAAAGCAAATCTACACATCACCGTCCGAACCAACGATACACGACGAGAAATACAATCAAATTTTCCTAAATTATCACAATCACAAATATTCATTATCATCGCTAACAAAGATATATTACATTACATACATAATCACAAAAATCAATTCAGATTTCGATTCCATAACAACAGAACATGGGAAGTTTAGGAGCGATTCTGAAGAATCCAGATGATTTGTTTCCATTGTTGAAGCTCAAAATCGCGGCGAGGAACGCCGAGAAACAGATCCCGCCGGAACCACATTGGGGATTCTGTTATTCTATGCTTCATAAGGTTTCTAGAAGCTTCGGTCTCGTTATTCAACAGCTTGGTACCGAGCTTCGTGATGCCGTTAGTTTTTTTTTCTTTCTAATTTTTCATCTTAACCGTTCATTTCTCTCTATTTTGTTCGTTTTTTTTTAATCTGAAGTTCTTTATGGATTTTGCAGGTTTGCATATTCTATTTGGTTCTTCGTGCTCTTGATACTGTTGGTATGTTACTATGAGTTGAAGTGCTTGTTAATTTCATTTTTTAATTTTTCATTATTTAATTATTTACGTGTACATGTATAGTTCTGCGGTGAGAAAAATTGATTTTGAACGAATTGACTCCGTAGAATTGATTCTAAGTTCTAACTAAAATTGAGTTGAATGTAAATTGATTTATGTTTGGATATATTCAACCAAAAGTGAGTTGAACATGAAATGAAATTTTAGTGTAAAAATCAATTCTACAGCCAGAAACTACAATTTATAGAATCAATCCTGGAGGCAGAATCAATTCTACTTCAGAGAAACCAAACAAGTCAGAATTAATTTTACACTTTTAGAATCAATTCTAGGCTTCTAGCCCATCTAGAATTGAAACCAAACATACACATAGTTTTTAAGAGCGTTGAATTTTATGAGCATCTTGCACTGTGGAAAATTCTGGTTATGAAATGCTCTGATTTATGTATCTTATTATCTTATACTTAGTTTTTTTTTTTTTTGACGCAATCTTATACTTAGTTTGGAAACTATAAGTATATGCCAATTATGTGCGGTTTACAATATTATTTTTGTCATGAGACTGTTATAACTTCTAACTCTCTATCTATATTGTTGTTATTGTGTTTGAATATGAGTTTTATATTTTTGGATCTCAAACCATTTTGATTGAAAGACTGATGCATTTTTTTTTCAGAAATTGACAGCGTCTAATGTTTTTTTTGAAACTCCTCTTGTTTTGGCAGAGGATGATACTAGCATAGATTCGGATGTCAAGGTTCCAATACTAATAGCTTTTCATCGCCACATCTATGATAATGATTGGCACTTTGGGTGTGAGTATGCTTTTTCTTTTTGCTCCTTTCTGTTTAAAAATATTGATTCCTTGCCGAGTAAGATAAGATCCGATATAATTTGATAACTTTCTTCCGACCTGTTGTATGTATCCTTCGATTGT
Source organism: Trifolium dubium (assembly GCA_951804385.1). Lineage (NCBI taxonomy): Eukaryota > Viridiplantae > Streptophyta > Magnoliopsida > Fabales > Fabaceae > Trifolium > Trifolium dubium. The sequence continues at coordinate 22,168,347 of OX638075.1, read as the reverse complement.
CTATGTTAAAATTCAATTTAGCCACATTTAAATTGGTTTTCGGAAATTGGATTGGATTTTAAACTGTGTTTCGTTACTTTCCATAGTGATTGCTTTTGGTTATTTTAGAGACAACCCTTGTCAATTATCACGAAAATGGTTTTAAGGTACACATGCCTCAAACTTTATTGATGCTGATCTACATGTTTATTGTTTCTTATGTAACAAGGTGGCACGAAGGAGTACAAAGTTCTAATGGACCAGTTTCATCATGTTTCAAAGGCTTTTCTGGAACTTGGAAAGAAGTTAGTTCTTATCTTTGCACATCTGTCTGGATTACACTTTGATATTTCGTATGTTTGGTTTATGAGTTGCTGCCTATTTCCAAAAATCTACCCATTATTGTTTATTACCCTGGGGGAAGTGTGTGTTCACCACCTGGAATGCGAAATTTGGATATAGAATTAGAAAGTGTTGTGGTATGTTGTGGGTGTGATAATCAAATTATTGCATCTTTTAAAATATTTACACATTATATTGATTATAGGTTGATGGATAACCATGGGCCTTTGCTTTCATGATCGTTTAGAATTATCAACTGCTTACATGTTATATTATGCCAGTTTCTGTATTTTGTATTTTTTTCATCTGATGCCACTGAGCTACCAATTCCTAGTTACATTTCTCTTGATCTTTGGTAGGAATTAATGTAAAATAAACCTACGACTCAAAGGTCTTATTCTCTAATTTGTCTGGGTGTTTATGTTGGTCAAATTAAGTGTATTTAACAACTAATTGAGGTCTTTGAGATGTGCTATGTGGACTATAGGTTTACTCCCTTTAGTAGCTTTCCGTAGATGTATGTGATTAGAGTTATGACTGTGCACTTTATGATGGAAAATTAAATGTGGGCCAATCATCTTTGCAGCTATCAGGATGCAATTGAGGACATTACAAAAAGAATGGGTGCTGGAATGGCCAAATTCATTTGCAAGGAGGTAAGTTATTATACATGTATTATGTTCTGCATGCATTCCTTTAATAACTGTTAGATACAATTAATGTGGTTAACCTCTGTGATTGACGGGATGCTATAATGGTTCTTATTTTTTCCGATGATGTGGCTAACTGGTAGTTTGATTTTTGATGATTTAGTGGAAGGAAAATATAATGATATGAAAGGTCATTAGAACAAACAGTAATGTAATGTTACTGTAAAATACAACATTTTTGTAACACTTACTATTCCAGAGAACTATCTTTCACAGCGATTTCTGCATTTTTTCGAATTAGGAAGATCACTTGATTTATGCCAAGACTTTTCTCTAATTTGCAGGTAGAAACAATTGATGACTACGATGAATATTGTCACTATGTGGCAGGACTTGTTGGGCTGGGTTTATCAAAGCTTTTCCATGCCTCTGGTAAAGAAGATCTGGCTACAGATGAACTTTCAAATTCAATGGGTTTGTTTCTTCAGGTACCATGATAGTAATAATGTAGTATATAGCAAAACAACATGCTCACAAATATTTACTTATGTTCCAATTAATTATTTTGTGATTGCAGAAAACAAACATTATTCGAGATTATCTGGAAGACATCAATGAGATACCAAAGTCACGCATGTTTTGGCCACGGCAGATCTGGAGTAAATATGCTAACAAACTCGAGGTTTGGCTCTATTAAGAATTTATATTTATTCCAATTTGAATAATTTTTTCACCCTTTTCTCCCCATTTCATGATTCTCTGATAAATTTGTAAAACTTGAGGGTGTGATGGTGAAACAACTTTCTTTGTATACTTTCATGTTATACACATACATGTGTCTTTTAAACTATTTTTGTGTTTGATTGTCAAATGTAGAATTTACTTCTTTGGTACTCCAATTATTTTTTTTCATCCAGGACTTGAAATATGAGGAAAACTCCGTTAAGGCTGTGCAATGCTTAAACGACATGGTCACTAATGCTTTGCTGCATGCTAATGATTGCTTACAATACATGTCTGCATTACGAGAACCCCCTATCTTTCGCTTTTGTGCTATTCCTCAGGTGTTGTTCTTTTACTTAAATTATTATTTATTACTTAACTGTTATGTAGATCATGTTACTCTTGTCTTGTAATGTTATTAATATCATTCGTCAGCGTGTTTTAAGTTTGAAGTATTTTTAATTTGCATCTCATGCTATGTTTTAGAAGGGCTCAATTATTCAACAGCAGTTTCCTATTCAAGTTCAAACAAAATATGAAAAAATATTATTATATTGGTTCTTTAAGTTCAATGCTGCCTAAAACTAAAAGATGTAATGTGATAGTAATACTGTAATACAAATCATTGCATACCTTAAGTGTTATCCAAAAATGTAGTGATGAACATGAAATAAAAATGCTTGATTTTAATTTTCATAATTAATGTATATGAATATGGGATAGATTTCTGTTTATGGCTGTTGGCTGGTTATTATTTAGATAACGGGTGTCATCGTGTGTAGCAATAATGCTATATAAACATTTGGTCATTCTCAAATGATATATTAACTTGAACAGCTAGGAAGTAAGCACCCAAGGTCGTTCTCAAATTATCCTGTTTCAACTTGATAAAAGTAGGTTGATTTGACAAGTGCTTGATTGGATCTTAAACAGCAAAAATATTTAATGCTTTGAACCAGGCCGATCCCAACTATTCGGACGCCCGGCTTCAAATGTTTTAAAAAATAGACTCTTAATTAAAAAACATAAAAATTTAAAAAAGAAAAATAGAGTCTTAATTAAAAAACATAAAAATCTCATTTAAATCGTCAATAACATAAAAAATACTCATTCTAATCAAAGACAGATTGAAAATAACACTGCATGTTAGGATATAAAATTAAGGGAGAAAGGGTATGTGAATCTTAGAGAAATTGTGTAGGTCCGTGCACAACTTGGGTTAGAGGCACAACTTGGGTTAGAAGCTTGTGCGACGGTGAAGGGAGGGAGGGTGAGGCTCAATTGTGGAATAACCCTTGGGAGAAGAAGAGAAAATGAAAAGTGGAATGAAAAGAGAATTTTACATGGAAAGGGAAGCATCAAGGAAATTCCAGTAGTTAGTTGGAGTGGAATATTGAAATTGGAGTCGTTGAGACTTGAGAGCAGAGAGTGGGTTAAAGCTGGAGACGAGACCGTTTGGAGACTGAATCTATTAAGGAAGGAAAGTGGGAGAAGAAGCAAACGATAAAAATGCAGATAAAGGGGAGAGATTGTTACGGGAAGAAAAAGGGAAAAATGTATGTGGTCTCCAAAAGAAGTTCCTTTTATGCCCCCCTTCATTTTCAAAAGAAATTCATTTTGCTACGAGTCTAACACCATGGCACTGGCTTGAAAATCAAAACATAGAATCTGAGTGCCGAAGTGCTGCGGAGGTTTGAGTGAACACTAGCGTGGCAGAAAAGGATTATCAATTGTTCATGTAACGGTGCAGTCATGCTACATAAGAACGTACACTAGTTCCAATGATAATTAAGTTCAAGGGTTTAAAATTGAATCTTAAAAAGGTTCCAATGCAGGATCTATTGAATTGAATCAAATATTAAACAAACATTTTTGTGCATATTTATGTTATAAATTGTTTATGGAAAAGCTTAAGAAGGCACTAGTTAAACTACAATAACACTCAAATTAACCATAAATACCAGTAAAGAAAACTAATTGATATAACTAAATTATGTACACAGATTTCTGTTTTAATTTAATCAGATGACACACAATAGAAATAGTTTTTTCAAGCTGCTGATGTTCTAGAAGCAGAAGCGGAGTTACTCTTAGTGTTGGCCTCCCATTTAAGTTAAATCAAGTAATAGTACTGTCGTTGAGGAATTGCTAGGTTTTAATATGTTGCGTGGATCTTAGTTTTCCTTCATACAGTTAGACAATTTATTTTTTGGTTAGTTTTTTTTCTATATTATTTCCCATTGATATGTGTTTTATTTCTCATGATTATGTATATATAATGGCTATTTTCATACTTCTCCTAGAACTTTAATGCTTATGTGACGTATGTCCTAACAGGTAATGGCAATCGGAACACTTGCAATGTGCTACAACAACATCGGTGTCTTCAGAGGTGTAGTTAAAATGAGGCGAGGTAAGAACAAATATTCGATATGATTTTTCTTGTAGTTTAATTTTGTAGCAGAGTAAACATAATGCTAAAATTCGTATAAGACTGGGAAAAGAAGAATGTGAGTTGGGTTCTCTAGTTGGACCTAGGATGTTCAAATATTGAAAGCTAAATATTGTGCGATCACAATCATGTCCTGTAGCCTTCTCATCTTATGGATGTTTGTAATTTTGTATAGTTTCCTTTCCTCTCATTTGATTTGAAAATATTGTTTTTATTGGGGAATTTTAATGGACTAACGTGTTGCTATTGGTGTTCTCTGCCCATTGTTACAACTTACGATGTGTTTTCTTTAAATAAAAGGAAGTTGAACTAGCTGTAATGTCTTCATTTTGGTTATCATTTATAGGTCTAACTGCCAAAGTGATTGACCGAACAAAGACTATGGCTGATGTCTATGGTGCTTTCTATGATTTTGCTTCCATGTTGGAGTCCAAGGTATGAAGCATCCCTGGTCCTAATCAAAGTATATGATTAGATTTGTAACAAAAGAGTGTGGTTGCTACTCGTGTCTTACACCTGATAATGTTCCTATTTTATGTTTTATAATAGCAGACACATTAATAGATACGTTCAAGTGCTTGCCTGAACAATTAAGTCAGCTACATCTTTGTGTTTTATAAGTCTTGTTTGATTGCAAAGTCTTCCAATTTTTTTGCAAGCTGTGGTTATTCTTCCCTGAATAACCTGTTGAAGAATCATAGTTTTTTAAGGCCATGTGATTATGAAAACACTATCTTTGTCAGTCTCTTGATTTTTTGCTCATCAATGATTTGGTTTTTTATACACAAGTGCACAGAAAACTTTCCTGGCTGAGTGTGATACTGATGTTATTTTCCTAACAAAACATGAAATAACTCGCAATCTTCACCCAATCTTCATTCCATAGCCGCAAAATATATTTGATGTTTTTTTAGAATTGGAATATTAAAATGCAGATCATTTAAGTACATTCCACCTTGTAACTAAAGCTGTTCTCGAGTTCCAAGGATATATTTATAAACCTGGCTTTTTCCTACTAAAAGGATTCATCATTTTCCATTGTAGGTTGACAAAAATGATCCCAATGCTACGAAAACATTGACCAGGCTGGAAGCTATACAAAAATCTTGCAGAGAATCTGGTCTCCTAACCAAAAGGCATATACTAATACCTGAATATTTTAAAAATTATCTGTTTGCCATTTACAGTCTAACAAAATTTTCATTGATTCAAGCAGGAAATCTTATGTTTTGAGAAATGAGAGTGGATATGGCTCAATCATGGTACAGTTATTTTTTCCTTTTTATTGTTTTAACTTAGGTCCCTCATTTCTAAAAATATAAACTGATATAAAGCTTCCCTGCAGATTATTATATTGGTCATCTTGTTTTCCATCACTTTTGCTTATCTCTCTGCCAACAATTATAATAATTAATGTAAGTTCTACTGTTATTTATAATATATGATAAAATTTGTAAGAAATTAACAGAAATAATAAGTTATCCTTTATGATGAAATTGTTCAATTCCTTTTTTGTAGCAACTGGTTTTCTTGCCTTTGCAAGCTGGGACAGCAACGAAACACTGATAGCATGGCCCATTCAGGGAATGCGAATTTACATTCATGGGAGCGATGTTTTGATGCATGCAGTTGAAAATTGTGTATTCTATTTGAAATGAAGAGTAGATATAGATATAGTTCCTAGTTTCCTGTGTTGGATTTATATTTACCTCTATGTTCACCCAGAAAATTTTAATTGTCTTGCATGTTGTTGGGTGATATACACGGGGAACGGATTATGTCGGAATATGTTTCATGTCATAATTGTTTACCGTTGCTTTCTGTATGTATTTTGGTTTGGGTACTTTGTTAAAAAATAGCTCCTAGAACTTGAAACAAATTGAGAAAACAAGAATATAACCCAAATTGAAAAATAATATTGAACACAATAATTTTTTTCACCACACCAGCTACCATGAACATTGTCTAGACATCACTTTGGAATAGGATGAAAGATGATTTTTTGACTAATTGTCTGTTAGTATACATTGAAAAGATGATTTTTGAAAAGTTTAGAATAGATTAAAATGATATTTTGACAAGATAATTGTTGAAAATATGATTTTTCGACAAATGAGCATTTTTTGACAAATCCTAGTTCACATGCCACAATGGCACAATCAACCCGACTCGGATTTGATGCAGTAACTATGTTACACATTGACTCATTTTAGTTGTCTGGTCTAGAATTCTAGAATTGACGATTGACATTGATTATAATTAATTTTGTTAATATGTAATTAGAATTGTCCGATTGAGTGTTGCTTTACAACAGCCAATTTTTCCCATTGAGCCTTGACTTCCCATTTGTCGATGTCATAGGGGTGGAAATAGGCCAGGCCCGGCCAGGCCCGGCCAGGCTTTAATAGGCCTGAGCCTGGCCTACCAGAAAATTAGATGGTCTAAGTCTGGCCTATGGCCTTTCAAAGGCCTAATTTTCTAACCTGGCCCGGCCTACTTAGAAGCCTGACTTGGCTTGAAAGCCTACTAAAAAGCCTACATTGCATTGAGATCGATGTATTTTTTTATTACGTTAAATAGGTCTTAAAGCTTATTTTAAAAAAAAAACTCTCAAATTTTTTAAAATAAACTTCACAACACATTACAAACATATTGAAATTCAAACATATTTAAATCTTCAAGTCCAAATTTCAGAGGGAGACCAAACGGCAATGGGAGAGTAAAAGAATGATGGTGGACGGTGGTAGAGGAAGAGAGAAAGGTGTGTTAGGGTTTCTCATTGTCTTTGACGTGAATGAATTGATACTGAGAAGTTTAAAAGCCTAAACGTAAGTTTCTATTTTGTGTGGGAATATATTTTTTTTTTATAAAAAACTATTAAATAAAAAATATAGGTTTTAAGGATATGTAAATATAGGACGGCCTATAAGGCTTCAAAGGCTTTTTTAAAAGCCTAAGCCTGGCCTATTTTGTTAAATAGACTTATAAAAAAGCCTAGGCCTACTCTATTTAAGAAAATGGTCTGGCCTGGCCCGAGCCTATATAGGCTAGGCCATAGGCCCCTGTAGGCCGGCCTGGCCTATTTCCACCCCTATGTCATAGCTTTTTCAAATGATTCTTCACTTATTGTGTCATCACCCCATTATGTGATGGGTGAAAATTCATGAGAAGAATCAAAGTTAAGAATGAAGACCATATGTGAGAAGAGTCATTGCTCTTCATAGCTTGACTATTTCTCATGTTTCATAAGAGAGCAAAACGCCTAGACATAGATTGTTATGTTGTTTGGGAATAGTGTTGTTATTCAAGTGTCATAAATTTGTTTCCTATGTTTGCAAGTGGGTTTTGGAGAGAAAAACTTTAGAGAGCCAACTCTATATCTTGGTGCATATTTGAAATTTTAATTTTTTTTTTGAAAGAATGACATGTTATATGATCATATAGTAAATATTTCAATCACTCTTTTAATCTTTTCCCCTCCAAAACCCAATTCTCAAACATAGTCTTAGCTTCCAGAGATCAAACATTTTACTTGTTTACAAAAGATTTGCATCATAAGCACTTTCATTATTCTCCATCAAAAGTGAGCATGATTGATTTTTTTTATCCTCTCAGATTGGAGAAGGGTATTACACGTATCAAAGCCTAAGCCGGTTAGTAAAGGTATTAGCCCCATAATTATAGTTGGTTATTATAGCTGTAGTTAGTTACTTGCAGGGTTAACATACTTGTATCAAAATATCAACCATTACCTTTTATTCACCACGTGATTTAACAATATTTTCATCTCTTCAATGTTCACATTTTCTCTATAATATGCTTAAGTTCATTTTCTAACAGAGACCTTAGTCTTCACATTTTCATTCATGTTTTGATCACATCAAAGTAGACTGAAATGACATAACAAACTATGAAGGAAACAAGTTGAGTGCAATAAAATGACTAGATAGAAAAACACCCATTCATAAGTAAAAATAATAATCACAAGGGAAAAGTTGACATCTATATTATATCACAAATCATTTTTGATTTACAAAGCCAAAACACACACATACAAAATCCCTTGGTTAAGAAACCAACCCAACAGGAAAAAATTAAAACACTTCAGCTACTTTGCTCGCAAGAACACGATCCCTTCTTTCAATGTAACTAAATGGAAACCAGCCTGCTCTCCCTTTGCATTCACCCTCGGCCCATCCGTTGTTTGTCACCTGTTAAAAACACAATAGCCATATTGGCACACAAGAAAATCTAACCATTTTTTTTATAGAAAATGGATGCTAAGCTACTGGCATGTGAACTACAACACAACTACTTGAATTGGAACACTACCCACATCATAAATTGAAGATAACATAATCATATGTTCTGACTTCTTATTGGGTTATCATGCTGTCTTAAGCTTAAGTTCATCCTCACTCTAAGATATAATGAAATAAATGCTTTTTACTTGGGTTATTCCTGCATTAGATATGAAACTTAGGCCAATACCATGCACAAGTGCATTATATTGTGCATGGTGCACAAGTCATCAATTTTATTATAACAAATACGAATTTTGCAAAATTCACCGTTGAATTGAAAGTTTATATCATATAGATCATCCATGCAAAATTTTAAAAAAAATTGAAAATCATTTGATATGTTATTGAGACTCGTCAAAATTAACAGTATTCAATAAAAATCAATAAACCGTTAATCTTGATGAGTCTCAATAACATATCAAGTGATTTTCAATTTTGAATGGATGATCTATATATGATATAAACTTTCAATCAAACGGAGGATTTTGCAAAATTCGTATTCGTTATAGTGAAATCAACAATTTGTGCATCATGCACAACATGATGCACTTGTGCATATTAGCCAAACCCATGAAACTTATATTAATTTGTTACCATAATTGAAATGAAGGTTGAAAATACAAATCAATAACTCTAAAGTGAGGGATATAAGCCATTTTTGGTTCAAAGAAGAAAACTATATATAGTTTACTCAGATTCAGTAAGCTACAAACCTTTCGAATGACAATATAATCACCAACTGATAGATTCAGTTCCACATCAGACACAGCAGAGTATGGGAACAAAACCTGCGAGAGTAAATAAAAGTTACAAAGGAGAAAGCAGCCACTTGTTTTACAATTTTTAATATCTGTGATCCTGTGTATAAGTAAAAGTCTCTTAATAACCTCTCCTAAGAAGTAACCCATGCTATCTGTTGATCCGTTATGTGTCTGAGAAGCATAAACACCATTCACTTCTTCATATGGTGGGGGTGGTGGCATATCGTTATCCACACTAGGAGTAGGAGGGGCTTCAATTCGTTGTCTTTCTGATATCATCTATCATTAAATATACATATAGCACCAATTATACATTAGTAACATAACATAAGAAAATTACTGATATGTCAATCAAAATTATAAAACGATGCCTGCTTACCTCCCCTTCAAGTTGATCGAGAATTTGTACGACAACTTGATGATAGGCACGTTCCGCTTCAACCTTTATTAGTAGAATAAAATGCACGATTAATTAAAAGTTACAATTAGCTAATAACTACAAATCAAATTTTTTTAAATTGAAAAACCGCAGAGTTGTAAAGAAATCTGCAATACCATAGCTATAAGACGTTGAAGTGTTAATCTCTGCTGCTGTGCTTCAACAGCTGCCAACGCTGAAGCTGCTTCCTTCCCTAATATGGTCATGTTTGTCTTCAGGTCTTGCAGCTTTGCTTCTGCTGCTTCTAATTTCATAGCATTCTCAGAATTGCCTGGCATTTCTCTTACTTTTGCCTGGCGTTTAGAAACTTCAATAGCCTGTCTAGGTTCAAAAGACAGTAATTACAATTCAAGATAGATAAATACAATCATTAAATCTTTTCAAAAAAATTAGTCAAAAAAAATCTTTTCAACAAAAATCATTAAATAACATGTACCTCAGCATCTTATGAAAAGTAAAATGAAAGATAAATCCCATAATAATCTTTGAAAAGCAAAATGAAAGATAAATCCCACAATACCTGAGCTTCAGCATCTTGTCGCATTCTATCATAACGTTGAGCAAGATGCCGAGCATCCTCTAATGGAGCTCCTACCACCATTGCCCTTAAGGGTTCTGCAACCTATTCAGCACGGAGCATAATTTCAATCACAGCATTATTGGGCTGAGATAGCAATCGCACTCTGATAAATACACAATCCAAGCCACCACTATTACAAATAGAGACAGGCTTTTGGCCAAATCAAAGGCCCGTTAACTTTTCATATTTTCATATCATTTAATGAACATAAGAGAATAAAGACATAATATTTTCTCCACCACCTTTTACAAGTTTGGACAACAGATCTAGCATTTTCAAAAAAAATAAATAAATGAAAATGTCAACATTATTTTCATCGTTTCTGAAAATGGATTCTTCCTAATCTGCTTTTCATCTTCACTTATCATAATGGCTAGCTACACAAGTCTTCCATCTCCTTGTTAACAATTTAAAATGAACATAAATTTTAGAAAATAAAAACTGAAAATGTTTTCACAAAGTAAACGGGGCTCAAACTTTCCGAACATGCTATAAATCCCATGTACATTCAGTAAAACAGTTAGGTTACGAGAAGATAAAAAATATTTTTGCAAGTCCGATTTGAACATCACAATCTTGCAATTACAAGCAGCTGCATGATGAACTCATACATAACAAGCCACAAACACACAATTAACCTGTGTACCAAGAGCTTTTAGTAAGTTTCCACGCTCCTTCTCCATCTGAGCACGGGCTCGTGCATAGCTTAGCGCAGCCCTACACAATGTACCCCCACTGGTACAATTATTTTCCGAACCATATTTCCTGCTATCTTCCGACAACTTTGTTCCTATTGAATGAGAAATACATGAACTCAATAACAATATTTTATGCAAAAGCTTCATTAAGCAACATTACTTACCTATTTCAACTTGCTTGGATCCGGTAACAATATAACCTTCTACTCCACGAACAACGTCCCTTTGATAATGCTGAAAAAACATTACCACTATCATCAGCCTTGGAGAGAAGGAATAAAATCAAAAAATTAAGATGAAATATTAATGTAAATAAAGGATTAGGATGAGCATCTAAGAACTAACTTTCCCGGCACGTGTTGATATATAAAGTTTCTCAAGTCTCTGGTGCAAGTGAAGCTCTCTCTCATCTGTAACCATGTTATCTGAACCTCCATAACCGCCGCCCCCAAACTGTTTCAGCACAGCCTAGAATAGCAATAATTCAGGATTTCATCAACACCTTGATAAACATAACAATCAAAACGAAGGAACAACTAATAAACAAGAGCAGAATCTTTTAAAATCTCACAAAGTCAATACAATCTCACAAAAATATTACTTTTTTTTGTCAAAATAATGTCTCGAAATCTCAATCCCATTCACCCCTAAAGCTTGTTAAACGGTGAAATACAAACAAACTAAGTGTGTGTTTGGTTACCCGGTGGGTTACCGCTGCCTCACGTTTGCTACTCTTTTTACCGTGAAATTGTAAAGCTGCTATTTGTAGCTTCTCTCTCAACGTGACTTTGTACCGTGATTTCTCTATTCACCAAACACACACTAAGCAATTACTCCTCAGTCAGTAGTTTCAAAATAAACTATTGCGTTTGGTTTGGCGGTGGACAAAATTAATCTTGATAGAATTGAATTGGAATTAATTGATTTTAACAAAATTGAGTTTAAGTGTTTAACATAATTGATTTATGCAAAAGTGAGTTGAACAATAAATTTCAGTGTAAAAATCATATTTAAACTCAAAAGCTACAAAACCTAGCTTCTAGTAAAAACAATCCTGGAGGCAGAATCAATTCTACTTTAGAAGAATCAAACACTTTAAAATCACTCCATGATCAATTCTATACGAATTGCTTTCGGCTCTTTCAAAAACCAAACCAAACATTCACTAAAACTATAAGCAACATGATAAGATACAGGCTTAAAATTCAACTTTCAACTATAATCTACAACATTTATATATCCATTTCCGCAATGTAAGTGCGAAATTCGATTAGATCCAAATCCAATACTACTATTATGCGATTTCATATTCATCATAATCATAATCATAATCATAATCAACAACAATTACAATGTTATATAACCGAAACTAAATCACAATCATTCAAAATTGAAAACTATAACAGATTAGACGAAAACAATAAGAACGCGAAATGAATTTGAACGGAAACGAAAAGATCGATCTGGTGAAGAATGAATGAACCTGTTGTTGACGAGCGACTTGTTCTCGAAGCTTCGAAGCTTGTTTTCTGATAGCATCCATTACAATCAATTCAATCTGAAATCTGAATCTGTTTTAAAGAAAAGAGTTTCAGTTTTACAACACCGATTCAACAAAAAAGATTGAATTTTCAATTTTATTCATTGGGATTTGGATTTTTTTGTGTTTTATTTTATTATTATTTGAGAAAAATAACAAGAAGAATTAGAATTGTAATAGTAAAATATTAAAAATATTAATAATAAATTAAGAGTACATTGTAAGAGATCTTTGTAGAGTTACCAGCTTGAAGTTAAGCAGAGATAGATGAATGATTTTCTTGCAGCTTTGTTAACATGTTACGTTAGCACGTTTGATTCAAATGGAAAGAAGGGAAATGAAAATGATATTGAAAAAAAAAATGAAAATAGTTTTTTATTTGAAAGATGTAAGAATAGAGTAAGATTTAAGGAAAAATGATACAAACAAGAGAAAATGAATTTTTGGGAAATTCTATCGTATAATTGATAAATTCTATTGTACCGGTAGAATAAGTTTTAAATAGTAGAAAAATAAATATCATTCATTAAAATAGTCAGAAAAATAAATTTTGACTTTTTTTTTTTTTTTTTTCAAAATTTAATTATTCATAAAAGTAAATATTGAATTTTTTAATGAAAAAATATAAAAAAATTAGTATAATACTTATAAAAAATAAAATTGTGATTTTCTTATGAAATTATGTTTTAAAAATATAATATTCAATAAATAACTTTTTAATTTATAAAAATAATTATTAAATAAATAACTTTTTAATTTATAAAAATAATTATTTAGTTATCATTTTAAAAATCAAATGTATCGGTACAATAGAATTTGTCTATTGTACCATAGAAGCTACCTACATTTTTTTTATAAGAAAATAAATTTTATTAAAAAACCAATTTACTCATTTTTTTTTGGATGAAGAAGGATTGATTTTGGACGTAAGGATGTTAGAGAGAATCCTCCATACTTTTATCTTCAATTTGAATAATATTTCTTATGGTTGTCGTCTGAGTCTCTCAACTCTCAAGCATTGAAAAAAATTCTTTATAAGATGGTTGATGTATCAACTTCGGTTGGTGCTTGAATTCAATTGTTGTTTCTTTCTCTTTCTCGGTGCACATTATAGGTGGTCAAACTTTAGACTAGGCACGATCGTTGGTAGGGAATATGATGTCCTTGCAACAACATCGCATTTAGGGTTGTTTTGCTACTTGGAGAGAAATGTATGGTCTCGCCAAGTTAGTTGATAGCATGTTGAATAATTTTCGACAAGAGTGTCAAGGTTATAGGAGAGATAATGTTGAGGAGGAAAACAAAAAGTTGATTACTAACATCAAGCAATGCCTACGTAACGTTGCAGATGGTCACTTTACAGTGGCAGCCTCCTATTGTGCCGACCACCATGTTTTATGAAGCTCTTGTTGTGGTTGAAGTTGACACTATTCTCAAATGTATTAAATCATTCCCTAAAGGAACCTTATGTGGTAGAGACGGTTTGCTAGCCAAATAATTATTAGATGCTCTGTTAGATTTTGTAGATTCTGCACCTTTGACGTTGTTATATTAAATCCTGAGGGATATGCTCAATTGTTATAGGTATTATACGCCCCAAAGGTTTCTTTGCAAGATGTCGGTAAGGATGTCGACGGGGCGGAGATTGAGCGGAGGATAATTTACCACCCCTTGTCTCATTTTCCGCTTCGGAGAGATTTCTTCCTCCATCCCCACCCACGGTGAAATTTCTCCCCCATCCCCACAGTTCCCGTGGAGTCCCATCAACCTTAAAAAAAAGTATCAAATTTCTATTATTTTCAATTAAACTAATTGTAAAGAAACAATAAAGTTTAATTATAAAACAAATAAAAAATAAAATATTATTGTGAGTCTTTGTGATAGTAATAAACATCATATATATATATATATATATGTATGTGTGTGTGTGTGCGAGAATATAATTTATAAAGTACTTAAATATACATTTATAAATATTATTTTAATAAATTTATTGGGGTCGGAATATAGATAAATTAACATCCCTAGATGTCGGTAAAGATATAGATAAATATCTCAATGACTTTCAATTTGGGTTTGGGATGTCAAGTGGTGCGTAGGCTATTTTGTACAATGATGAGCCACAAACATGAACATGGTTCTTTGGCAATTTTCAAGGTAGATTTCTCAAATGCGTTAAACATGATTGATAGATATCGACACTACTACGTGAAGTTAGGGTGAGTTGTCCATCTATTTATTTATGGGTTGAATTTCTTTATGGTCAGACAACAAGGTTGTACCTTGGGAACAAACATATTATGTCAGCCACTGGAGTGCAACGAGGTGACTCGTTGGGATCACTCCTTTTTGCTCTGGTGTTACACCTTCTTATTCATAGGATCAAAGACAAATGCAAGTTTTTTTCTCATGCTTGGTATCTTTATGATGAGACTGTCATAAGGGATTTAAGGGAAGCTGCTAAAGGACTTGGTATCATTAAGGAGACAAGACCCAGATTAAGTGTTGATTTAAACATTCGTAAGACGGAGATCCTTTGGCAATCATGTGATGACACTAAACTCCACGAGGGGTTGTTCCTTTGGATAGTGGGAGGCTGATGTTGGTGGTAAAATTGCCCGGAGGGGTTGTTAGTTGCGATAAAAGGTTTATTTAGGGGGTGGCCATGAAGAGAGTTGTCAAGGCTAGCTAGTTAATGCACGATCTTCCCCAATTAAGGGATTCACAGAGTGAGCTTCTTCTACTCTGATCATACATGGGTATTGCAAATTTTTTTGATTTAAGGACGTGCCAACCAATTCACATGGAGTGGGTAACTATTTTGTTTGATAAAGAATAGAGAGGTGTGATTGACGACATTGTGGTTGGTGGAGGTCCTTTTTTTATGGACTTTCAATGGAGGGTGACTTCTTTTTCAAATAAGGTTAGACGATTGGGTTTATACTTGTCAGTAGAAGATGTGTCTTATGCTTTTGTGGCCTCTAGGGCACTGTCTTAGGTGTTTCATGATCATATCTTGAGAGATGATGGAAAATGTGGTATGGACTCAAATTTTAACAATTCTTTGAATGAAATTCATGATACGGTTTCGACTTTTGACCTTAGTAGTTTCTAGTTTCACTAGCAAAGATATCATCCCTCTAAAGCCTAACATGTTTTAGTGAGTGCTCTTTTTAGAAAAATTGTGTAGGATATGAAAGTCAACTTTAACATGACACCAAGACATAAATCGATTTTTGGGTGTTTGCAAGCAACTCATGCTAATGACTTTCTTCTAGCTATTCGTATTGATGAGTTAGGCCACCATATATCACTAGTAGAATACGGTACTATTATCTTCTATCACCTCATGATTCCTTTATTTCTTATTGATGACGTGTGTCCTGTTTGTCATAAAGTGTTCTTGAATATATGTAAGGAGCATGCATTTCATTGTAACAAGTCTTGAGCCTTCAAATACAGACATGAATTCATGAGGAATGTTCATTTTGATATTTTTAGACGTGCATGAGCATTTGTGAAGAAATAGATAGTTGTTAACTTGTTGATTGACCCATAGGAAGAAATATCGACACTTAGGCCAACAAATGTTATGTGTATGAGTGGGTAGGAGAGAAATATGTATGTGTAGATTTGATTGGATTTTCCTCAATTGTGGGATTGAGGACTAAGTATTTCAATGTGAGATAGGTGGCCTATAACACCCCAATTTTTATAATTAGTAGTTTTATTTAAATTTAATTAAATCTGGTTTGTGGTATGTGACGACACTATGTCATTACGTAATTTTTAGTATAATTTCATGGATTTTTGAAGTTCAAGTTAGATCACAGAGCTTAAAGAGCAGAAAAAATATGACAGGTGCAGCAAAAATCGTGACACGATGAACAACATCGTGTCACGATACACTCAGATCAGAAAGTGGTGTTTTGGACTCAATCGTGTCACGGTGGAGACCATCGTGTCACGATGGCGCGCGTTGTTGCGCCTATAAAAGCGAAAAGTGTTATTATTTTTAGGGTTCCGAATTTTGATCAGAGTTTTGGCGGCTACACGTTTTTCACTGAAGATTCTGGTTTTGGAAACAATATTAGAAGCTTCAAATCATATGTATAATTTCTATAACTCTTTGTAATGGTTATTATCATCATGAGTAGCTAATTCTCTAGTGATTAGGCTATGAGATGATCTTCCTTGAAACTTATTGAACCATGTAAATTGTTCAGGATCTTATTATGCAATTAAAATCCTAATGTTATTCAGCTATCTCTGTGTGTAATGCTTTTTATTAATTGACAAATTTATTAATTGAATTTAGGAATCGAATGATTACTAATCATAACTTTTGAGACTTGATCATGAGATAATTGTTTGGTCAATAATTGTTTTAGAGATATCGAATTATTGAACCATGATACATAGAATTTGAATTCACCTAAGACATTAGGAAGTTATTTTTATAGAAAAAGGTTCTTAGTCGTTAACACCGGTCTGAACCACTTTGTTAATTCATCGTAATATTAGGAAAACAATTGTAGCATAAGACCGCATTTACCAATGTGTGATAAGGAAGTGATTCGAATAACCTGATCATTCTCATAATTCTGAAATCAATTTACCTTTCTCAATTTTTATAATTGAAACTTTCAATTAAACAAATCCCCCCTTTGCTTTTACATTTACATTCTGAATCAAATATCATTGTTTTGCCGAAATTTAGACAATCCATGTGGATACGAATCTTATAAATACTATTACTTGACGATGGTTTAGTACACTTGCTAAATTATCCATCAGTATGCTATTAAGTATTGTGGATGCTTAGATTGAAGATTAACTGATGCGCATTTGAAAATAATTTCATGCACATCTGGTAAGTTGTTTTAGCCAAAATTTGCCAAATAAGGATATTGTTGTTCCTTTTGGGTTGGTTGCATTAATTAACTAAAACAACATGTGCATTACACATTTGCCGGTACAACATGTGAGATAAGATGTTCTAGCTTGGGTGCAACATCTTGCCTCTGAACTATCACGCAACTTATTATGCAAGTTTATCTTATGCGTGTTTTTATCATGTTTCTGTTACAGCTCAACCACTCGAGTTCTCAAAATATTGGTTATCAAAAGATTGATTAAAAAAATTGTTTGTTATCAGAATATTATTGTACACGTCGTGTCAGACATCGTGTCCTACATTTGTCCCCTAAAAAACAAAATTTCAAATCATACTCTCTCATAGTGACTCGCACTTTGAATTGTTTGTAGGCAAAATTCTTCATCTCAACGGACATTTGTCAACCAACTTTATTGACACAACCATATGAATTAGGGGTCTTCTATTGTACAATTGAACAATAGTATAATAGTATGTACCAGTACAATAGAATAAACTGACATGTAATAGCTAGTTGCCACAGTGAAATGAGCACGTTTGATATTTTTAATTTAAAACCACTAAATATTTCATATTTGTACTTAAACACTTATAAATAATTAAAATTCATTATTTACTTCTTCTTCAATCTAATAGTGACTTCTTTGCATAACCAAAGAAGATGCACGATTGGGATTGATTCTATGTGTTTAAAAATGTTACTAATATCACACTTTGACGCTAGTGTAAGACTGTAAGTGTCAATTTTTATTTCTTTCTGAAAATTCAAAATGAAGAAACAAAAAGAAAGAAGAAAATGGTTGGATTGTTTGTCCTAAGTACAATAAGAAACAATGATTAGTAGCAGCATTGCTTGGCCGCGTTAATTGTGTCTCGCGATGTTTTTTTTTGTTTTTTTTATTTTCCAATCCAACATATGGATCAAATTCACTATTACATTTTCATTTTTGTCTATACGACAAGTTAGTTAGTTAGTTAAATTAAATTAACTAAAAATATTGGTATTACTCCCTCTATGGTACACTAAGGAAAAATTATTGTATCGGTACAATAAGAATTCTAATCAATTGAATTTCAAGTTTTCTAATGACTATTTCATATCACCATTTTGATATTATTATAGGTTAAAGATTGATCAAACTTATAGTATCGGTACATTTATGAATTTAATTTAACCCCATACAAATTTATTATTTCAATAATTAATTATTTCATAAAGTAAAAGAGTTGTGCTATATGATACGGCAAAATTATGTGCAAAAACCGACAAATAACTAGAACCCATTTGATATGTGATTTATTGGAATACATGTTAGGTAAAAATGAAGAGATTAGATTTCGCATAAACCTTCATTTTGATTCGCCTGATAGGGGGACGTGATACGATATATAAGATTTTTCTATTTTGTTTTAATCCTTTGTTTGGTGCACCAATAGAAAAATATAACTTTAATCTGCCACTAAGCCTATCCAATTGACTCTTTGTAATTTTAAACCTTATTTCCGACTAGGTTAGCAACCTGATAAGATTATATTAACGTACCGTAAAAAAAAGATTATATTAACCAACCATAAAAAAAATATTTATGTTTTTTATTATATTTTAGTGCTACTTATGTGTATATCAATTTTAATTTTTATAAAAAATATCAATTTTAATTTTATCAATATGCCATGTCATGTCAACATCAAATGTGCATCAAACACTTGATTTGATACACTAATGATATCTTTTTTTCTTATCATGTGTGCATTAAACACATGATATGATATGTACTAATCATGTCACTATCATATTATTATCCAGCTTTTTATCCTATTCTATTCATATTCTATCATGCGCACCAAATAGGCTCTTAAGGTTTAGGTAAGAAGCAGAATATGTTAATGCTAATGTAAAGTAATTATATATCTCTCTTCTTTGTTGAGGTTTTGCTCAATTACTTGTTTTATATTTTTTTTATGGCCAATTACTTGCTTGATAGATTGTTATTTCTTTAATTGTTTCTATACGGTATGTTTTTTTGACTTCTCCTCTTTCTTTGGGTTACTTAAATTGTCTATTTATCTAATATTTTTCTACCTCCCATCATAGTGAACTGAGTAAAAGTAGTGAATTTCACTTGCAAATGTTGGTAAAAAAATTATTTCATATTCATTTTAGATACTTCGTTCAATTTTTTATAGTAATTTTTCTATTCCTACATTTATAACAAAATTTTGTTTCATGTATAAATGATATTTTTTTTTAATACCAACATGTAAATGATATGTTCACACTATTGATGTTGAGAATAATGTCCAAATATCTTTTGAAGATTTTTAGATTAAAATATAGTTTAGATTTATATTTAAAATAAATTAATATTAGATATAAGATTTATATTTTTTGTTTAGAATATCTAGGATTTGTTTGTTATTTAAGATCAATATGATCTAAATATATATTTTTTTGTAGCTCTATAAATAGAACATTATACCATGAATAATAATGAGAGGAAGAGAATGAGAACAATGAATAACATATTTGTTATATTCTCCAATCTCCAAATCTTCTTCTTATAAAAATATATCCCACTAAATTCCGCAATACAAAAACAAAAACCACTTCAGTGGTATATACCAAAATATACCCATCAATTGATTATAAATATCTCAAATTTTTATCCACTATAATGTCTCAAATTATTTCTCATTTAAAGCTTTTATAAAAAAGAATTTTTAAATTTTTTTAAAGCAAAATGAACACACCTAAAACTTTTACATTGGATTCCATTAATACAAACACCAATTATTAATTACGAAACCATCAAATTTATTATAAATATTTTGTCCTTCAAACCACTCTTTGATAGTAAATTGATCTATAGATATTCTTAACCAACGAGGCATCATCTATGTCCATCAATTTTAACTCTCAAATCTCATGTTCAACATATTTTCATACTAATTTGAAGTTGGGTCAACCCGTAAGACTGGTCTACTTAACTCGTTAATTTGAATTGGCTGAGTTAAAGTTTTGAACTCGACTTTTTAAAGTGGCCTGCTCCGCTTAACTCATTGATTAAGTGGATTATTTATATAAAGTTTATTGAATCCTCTTTTTGTCATTGTGATTAATTGTTGATGTATTCTTTAATTTTGAATGGATGAAGTTTATTTTTAGTCAAAAAAGAAAGGATTATTTAAATAAAAAACTCCTTTTAAATTAATTCTCAAAAATTGTAATTATTTTAAAACCATATTTGATTATATTTAATGAATCCAAATATAGAATAAATTTTTACATTTAATGGAATTAAATATAAAGTGCTTAACAATTAATTTCAATTTCAATTTTATTAATTATGTTTTTGGTAGAAATTTTTTATTAATTTTTATTTAAAAAAGAGAGTGACATCCTTTATACACGTGTAAATATAGACTAATAGGTTGACATCTCAGCAATATTATGTTTCTAATCATACAATACAAATCATTCTTCCTCTATAAATTCAGAAGATCACGAGTAAAATTTTCATCCATTCTTCTAATCACATTGTATTCATCGTTCAAACAGTCAAAGTGAAGTCCTAAAAGAAGCATGGATATTGGAATTCCTTCCATTAACCATAGTCGTTCGACACAATCAGAATCTCTGGTAAGCACCTTAAGCAATAAAGTAGAGGAGAAATATATGATTGGTCACAACCAGACCAAAGAAATATTATTGAACAAACACGCATAAAATTATACATCAGTAAACTATTTTGGAAATTTACATTTTTTAATTTTTTTCTTTTGATATATGTAAGTTATAAGTTGTGACTAAACCTTGTGCCTATACAAGTTCTTCTCTCTCATCTATTTATCTTTACAAAATAAAACAATGTCTTTTTTTGTCACACAAAAACGATGTCCGATACATACTATTATGTCAATTTTTTCAATAACAAAATTATTTATAAGTAAATTAAGTAGCTATGTACTAATGTTTGGATTTATACACAGACAAAAACAACAATGACATTGGTTTTGAAGTTGAACAACAAGATTTACCACCAACAATTGAGGAGGAACTACTTCCCGTGAGAAATTTGACAAGAATCATGCGACGTGCTCTTCCATCGCACGCGCAAATCTCTAATGATGCTAAGAATTCCATTCAGATGTGTGTGTCTGAATTCATGAACATCATCATGAGTGAGGCTAGTGGGCGATGCAAGGTAGAGAGTCGAATGATCGTTACTGCTGATGATTTAATATGGGCTATGAATAAGTTGGGTTTTGAAGACTTTGCTAGGAATTCAGCCACTTTTCTCAAAAACTACCGCGATCATGAGGTTGTGTTTAACAAGGATGGGTCAAGTGTTAGTGGTTCGAGCAATGGTGGTGGTAATGGCCAACGTTGATATACAAGTGCAACAAAATAAGCTTAAGGAGTAGTTTTTGAATAATTAAGTTTATGGTTAAAACACTACTTTGCGTTTCATGAATTGGTGGTGTTTGTTGTATGCTAGTTACTTTTTCTTATGCTTTTTTATATTTCATTAGACATTAATGATTTGAATAATTGTCATATATGACAAAACTTAAGAATTATAAAATTTTATTGTTGGTTTGCCGTTATTTTTACTTATTTAGTTTTTTATTTCCAATTTAATTTATTTATAAAGATCTTACATCGTTTTCATTTTCATTTTATGCAGTAGATATTTTTATATGCATGCTTACTTAAATTGTTGTCGTATGTGGTAACCTATGAAAAGTAATGTCATTGATAAAAAATTGAAAATAAATAAATAATTGAATGTAATCATAAGTGTTGTGTTGTATCAAACAACAGACACGCCTTTCATCAGAAATATCAATTCTATACTTCTATAGATGTGGTAACAGTCGCTTCATAATTTTTCATACACTATTTTAATTTTTTTTCAAAACTGCAAATTACATTAACACGTACAACACGTGCACAAGAAGAACCATAACAATACTAATAAAACCAAATACACAACACTACACTAGAAGCAGATAACACAATCTTTATTACATCGAAGCAATCTAGTATTTTCTTATTATACGTCAATTACATTAATTTCATCTAATTACTACACAAACATATTCCAACATCAAATTAAAAAATGACAAAAACTTTTTAACATACTTAAAAGAATGACACGTGTAATAAATAATAACAAGTGAAATAAAAATATGTAGAATGAAACAAATAATAATAGTTAATCCCAAAAAAAATAATGTGATTAACTTCGTAATTAGCATAAGGACATATTCATATTACATGAAGCACAATGGGTAAAGTACTACGGAGTACTTGTCGAGAGAAAAAGTACTACGGAGTATTTTCATTCAGTTCCAAGCAAATAAAATATTCTACATTCAATTCGATTAATAAAACACTAGTGATCAATTAACTATGTAACCCTCAAATTTATTATAAATATTTTAGCCATTAAGCCACTCTTTGATGGTAATTTTGATCTAAGTATTCAGCCAACTATCGTTGGTTGGGTATTAACAATTGTCAATTTGATGTAGTTTCGAAACACTTTTCTTTGTTTGACAAGTTTGCTCAAGGGCGCCATAAGGTAAAGTGTAGGCATATCATTTGGTTGGTCACGACGTGAAGTATATGGCCTATGAGGAATAATATTATTTTACAAGGCGGCAGCGTTAATGTGCTTTTTTTGATAGACCAAATTTTGTATATTTCTTGATTTTAGTTTATAGGTCGGATAGAACATCATGTTAGTGCTTCTTTTTCATATAGGTGTCGTAACCCTTTAGATTGCCTCCATAGCATTTAAGGGGTTCGTCTTTTGAGTTGTATGAATTGAGTACACATTGTACTCCTTATAATTCACATCCTTTGCCTATAAAAAAACTACTATGCATCATTTATCTCCATCATTTTCAAATCACAAGTCTCGTGTTCATCATATTTTCATACTAATTGAAATTGAAATCTTATATCACACATAGTGCAAATAACCAATTTGGTTTCACACACAAAATCAACTAGAAGATTAAGACCAATGCAAAAGAAGAAAAATCATAATCATAAGACTAAAAAAATCTAATATATATATATATATATTGTAAGCAATAACCAATAATCTATCGTCAAGAATCAATATTTACTATTTGATTCTTGATCATTTGCACCAATTCATGTATACTTGTTCATCAATTAACACAACGATCTGCTTCAAAATTTACAAATGTAACTAATAGACCTATCGAGACATACCAAAAAGGATTTCAGCAGCATTAACAAATTACTGGTCAATGATATTAGTGATATTTTTTCAACATATTTTCTTGGTTTTATATGGTCTTGGTGGCAAATTGCTTGACAAGTCAATGTGTGGTGTTTCTTCATCACCAAATAGACACTGATCCTGAATACACTATAAAAAAAATTAAGAAACTGATCTTAAAGAAAATTGGTCAAGGTTGAATTGTAACACTTGCGTTTTTAAACAATGTTACAAAAGTACAGCTAGCAATGTTATAAAATGTACCTAAGAGGAAATTGAATACATAACTCTAAAGAAAAATTAACTTCATCCATCATACCAAGAATATAAGTTTGCACTACAAGTTACACAAGGGTTTTGTCATTATAAAATAGATTTAGTAGAAATATCATTAATTATAAAATATTAAAAACAAATATTTATTAGGTTCAAAATAACCATAGCTAACAAATTTCTAAATATGGTAAATTGGTAATAGGAGATCAATTTTTTTATTCAGCATCTGTGATAACTTATTGGCGCTAGACTTGGTAGAGAAGACTGTAGTTTGATCCCTCGCAGCTGCGTTTGAGAGGGGAATGGAACCACTTGATGCCATAACTCATCTTGAACTCTGGACTACTGAACCCTTTCCCCTAGGAACCAAAGGGTGAAAGATAAAAAAAACCATACATGCATTTTACAACATAATTGATCTTAATGAAAGAAGAAATTACAAATCATCAACAAATTGAA
Organism: Trifolium dubium; assembly: GCA_951804385.1. Lineage (NCBI taxonomy): Eukaryota > Viridiplantae > Streptophyta > Magnoliopsida > Fabales > Fabaceae > Trifolium > Trifolium dubium. The sequence continues at coordinate 22,143,987 of OX638075.1, read as the reverse complement.
ACCAAACTTTCATCATAATCCTTGACAATAACTATTGGTAATTCTGGTGTACTTCTCAAAGCTTTCTGATGTTGAGTGTGCTGTAATTCTAGTGTACTTCTCATTCCAACATTTGCAGTTAACCTAACCAAAGTGAAGTTAAGAGATCAAAACCAAATAAATGATAATTATGAAACCAAAGTGAAACTAGAAAACATGTTAAGAAATTAAATGTGTAATTTAGCCTTAATAGAAAGTAATGTTTGAATCAAACAGTTGATATTTGGTATCTTGCCCAGGTATACTGTTCCACATTAACAAAGAGAACTAAATGAAGGTGCCTATGTAAACAAAATTAATTAAAGAAACTCAAAATACATTTCAACCATTAATATTTTCCAATGTAGAATATCTATTGGTAAAATGTCCTGAACATGTAATTATAGAAATTATGAATCAAATTGAACAAAATGTTCACCATGGTGCTTAAAAAGATGAATTGGCTTTAATTTCAAACGCAAGAGACCAAAAATCATATTTATAACTCATTCCAAGACTTGTCATCTCCAAATTGTGTCATCTTCCATATAATAAAATTGGTTCCCATGGAATCAAGAAAAAAAAAAGAGAGTTCCTCTACACACAAATACTTGGTTCTACTAACGACACATCCTCAAAAACTGGTGGGGTGAGAAATTGTTTGTATGTCTCAGTACCTAGATCAAGTGAAATAATGACATATTGATCAAGATTATCATCACAATTCCAAATGGACGCTAACCAGTTAACTGTGCAACTAAAATGTATACCACCATACATTCTAGAATCAGAAGAAAATAACTCATTAGTCTTAACAGGAAAATTTTGAATACTTCTCCAAACATTATCACCCAAACTAAAAATTTTCACCTCACCCTCACCTTTAGTATCCAATTCAACAACCTTATAGGTGTCAGTTAAATTATCATAACCAAACACAAAATTGCAGGAACCCCATTGATAATTAACAGCATGCAAATGCCCTAATTTATCATATATTTTCCTGGTGGCGGGGTTCCAGAAACGGAGCCACATAGAGTTATTGTTCTCGACGAGAGAATAACCGATCAGGCAAACCAATCCATTGCAGAAACCAACAACATGGCGACAATCCTTGTCTTTCAATCGATAGTAAGGATCCTTAGGAAGGGTGATATGAAGGTTTTGAAGTAAACTATTGATGGGAAAGGTTACGAAACTGTAATCACGATCCCGCGAAGATGTGTCGCTAGTAATTAGTGAGAATTGTGAGATTTGCGAAGATCTATTTAGGTGAATTTTGATGAATTCACGATGAGAAATAAGAGATGTCCAAGACTTACAAACGCACTTCATCTGGATCAAAGTTTTGACGCTAAGGCATGATAGAATTTCAGAGATGAGCTCTTCTTGGTGGATTACTGGCGATGATAGTTTGGATTGAGTATCCATGAGAGCACTTCTAATAGAAAACTCATACTATGAAATTTCAGATCTCACAACTTTAAAGCAAACCCATATTGTGTAAATAAAGAGCAAGTTCAGATTGCGTAAGTGCATTTGGACTTTACATGAATTGCGTAAATGAACTTACAGAAAAGCCAAAGACTTTAGTGACTTGATTACTTCACTCAAATGAATTCTAATAAATAAAATAGTTATTAATTGCATTTGGTCATATATAATATGGGAAAACGAGAAAATTGTATATACACTGCACCTAAATTGTATGATATGCAAAAATGTTTGAATTTTGTCGATGTAAAATTAATTTAGATAGTTAAAGATTATCCATTAAACTCTAAAATAAATTGAAGTTGAAATATCTCTTCTAAATTTTGAATCAGTTAAATGAGTTTTAATTTAATTGCAGTTTAATCCCTCTTTATAAAATTAGTTCCAATTTAAAATCATTTAATTTTGATCTCTCCATCAGATTAATGTTTAAAAGAAGTGATTTAATATATTTTACATGATATGATATACTAACGGATGATGCACTCATCAAGATGAATTAATTATTTTGTGTAAAAAAAAGATGAATTAATTATTTTGTGAAAAAAAAGATGAATTAATTATTTATATTTTATTATTTAAAATAAAAAAATTAATTTTTTTTGACGAAAAAAATATTAAATTTCTGTCTTTGATTTTTCTGATTGATTTATCAACCACAAAATTAGAAATCAGTCAAACAACAATTTTATTGATATTATAACTATTCAGTCAAAGAAAAAAAATGATATTATCATTATGATTGATTTTTAAAGAAAAAAAATATTGGTTTTACAAAAATAATTAATGACAAATACAATGCATGAGAATTGTTATGAAATAAAGTAAGAGATGAAGAGAGTAGAGATAAAGAAGAGGTGAAGGAGAGAAAGAGCTCATGTATTCCTTATTCTCTAGTCTATTACATTGGAATGATAGTCATATTTATAGGTGATAATATGGGCCAAAGACATGGGCCAAGACTAATGGACAATCCACATATAATTATTCATAACACTCCCTCTTGGATGTCCATTAAGGATATGCCTCATTAAAACTTACTAAAATAAAACCCAATGGGAAAAAGATTCTAGTGAAGGAAAAAAGAGTACAACATCCTATGTGTATAAATCTGCCTCGTTAAAAATCTTACCATGAAAACCCAATGGGATAAAACCATGGTTAAGGGAAAAAGAGTGCGGAACACAATTATATCTCCCCCTAATGAAGACAATTAAATTTGAGTTATATCTCCCCCTCATGAAGACAATTATATCTGAGACGAATAAGACCAATTAATCTTCTATATAGTTGATCAAAAGTTTTACTTGATGATGACTTTGCAGAAAGATCTGATTTATCTCCTTTGATACTCTATTTGCTGAATTAGTCGTTGATGCAATATTATCTTCTTCAAGTGTTTTTGTATGTGTAGAGTCACAAACCTCAACAAAATCATATTCTCAACTTTCTTGATGTAGTGCTGAAACTTCCACTTATTTGGATGATATTGCCGTATCTTTAAGATGTAAATTATATGCTCGATTTTGTTCCAATATCTTCAAGTTTATTGATGAACAAAGATAAAATACCACTTTGATATATATAATTTTCTTCATGCACAAAACCTCATTGAAGTGCTTTGTTTGTAATTTCAAACAAATTTTGATCATCGAATGTATTTCATTTCAAAATTTTCTTAACACATTTCATAAGCTCTTCAAGATTTATGATAATATTATAGTGTTTGATGTAGTACTTCAGGACCACCTAATGAATCATCATTTTCTCAAACTCTAATGAGATGTTTGTTCATAACGAGTGGCCTTATAACAACTAGAGCACACTACCGATAACAATTTCATATTTCATCTCAATAGAAGAAATCAACTTTCAGAAACTCTTCAAGAGTTCTTATAATATTCATGTCATAAAATCTGTTTCCAAATCCTTTCTTCAAAATTGACAAATGATGTCATTATCATATTTCTCATTTGGAAATATTCACTAAAATTATTATACAATATGCATCTATATTGTTTGAGTAACTATGAGACTTATACATTTTATCATCTATTCAATAGTTTGAATAATATGTCTCATGAAATTAAATCCTTCAGGGAGTTTCATATAATCATCACTAACAAGTGAGTCATACAAATATATTGTAACACTTTCAATAAATTGATACTTTCAAGTGTTACTAGAATTAATCAAGTAAGAAAAATATTTTGATTTCACTTCAGGTGAATATTTCTGTTCACAATCAATGGCAAGCTTTTATCGATATTCTTGTATATCATTATTTTCTATTTGCATAAAATTGATTCGTATCTCATCATTTTCACATCTTCAGATGTACGGACTGCTGGTCCAAAAATCTTTCACTTTGCAAAGTGATTTTAATTACGTAGCAATTGCATCTTTTCATTTAGACAATCATTATGTTGTCTATAATTCCCAATAAACTTTGGTGCATGATCCTCATCATCTCTTATATCATAAATAGCGCTATATTATATAGAAATATCGTCAACGTTGACTTCCTTTTGGTTCCATTGTATTTTATTCATGACATAATTTTTCGAGATCTCTTTATTAAAAATTTCAGGTACCTGATAAGTTCTTCTGGAACTGAAAAATCAATTATGTCAATACTCTTTTGGAGTTTTCATATCCTCACTTGGGTCATCTTTCTTTTTAGCTCCTTTTCTTATTTGAGGATTTTTTTTTTTTTGGAACCAAATTTCACACCATACTTCAAGTGTGGTTGAACTCATTTGCAATATGGGATTGTTCAACAGGAACATCCATTTTGATTGGAGCATTAGCAGCTTGATAATTGATTTCCTAAATTTTGCAAATGATTTATCTTATGAACATCAGGTTCAAACTATTTTATACGAGGATCAAGATATGATAATAATTATTCATTTGAACTTCTGGTTCATATTTTTAGCTGCTTATTCTCTCCCCTGATGTTGGGAAAACCAATTTATAAATTTATAATTAGCCTTCTAGACTATAAATAAACTAGTCTCCAATTTTTGGCTCAAGATAATAGGAGATTCATATCAAATATATTTTCCCAACATTCCTTAAAAAAAATCATCTTAGTGTATTATATTGGAGCAATTGAAATATACACAACACATCCAAAAATGTACTAAGACGAAGAATATTAAGTTATTAATCTAAAATTGTAAATTAAGGGGAAGACTTGCATATAAGAATTTGTTGGCTTGATGCGTATCAATATCTCACGATATTGTGATTGAGTGTTCCCAAAATAAGAGCTAGAAGTTATGATCTCATAAGTATCAGCCACAATGAACTTTAGACGTCTAAAGAATGGATCTTCGAGTCCATTTTTTTTTATAAGAATACTTAGCAAATACTTTCTAAAAAAAATAGTTGAGAAAACTATCTCACAAACTTCGGGTTGTGAGGTGACAATAAACAAATATTTGACCATTTACTTGATGCATAAATTAAAATCATAAAATATCTAATTGGTCAACATGATCTTGATCGGTGTTTTGATTCACAAATATCACCTTATATATTTTGGAAATATGAGAGGCTCATTTCCTCAAATTATCAACTTTCTTTGGGAACTAATAATGCACGGAAGTTATTGCGTTGAAGAAACTTTTGGCTCTTCAATAATTTTTTTTTGCGCATCATAATAGATCCGGGATAGATGACCCAACCGGTATTGCCAACAATAACTTATTATTATTTGTAAACTTCTGGTTTACAATAATACGTGTTTCGATTGCACTAATATATGTGTAGCACAAATTAGAGAAAAAAATTGATAACTTTTTCTCTACACCAATTTAAGCTTATATTCACTTATATGTTTTGTTCCTTAATGTAACAATATATTAACGCGCTCTTCTGGAGCCTTCAATAATTTTTGTGTTGCTAGATATAATACATATTTTTCTTGCATCACTATCGGCAAGAAATATATTTTCATTTAAATAGATAAACGAAAAATATACTTTTGAGTTAAACGAAACTCATCAAACCAACACATCTAATAATATAGTATGTGATACTACTAGGTATCCAAATAATATTGACTAAAGTAAATTTTAATGTCCAAATCCTTCAAGGATATTTGAAATATATTTTCTCAATTTTGCTACTTTAGGAGCATATGCATTTTAGCGTTATATACTTCAATCATTCTCTAAATATATATTTTTTTTAGTTATTCATGAATTCAATCACAAATCTTCATAAACAATGAGCAAGAAAATTCACTTGTAGCAAATCTACAAGAATGCTTGATAATATAATTTTCTTTGAGCAATCATTCAAGGACACTTTTAAACTTTTAGCAATACTACAAGAATGTTTTAATGTTGAATTTTAAGTTCTTCAAGAACTGTACAAATACTATTCATTAGGAATTCTTCAAGGATATGTTCGATATTAAATTTTTATTTTAGTTCTCATTGAACTTTGTCCCGAATCTTTAAGCACTACTTCAGGAATGCTTATGTTTTCATGTTTCTTTCTTCTTCTTTAGTTCTTCGAGAACTATATCACATACAATTGATTTTCACAAATAAATAAAATCACGATTCAAACAATCCTTCAAGGATACTTGTTAAATTCTTATATAGATTAATCAACATCAAATATGATTAACAAGTGAACATATAAATATAAATAAAATAAAAATTACAACATGACCATAAACTACTAAAAATTATACATAATTATGATTACCTAAAAAAAATTATACATAATTATATGCACCGATTTGGTACGTTACCTAACTATATTATTCAATTCAATGCTAATACCATATGTTTTCATTTAATAATTAGTATTCATTCATTGGTCAAATAAAAATAGTATTAATTTGCCATTAAAATTATAACGTAACTATTTGATTTGTCTTTTTTTTTTTTTTTTAAGAGTTCTTCAAGAACTAAATGATATATATAATGTAAGAATAATCATTTGTGCAATCCTTTAGGGATGCATGAGTATGAACAAACTAAATTATAAATTCATTTTACTTGTAGCAATGAATCTTCAAAAATCATTTTTAAAAGTTCATCACATGCTATGAATCTTCAGGATTCATATTTCAAAAAATTTACCACAATACTTCTAGATTGTAGGCTATGAATCTTCAGGATTCATATCTCAAAAATTTCTCTATGGTGCTTCTGGATCTTAGGTCGTGAATCAATATAAATTAACAATGATCAATAACTTAAATGAGGAACATTTTAATTCTTCCGGAATTTATAAAAGAGAGAATAGATTTATTTTAAGTTCGTCAAGAACTCTATGATTAAGCAATATAAAATCATTTTTATATGCAATCCATCAGGGATGCATGATTAAAATTATTTCTATGTGCGATCCATCAGAGATGCATTATTATTGAAATTCTTATAGAATTCATAATCAATGGTGATACTTCGTAAGTTCTTCCGGAACTTGATTAGTGAATTCTTCTGGAATTCATGATGGAAAAATTAGGGTTTTATAAGTTCTTCGGGAACTAATTTTATTGAGTTCTTTGAAAATTCGTAGATTAAATTTAAAGTTCATCAGATTTCTTCAGGCAATCATTATAATAACATAAGAATTCTTCAGGAATTCATTATAATAACATATATAGGAATTCTTCCGGAATTCATTATAACAATTTTCTTTTGCAATCCTTCAGAGATGCATGAATATAATCCTTCGAGGATTAATAAATTACTAAATTGTAATATTATGATCATATGAAATGGAAAAAAAATAGATCTGCAACGTTCTTATAATGTCACCGTAATAACAAAAAGAGGAATTAAACTAACAAAACAGATCATATGTTACTATGTTGGTGATATGTGTCACCGATCAAAAGTAGATCATATGTTAATAATAGGTCAAACAAAAAAGGATCAAATTAAAACATAATAATAATATGTGCAATGAACAGAATAATCATACGGTAAACAAAATAGTCTATATTAGTACATACCATTGAAAATTAATTTGGTAGAGATCGTGCTGATAACGTGTTATGAAATAAAGTAAGAGATGAAGAGAGTAGAGATAGAGAAAAGGTGAAGGAGAGAAAGAGCTCATGTATTCCTTATTCTCTAGTCTATTACATTGGAATGATAGTCATATTTATAGGTGATAATATGGGCCAAAGACATGGGCCAAGACTAATGGACAATCCACATATAATTATTCATAACAAGAATTATATTTTTTCTATTCATTTTCTTTGACTAATTATAAAAAGAAAAGAAAAAAAACATATTACTATACAAACGTTCATTCATATTAGAATATTCATTTCATATTATACTGCTATTTTTCTTTTTTAATTTTTACCGCCAGTTTAAATTATTTTAATGCTAAACGTCAAGCAAATATTTTAAAATATACTACTACTATAAGTTAAAATAATTTAATTTTACTAAAAATTCTTTTGTGTCATATAAAAGATACTTTTATAAATAATAAATTTAATGGATGTTTATCCTTAGACTTCTAGATTCCTATATCCCCTTTAGTGTATAGATAGTGGTCTTTAATTTCTTAAATTATTCACTTCTTCATTTGTATCATATAAATAGGATCCATATTTTAGTTTAATACCCAAACATAAATAGAATAATACAAAATTTATTTATTTAGTAAAAAAAAAATACAAAATTTATTTATCTCTAGTTCATTTGAGGGTAGAATCCAACCCAATTGATGTACCTATATGTTATTGATTCGTATATCGAATATGCCTTTTTGAACTCTTGGACCCATGCATCAAACTTGCTGACATGACATTATTGTTATTAATAGTATTATTATTTTAAATAAAAAATTACAATGGTACTTTTCACTCTATCATTACTAACACTAACTTTTCAAAAAATCCCATTTTTAAATTCCTACATTGATTTTTTTCCAAAAATTCCTCTATCATTATACCTCATAATTTCTCTTAAATCTCTCAATAAATCTTCCTTTTCATTCTACCACTATCCATCTTGTTAATTCTTGTGTACCCCACATGTTTTGGGGTAATTGCCCCCAAATACTTTTAGACCAATAATATATTACCACGTGGCATTAATTATTTAAATAAAAAAAATCAATTTACTTTTAACCATATGGTAATTAAAAGTAATTTTATTTATAATTAGTTATACTTTAGGTTTCTTAAAGTTTATATTTATGTTTTAGTCCTAATTTTAAAACTAAAACAGTTATCTCCCTCCCCATCTCCCTCTAGCTCCCTCATGTCCTTATTTTGTCAACACTGTTCATCTTCCTTTGCTACCCTCAAATGATTCTCAAAATTCTTCATTCTTTCAACACCACACTCAACAATCCTTCTAACAGCAAAAACTCTCACATCTTGTAAAACTGCTTTATACACAATACTCTCCCTCACGTCCTAATTTTTCAAAGTGCACAACATCATACTTTTCCTCCACTGTTCATCGCCGTTTCTCGTCGCCGACCTTTGTTTATTGCCACGGAGGTTTCTCTCTTTCTCCGAGTCTCTCTAATCTCATTCAATTTTGATTATAATGATTTAGGGTTTGTGTTATTGTTTGATTTTTCTTTCTGCATTGTTGTTGCTGGTGTGGGTGTATATATATGATGCGAAATTGATTACTCCCTCCGGTCCTTATTATAAGAAGAAATTTTTTTTAAGATTCATGGAATGTTTCATGTATCTGGACTATATTATAAACTAGATAAATCAAACATTCTATGAATCTAAAGAGCCAATTTCATCTTATAATAAGGACCGGAGGGAGAATTATGCAAATGATCATTGTTTGATTTTCCAAATGATTATTATGCACACTTTCAGTTCCTCAACTCGAAGGAGATGCAAGATCATAATATAGGTTAGCCGAAATTGAGATTCAAGACGAGTTGCACTTCCAACAATAACATGTTTTAAATCACTCTCTTCTGGTATCTCATCGCGACACATCAAAATGACAATACCAATACTATCAAGTCCTAGAGAGCTGAGCATTTTTCCATGTTCTAATGCAAACTGGGACGAGTAATCAGTAATAACATAATTTGTATGCTTGACTAGAGAGGTGATAATTTTTCCATATTCTAATGCATACTGGGACGAGATTATTATATCCATTCTCAGTGGCGGATCCAGCATAAAATGTTAGGGTGGGCAATTAAATTGATTTTGTTTTCTTAAAGCAAAATAAAAGGGAAAATATTCAAAAAATTGTACACAATGGGAGTTGAACTCACTCCTTTTGGTTAAATGGAAAGCCTTTGGTCACTAAACTACACGCAGGATTTAGTAAATTCATATGCGCATACTTATATATATAGTTTAACTTTTATATTTTATTAAAATTTCTAGGGTATATTAGTAATTTTCTTTTTTTAGACGGTGGGCGGCCGCCCAACCCAGCCACCCCTGGATCCGCCACTGTCCATTCTCATTTGTCATTACTTCAATCTATGTGGTGTACCTCATCATGATAAATTAGATTTGCACTATAACACAACAGTTATTTCTGATTACTGGGGCGATGAACGGTGGAGGGAGAGTACGATGTTGTGCACTTTGAAAAATTAGGACGTGAGGGAGAGTGTTGTGTATAAAGTAGTTTTACAAGATGGAAGAGTTTTTGCTGTTAGAAGGATTGGTCAGTGTGGTGTTGAAAGAATGAAGGAATTTGAGAATCATGTGAGGGTTATTGCAAAGGACGATGAACAGTGTTGATAGAATTAGGACGGGAGGGAGCTAGAGGGAGATAATTATTTTAGCTTTAAAATTAGAACTAAAACATAAATATAAACTTTAAGAAACTTAAAGTATAATTAATTATAAATAAAAATACATTTAATTACCATATCGTTAAAAATTAATTATTTTTTTATTTAAATAATTAATGCCACGTGACAACCTATTATTGGTCTAAAAGGGGGCAACTACCCCCAAAACATGTGGGGGTAGTGTAGTTCTCACCTCTTTTTTTTTCATGGCAAATACAAAACTCCAATAGTATATACTAAAGGTACTCACAAGTCACAACCAAAGATCTAAACATCTAAAAGAAACAAGAAAGTCTACCACTACTCTTTTCCTAGAACTTGTTTCATTTGCTGTTATCGATTTTTTATTTTTTACGAAAGCTACCGAAACTTATTTCATGTTTTTGAAACTTTATTTAATTTGCTACTAGTGGTTAGAAATTGTGTAATTTGCACCATCATTTATTTTTGTTGCTACATATCATTTCCAACTAAAAATATTTTTTGTGGAAATTGCTAATGTTTATGGATGAATTTTTATTTGAATTTCAATTAGTATGTTTTATTCAATTTAAGTGTTATGTGTCACAATTGTGTTGAATTGTATTATAGGTATTTGAAGAAATTTTAAAAAGGTGTCTTTTATTTTTTTTACCAAAATTATATTTATAATTTTATGAATAACCCGCGAACCCAACCCGTAAATAACCGGCTCGGTTAGATTCAAGTTTAACTATAAAATTTCAGATTAAAGATGAATCCAACTCAATAAATATATTAAACAGGTCAGGTAACATATTAGACTAAATCTGACCCAACCCAACGCGTTTATACCACTATCTAAGATAGTTATCATGGAAGGTTAACTGGTTTTGTGCAGGTTGTGCAATTTTTATAAAAAAAATAGTATCATACATAATATACTATAAAATATATGAATAATATGATACTGTGAGCATGTGAAAGTTTTGTTATTTTAAGAAAAAAATGATACACTATAGTTTTCATTTAACGCGCTCTTATCTCGTCAAAATGAATCTGTTATATAGAGGCAGATAAAATGCATTTAACATATATGGAGTTTAACAATATACTATATAATTCTTTTAATCTAAAAATATACTATATAATTCTTTAGTTGTTTCAAAAAAAAAAACAATATACTCTATAAACTAACTCAAATTTCATAAGACTCTCTTAAAAAAATTATCCATTTTTATAAAGTTTCTTTCAAATTTTCAAGATCATTAAATACATTTTTTTTACTAACAAACTCCTAATTATAATCAATTTTTTTCTATAATTTGTAACAAATACTTTAAAGAACATATTTTCTAATTCTCTTTCTTGAAGGATAAAATTTCAAAATTCATATCATTTGTTAACAAATTTAACATCATAATAAACTTTCTTAATCTCTATGACTTTTATAAAGGAGTCTTATATTTGAGGCGAAAGTAGCAATATAAAATTAAAAACTTGTTTTATTAATCTTTCTTTTGTGTGGTTTAATTTATATTTCTTAAAAAAACAATTTAATTTTTATCTTAATATATTTTTTTTAGGTTTTATAGGGAAAAATTTAGTGGATTATAAATCAATATTATTAGTCCCCGTAGGATAGCTCAAGTGGTAAGAGCTGGGGGGACATGAGTTGGGTAAAGGGACATCCGCAGGGTTCAAATTCTGGTGGGAGCATTTATCTTTCTGATACACAAAAAAAAATCAATTTATCAAAACTTTATTCTAACTTGAGTCGATGAAATTACTTGGTTAAAAAAATGTAAACAAAAATATATAAAGGGATTCATCAAACACTTTTACAAAAAAAAAACTTTTTTTTATTTAAAATTTAATTTGATTACTTATATTTCCATTATTTAATGTTCAACATATATAAAGGATGGTCATTATTTTTAACATGTTTAGTGATAAATACACAACATGTTGAAAACAATTACTGAAGTTGCAAAACAAAAATTTTATAAAATCAGTTTTGAAAAATGCCAACTGAAAATTCGTAGCTGAATCGCGGACTAGGTCACTTTCTTTAAGACGTTTTGTGGTACTGCCAATTGTGCAAGCAGTTCTAAATTACCGCGACGTCTCCAGGATAAAACAACTTCGTTCAAAAGTATACCGAAAATCCACTGCACTTGTAGAAATCGGTCAAGATTACACCCTCTTATGATTGCATTATCTCCCATCCACAAAACTCTATACCCCTAAGGGCACACTCTTGTAATGAAGTAATAGTATATAAACACTATTAAAGTCCCAAGAAGGATGGAAATATTTGTCCGAGAAGGAAAAGTTATTTCTGGTAGCAATATAGGTGACAAGGTGTGTTAAGAAGAAATGTCTCTCACACCTTATGATTTAAGAATTCCATTCAAGTTCCAAACAATTTCCTCCAATGGTTGGTTTGCAATAACAATTAATAAATCTCAAGGTCAATCTTTTAAACATGTAGGAGTATACCTTCCAATGCAAGTGTTTTTGAATGGTCAATTGTACATTGCAATATTGAAATATCGAGAGTTACTTCAAGAAATTGATTAAAAATATTAATAACTAATGAAGATGACTGAGACACTTCCGTAACATCAAATGTCGTGTATACATAAGTTTTTGAAAATGTATGACTTTAAAAATTATATAAAGTTATATCACATTTTATTTAATAGTATGGTTTAATTTTATGTGCTATATAATGTTTTGGGTTAATATTCTTGTGTTACTTTTTTATGTTAATTTACTTTTGTCACGTAAATTTTATTGTTCAAAATAATAAATTATAAAACTCGTACAACGCACGGGTGAAAAATATAGTGTATTTGTATGTTTAGGTGTCTAAATAATAACCCCCTTAACTCTTTTTATAATAAGGAAAAATTACTTTTTAAATTTGTTAAATAATTTATGTATTTCGTGAATTATTCAGTCAATTATCTACAAATGAGAATTTAATAGGAATTCTGACTATAGAGGCATTTTATTAAATACCAAACCTATTTTGAATTATTTCAAAATAAAAGTATGAAACCTCCACATGGAAATAAATCTTTATTTTTAACTAAAAAAATAAATCTTTTTTTTTGTACTTTTTGACAAAAAAGAAATAAATCTTTAAATCTTAATATTAATACCTATAATGCATTTATTCTTTCATAAAAAAAAGCATTAATACCTATAATGCATTTATTCTTTCATAAAAAAAAAAGAAGAAGCATTTATTAGATAGCTATAAACACTTCCTTTCATTTCATCCTAGCCCACACACCACAATGTCAATGGAGTTCGTTCTGCAATATGTTGAACCTTCAACTCTTATTTTTCTTCTCATCTCTCTCACAACTTTTTTTCTCTTTTCACTTCTCTTTCATAAGAACAAACTCCCTTACCCACCAGGCCCAAAAGGACTACCCATCATAGGGAACATGTTGATGATGGACCAATTAACCCATCGTGGTCTAGCCCAACTTGCCGAGAAGTTCGGTGGATTTTGCCATCTCCAAATGGGTGCCATTCACATTGTGGCCATTTCGACACCAGAAATGGCCCGTGAAGTCCTTCAGACTCAAGATAGTGTCTTTTCAAATCGACCCGCTAATATTGCAATAACCTACTTAACCTATGATCGTGCTGACATGGCGTTTGCAAATTACGGCCCATTTTGGAGGCAAATGCGTAAGATCTGTGTCATAAAATTATTCAGCCGTAAAAGGGCCGAATCATGGGCTTCAGTAAGAGAGGAAGTCGAGACAATGCTTCAAAATGTTGCCTCCAAAGTCGGTTCACCTATTAATTTAGGTGAATTGATTTTCTCTCTTACGAGAAGCATCACCTTTAAGGCCGCATTTGGGTCCAACCTCAACAAAGGGCAAGAGGAATTCATGGGAATTTTGCAAGAATTTTCCAAACTTTTCGGAGCTTTCGACATTGCTGAATTTATTCCATGGTTGGGTTGGTTTAATGGACAAGATTTCAACAAAAGATTGGCTAGTGCAAGAAAAGCACTTGATGTGTTTATTGATGAGATTATTGATGATCATGTGACAAAGAAAAAAAACAACATGAAGAATAAAGATATTGAGAATGAAGCAGATATTGATATGGTTGATGAACTAATGGACTTCCTTGATGAGAGAGATGGTACTGCTCCAGAAATTTCACAATCGGGGCTTAAGCTTACTAGAGATAATATCAAAGCTCTTATCATGGTAAGTACTATGTAAATATTTTATTTCTGATTTTTTGTTCGGATCCTTTCGTGCTTGATTTTTTTTATTCAACACTATTTACTAATCTTTTATTTTAAAAAATATTGAGTTATTATATATACCAAGAAATTAACTATTTAGAAATTAAATACAGAATATTTTTTTCTTATATTTGTTTGTCTTAATTTATTTTTTTGAAGAAATTTGTCTCACTTTATTATTTTATACATTTATGCAAATAATCGTTTTTTTACTCAATTCATATATCTCCTAATTTATTCACAATCAATTTTACGGTGAACACTATGATACTCTCGAAGGTTAGTTAGTCATGAATAGTCTATAGATAAATTTAATAGTATTATATGTAATATGTTTGCGTATTGATATCCAACTAAACTCCATTGTACTGTTTTAACAAAATTATTGATTTTTGACTTTTATAGGAGAAATATTTTGGTATGTCATTTTGTTGTTTTAGTATGTTTTATTTTATAGGATACATTTTAAAGTATAAGATGTTATATAGAAGGATCGATATTTTTAATTAATAATTATAGATTTCTTCAATTACTTCAAATAAGTGAAAAGTTTATAAATTAATATTATAATATTTATATACTAACTAAGCCAGTTTAAATATATTTAGAAGTTAACTTTTTTTTTTTAATTTACATTTTAAGAATATATTTATTTATTTATTACCAAATAAAACAGTTAGTTTAAATTTAAATGAGTTTTTTAGGTTACAATTTAAATGACTTTTTAATTTTTTTTGACGGAAAAATGACGTTTTTGTTAGGTAAATAATATTTTGACATTTGCATTTAGTTTAATTTATTTGCATTATAAAATATAACAATAGACATTTATAGTTTAGCTGTTAAAAAAAAGACGTATGTAGTTTCTTTAGTGCAATATATATACCAATAGAACTAGACTAATAGACATATATTTAGGCTATGTTTGTAAGATATAGTGAAAACCGATTAGATAACTTATGAGGTGCAGTGGACAAATTAACTGAATTTTTTTGGTAAGAAATTAACTGATTAATAGCATATCAAAAAATGTTATAACCCAATAAAAAATCAATAAACTTGTGAGAAATAATTAATATTACAAATATTAAACAAATCTATTTCAGTGGTACAAACATATAAACTACAAATTAGATGTTATAAGTCTTTGAAATAGAGAAAAGACAAAATAGAACAATTGATGTTAGAGTGTACGTAGAGGTCAAGATATGGTAACATATTTTTCTTGGACTCAACAAGATACAGACTATACATGAAAAATTTAAAAAGAAAAAGAAGACACATTATATTAGATCAGATGTTTATAACTGAGATTCGAACTCCGATCATTTTACTTATGGCGTGTGAGTTACTAATAATGTATAGTCTAATGTATAATTTCACTATTTGTTAGTCTAATATCTTGTGATGAGTCTATGACAAAAACAACTTAAATATTTTAAATGGGCTATTGGAATGTATAAAGGTCCAATATAGGAGTACGGTATCATAGTGGGAATTTCCTCTACATGACCAAAATGGGACTAAGCTATTTTACCACTCAAGTCCAACTAGATTATTTTCATATCAAACACACAATAATTAACTCGCAATTGTTATGAGTGGTAAGTGATTCAAATACTTTTAACAAAATTTTCAAACCTTTTTTGAGTTGATGCTTTTAAAACGTGTGTTTTTGTTGTTGTAGTCATAAACTGTCAAAATGGACTATCTGACTTTAAACCGGATGATTCTAACTGATCATATGCTTTATAGAGACATCGATTATTGTTCGATTCAAATTTGATATTTGAATTATAATATTTTTTACTATCTAATTTTAATCAAACAATCATTGGTGAGTGAGAAAAACACTAATTGCACAAATCAAAGTGCACAATATACACTTTCATTTAAATTTATTATTACTATCATTTTAAATTTTTATAGTTTCATAACTTGATAAATAAGGGATAAAAATTTCAACCTATAGGATGTGATGTTTGGTGGAACTGAGACAGTAGCATCAGTGATAGAATGGGCATTGGCTGAACTCATGAAAAGCCCAAAAGATCTTCAAAAGGTTCAACAAGAGCTCACCGACGTTATAGGTTTAGATCGGAGATTCAAAGAAACCGATCTAGAAAAATTGACTTATCTCAAATGCATCATCAAAGAAACATTAAGACTCCACCCTCCAATTCCCTTACTCCTTCATGAGACAGCAGAAGATACTACTATTGAAGGTAAAAAAATAATTAATAGCAAATATTAGTTGTTATTTTGAGATTTGGATATTACGCGTTAATTGTGTGTCCGCTATAATGGATGTGAGCCGTTTGATATTAAATGAGTGGTAAAGATTATTTACTACTTATTTTTATAAAGTTATATAATATAAATTGTCTGATCAGAAATCAATGGTTTAGATCTATTATACACCGTGCAACTGCAGGATTGTTTTACTGCAGAAGATCCCGGTCTATTATTTATTTTATGACGTATGGTCCGTTATTTTGTATGCATTTAACACAACATTTTATATCACTCAAATATTTCTGTTGTAGGTTATTTTGTCCCAAAATCATCGCGTGTTTGGATAAATGCATGGGCAATTGGACGCGACAAAAGTGCATGGGATGAGCCAGAGAAATTTAATCCATCGCGATTCTTGAACGAGGGTATGCCGGATTTCAAAGGAAGTAACTTCGAATTTATTCCTTTTGGATCTGGAAGAAGATCATGTCCAGGAATGCAACTTGGACTCTATGCTGTTGAAATGACAGTGGCTAATTTGCTTCATTCTTTCAAGTGGGAGTTACCAAATGGAATGAAACCAAGTGAGCTTGATATGAATGATGTGTTTGGTCTCACTGCACCTAGAGCTGTTCAGCTTGTTGCAGTGCCTAGTTATCGTCTCAATTGTTCTCTTTGATTTGTTTTAATTTTAGCTACTTTCAGGATTTTTCAGATTAAAATAATGTGATTGGATTAGAGTATCAAATTTTATATGCTGGAATATTTTAGACTCTAGAAAAAAATTTGTGGAGAATCGTATTTATCAAATAGAGTATGATTTATTTCTTTTATAATTTATGTAGCAGTCGTTATTTCAGTTGCATGAATTTTTAAATGAAAACAATGTTATTTTTTTACCAAACAATGTTAGTAATAGTACTTGTGCACAAACAACATTTTTTTTAGTAGCTAAATTTTAAAGTCAAAGCATATGGTAGGTTACACGTCAATCGTGAAATTTTCGGGATGCTTTTTTCGCTAGATTAAACATTTCTCCTTTGAAAAATGAAGTCTCACTAGAGGTCCGTTTATTTAGGATATTTTTAAGAAAAAATCATTTAAGTGCAAGCTATTAGGATCAAAGTGTAAGCTATTTTATAAAAATGATTTTTTGATAATTAAAAAAAAAATCTAAATTTTTTCAAAACAAAATCATTTTTCTTTCATGTTTGGTTCAACCGAAAAGAGGGGTGGGAATGAATTTTTAAAGAGTGAAGGCGAGGTAAAATATAATTTATTATGTTGACAAAATTACTCTCACTTTTTTGTTAGAATCCTAAATTTTTTTTTTTGGAATATTAAAAATTTAGATTTTTTTCTTTTGACAATAAAAAGTTAAGTTTTGTACCCATTATTTTTTTTTTGGTTATATATCCATTAGATTTTTTTAACGTAATATATATATATATATATATATATTATAACTTAATTTTTATTTTAAGTTTATAAGATTTAGAGTAAAAAAGTGAATAACCCAGAGGGTGTAGTTGAGCGGTTGGGGTTCATCCTCCCTTAACCAAGGGTCGAAGGTTCAATCATCGCCTTAGGTATGGAGCAACTTTAAATCTATGGGCCAGCTATTCCATCCTTTGAGGTGTCTTCAATATAACGAGGACAATAATCACTGCATTTGGCGGTGGACACCTGGTCTCAACAAAAAAAAAGTAAAAAAGTGAATTATTTCTCCTCTCGTCCACACATAAAAATTTAATCCCCGAACCAAACAAAAAGCTTAAACAAACATCATTTTTCTTAAAGCTTATACAAAACTATTTTTTATTTTCTTCTGATTCTTTTTATAAGAAATATTTGACTTTTTAAATTTATTAAATACTTTCTCCTATTAAAATATAAGTCTCTTTGAAAGAAAAATTGATATTAAAATATAAGTCACTTTACAATACCAATGAAACATTTAATATTTTTTTTATTATTTAACCCTTAACTATTTATTAGATTCTCTTCTTTTTATACCTTAGTATTTAAATACATTGTGTTTTTATGAAGAAAAAACAATATTTTATTTCATATTTAATTGTACTAATTTAATGTTATTTATCAAAAGTGTCAATGAAATAAAATTTATTTTTTCTAAATTTTTAATACTCATATTAGTATTATAAGTAGTAAATATTGTTTATTTTTAAGATAAAATATTAAAAAAATAGTATGATTTTTTTTTTATGTAAAACTTGTATGATTCTAATAAACAATGAAATAATAATTTTTTTATGAAATAATAGTTCTTAAAATATAAAAGTCGACAAATAAATTTTTATTTCATAAAAACATTGGCTTAATTATACTTTTGGTCCCTTAACTTATTTTTAGGTTTCATTTTGGTCCCTTAACTATTAAATGTTTCATTTAGGTCCCTTAAGTTTATTTCTGTTGATCAAAAAGATCCCTTCTATTAATTTTTAACCATTGATTTTTTTGGCTAAATCTAAACCATCAGATCTTGTAAGTCCATGGTATCTTACATAGAACTATCAACACCTAACTTTTTTCTCTTTTCTTCATCTTCTTCCATACTCTCCTTTGAATCTTCAAATCCAACTCCCATGCCCATATAGAACGATTCCATTAACTCAGAGTCTTCCTTATCATTTGCCATCACTTTTGTGTCACCATTAGAGGCTTCATCATGGTTGCATTTCTCAATGAGTGGAGTTCCACAAAGTTCAGGATTGCCCATAATATAACTAAGAGATGTAAAGCCTTGGAGTTGGGTTCCTAATGGGTTTTGACCTTTCTTCAAATTGTTGAATGAGAGATTTAATACCTCAAGAAATGATAGAGCAGACATGGTTTGAGGGATTTCTCCTAGTAGTGTGTTGTTTGAGAAATCAAGTGACTGACTCTAATGCTTTCATATTGCCAAGTTAATTGATTTTGTGACAAGTTCAAGGATTGTAATGCAGTGAGCATGAATACTTCTTTTGGTATTCTACCCGACAAATGGTTGTTTGAAAGATCAATAACAATCATATATCTCTCATATTCTAAATCGTTGCCTTTTGCTAGCAATGGAACACTGATCGGAAAACCGTTATAAACAACAATACCATCCTTCATATTAATAAATTTGGTGTTTACAAAATAAGAAAACAGAACCAACCTTCATAGATCGAAACAACAACAAATTAAAACGTTGGCAAACACATTACAATCAAGCATCGAACAATAGAAAAATTTGTATATTACAGATTTGCATAGATGTTGTTCGATGAATGCCATGAAGATGATGGTGAAGATGCAAGGGAGGATATGGAAGAAGATGAAGAAAACAGAAAAAAGTTTGGTGTTGATAGTTCTCTATAAGATACCATAGATTTACAAGATCCAATGGTTTAGATTTAGCCAAAAAAATCAATGGTTAAAAATTAATGGAAGGGAACTTTTTGATCAACAGAACTAAATTTAAGGGACCTAAATGAAACATTTAATAGTTAAGGGACCAAAATGAAACCTAAAAATAAGTTAAGGGACTAAAAGTGTAATTAAATCAAAAACATTTCATTAATTTATTGATTTAAAAATCAAATATATATATATATATATACACTTTTATTTACTAAGGTCTCATTTAGCCTAATTTATTTTCTATTTCTTTATTTTATTTCTCTAATACTTTAAAAAAAAAATTAACTAAATTCAATTTTATACTTATTTATTTTCTTCAATAAAAAAGAAGTCGATGTTTCAAAAAATAAATTAAAAAATAAGTCGAATCAAAAGAATAGAAGCTCCAAAGTACCAAACAATAAATTGTTTTCTAGAGGAAGAAGAAATATAAGAAAGGCAATATCGTGGACACAGGCAACACAAGAAAGAACGAATGGCAAAGCGAGAGAGAAAGAAGCACGTACAAGCAGATATCACCGCCGTAGCGCTGCCGGTGCTGGTTGTGGTGGCAGGGTTCGTTTGCACCGCAATTGATTGTGGCGGTGGTGTTCCAATTCTTGAGCAATTTGAAAAAATTAAGGGTTAAAAAATGGGGGAATAAAAGCATATATTCCATTGGAGATGTCGAAACTCGAAACCAAGGCGTAAGCTTCAGTATCAAATTGTTTTTTGTTTGTTTTTGGTGCTAATATAATTTAGTGTGTCATGGTTTAATTATTTCTTGTTTTGGTTTGTAGAATATTTATAGTTTCAACATCAATTTACTCGTTGTGATGGGGTGCTGGACTTGTTCAAAGAATGCATTGGTTGCTGTTTGCCGAAGGAAAGCGGAAATGGACATGGTCACGGTGGATTTGTTAGAATCACAGTAATTCACCGTGATTTCCAAAGCTACAAATTGTAGTAGCTATTGTAAAATCACGATGAATCACTGCAGTTTTGATACACCCAACGTGATATCAAACGTGACCAATATATGATACATGTTGCAAGTAAAAAAATTGACACATATATAAGTCACGTCATCAAAATGTCCAGTCACATGCCAACATGTGTGGGTGAATGACCAAAAACAAGAAAATCTTTAAATTTACATGGGGATAAATGCTAAATCATCGGATTTAACTCAGACTTGATATATATAAACATATACTAGTTCGAATAGTTATCTTTATGTTTTTTTCTGGTAACACAACATACTTGTTATTGATTGTGGACTTTACACAGTTTTATACAGCTGCAGAACAATCTCTTCTGCAAGATGTAGAAATTTTTTTGTCTCAACAATTACAAATCAGCATATTCTGCTCCAATATTTAGTAGAGGGAATTGACAAGTTTAAAATGTATGTTTAAATATAATGGCATTATTTGATGACCTTGTTACCCCAATCTCACCAAATCCTGGTAATTAATCAGGACCATATATCATTTGAGAAGGAGACAAATGAGTTAATCATCAAAGCAAGTTATGACCTCACACTTATTTTTCCTACCCTTTTTGGTGCATGTTATACACTTGTACTACTAGTGACATAAGAAGAAAAATGTGTATATATCTCCATATTATTGTTAGAAAAAAAACCATCCATTTAAACCAGTAATGCAGAATGCCAAGCAAACATGAGTTATCATCCACATGTCAAGTGATGATAGGTTAGTTCATAGTAGCCTCAAATGAGACATCACTTCAAAATAATAAATAGTTAAGTACAGAGAAAACATTGCATAAGTTGTGTGGTAAAGAGACTCATTGTTGTGAGTGAGAGATAAGATTGCTTGCAGTTCTTGTTAGACAGTGAACAATGGCCTCTGCATCAGCATCTATTTTCAAATCATCTTCACTTGTTCTTGACAAGTCTGAATGGGTGAAGGGACAAACTCTCCGTCAATCTTCTTCTATGTCCGTTGTGAGATGCAACCCCGCTGCTCAGTCAAGTCTCACCATCAGAGCTGGTCCATACGCTGACGAGCTCGTCAAAACCGCGGTATGATAACTAAATTACGTTATTCAAACAAACATGCTAGAAATTTATATTCACACATACCCATAATCTGTTTTAATTCTTCTTTGCACAGTGGAATTCTAGTTTTTAAACTAGCTTGTTGGTTAAACCATGTATACTATTGATGAGCTTCAATTATTGTTGTCCTTCTTTATCTACTTAGCATTTTCGATAGTGTCATATTGAGCTCTTGAAGTTAGGAACAGGTTCTTATTCAGTTATTTGGCATAACCACTAGAGTTGGTTTAGTTTTATGTGGCTGTCACATGTAAGAACTGTTAGAATCTTAAAACTAAAAGATTAGACTTAAGAAAGAGGGTGAAGAAGAACAGGTTGAAAGAAAGATAAGGTCAGAAATACATGTATGATGTTACTCCATTAGAGTATACATTGTTGGGCATGCTGTAACTTCTAAGTAATGATATTCCATTTTTGCATTGTTGATGGCTTGATGCAGTGTTGCTTCGTATAATTTTTCTTGTTTCTTTCTCCTGTGTTGTACAGAAAACTATTGCTTCACCAGGGCGTGGTATTTTGGCCATGGATGAGTCTAATGCTACATGTGGGAAGCGTCTGGCTTCAATTGGGCTAGAGAACACCGAAGTTAACCGCCAAGCATGGCGTACCCTTCTGGTGACAGTTCCCACACTTGGAGAGTACATCTCTGGTGCCATTCTCTTTGAGGAAACTCTCTACCAATCCACAACAGATGGAAGGAAGATTGTCGATGTGCTTCGCGAGCAAAACATTGTTCCCGGTATCAAAACCGACAAGGTAAGCCATTTAGAATTACTCTGTGTAGTTACAATTTTTGTTAGATGATGAATATCTATTTGTGCCAAACAAATGATGAAAGGAATATGCCTGATTGCCAGCTGATACCATTATAATGTGTTGTGACTGAACAATAGGGTCTGGTTCCCCTTGCTGGTTCCAACGATGAATCATGGTGCCAAGGTTTGGACGGTCTTGCCTCACGTTCAGCTGCATACTACCAACAAGGTGCCCGTTTCGCCAAATGGTTAGTGTCTACTTGATCCTCCTGTGGAAGCAAAATTAGAATTTCATACACTTATTTGTTTGTTATTCTATTACTTGTCCATGCTCATCTTTTTTAATTACATGAATTTCAAATTCAATTGCATATCAGGCGTACTGTTGTGAGCATTCCTAATGGCCCCTCTGCTCTGGCCGTCAAGGAAGCAGCCTGGGGTCTGGCTCGCTATGCTGCAATTAGTCAGGTGAGAAAACCATTCAAATTATATAATTGATATATAACTGGGTTTCTTGTTTCATAGTCGTTACTCGTTAGATCAATAATTTTGTCAAGATTTTAGAAAAGGTCTGTGACCCCAATTCTGACTTCAACAACAAGGTTTTTTTTATATCTTCACAACTACAGTTATAAATATATCAGTTGTATTTGACTGCAATTTTCTATAATAACAAGGATTGCTACATGAAATTGATTTAAAACAATGTCTTCTATTTTTATGTGAAGAGCTAAAATATGACGATTTCATGGTTTATTAGGACAACGGGTTGGTCCCAATTGTGGAACCAGAGATCTTGCTTGATGGAGAACATAACATTGACAGGACCTTTGAAGTAGCCCAAAAGGTTTGGGCTGAGGTTTTCTTCTACCTTGCTCAGAACAATGTCCAATTTGAGGGTATTCTCCTCAAGCCTAGCATGGTTACCCCAGGAGCTGAGTCCAAGGAAAAGGCGTCTCCTGCAACAGTTGCTGAGTATACACTCAATCTCCTTCGCAGGAGAATTCCCCCTGCTGTCCCCGGTATCATGGTATGTTACACTAACCAAATACATTATTCTTTGTATTCCAAACTTGTATCTCTGTTCATATGCTATGGATCATGGACACAACACTGCCACTTCTTATATGGCATCACCAGTAATAATTTGAGAGAATACATTAATAAATGTAATAGTAACATGTATCATTGTCATGTCAATGTTGAACACTGGACACGTGTTTGATCAAAAGTGTTGGTGCTATGTTCTAACCAAAGTTGTATTTTGTACCACCTTATGTAGTTTTTGTCTGGTGGACAATCTGAGGTTGAAGCAACCCTCAACTTGAATGCCATGAACCAATCTCCCAACCCATGGCACGTGTCGTTCTCATACGCAAGAGCTCTCCAAAATACCGCATTGAAGACATGGGGAGGCCGCGTAGAGAATGTGAAGGCAGCACAAGATGCACTTCTTTTCCGTGCTAAGTCCAACTCAATTGCTCAACAAGGAAAATACACTGGTGAGGGTGAATCTGATGAAGCAAAGAAGGAATTGTTTGTCAAAGGCTACTCCTATTAAGATGTTAGTAGTCACACATGTTAGTAAGCAGCACCAACAATTAATGATGGTGAATGAATGGAAATGGAAGACTAATTTGTCAAAAATGTGTAATGTTTTGTAGTCTTGGAGACTATTTTTGTTTGTCTTTTACATGCAACTTTACAACTTATTAATATCTCTTGGTATGAGTACTTGCCGTGTACTACAATGTGTCTCAATAGTTTTTAAATACTCTTTTATAAAGCAATTTTTAAAAGCTGTTTTTCAAATAAAGTTTTAAAAAAAAAAGTTTTTTAATAAATGTTTTAAAGATGAAAAACTAGAAATTGGACTTGTTTGGTGGATTCATTTTAAAATATGTTTTAAGAAATAAATTGCATAAATTTTTTTAGTACATACTTTCTATGGCAGAACCAACGGTGGCCTGATTGGGCCACGACTCTTTCACAAATCAATATTAGTTTGCGCCTAATATTGTCCTTAGAAGCGAATCGCCTAGTGGTAGTGGGACACTTCTCATAAGGGTTAAGACAAGTGTCTTTGAGGAGCATAAGAGTGTATCAAACCACTAGAGCTGTGAAATGGGCCTGCCTGACTTAGTCCGGACTGGCCTGATGGGCTTGGCTATACAAATGGGCCAATACGGTCCGGCCTAATTACTATTGGGCTACAAATTGATGAGTCCAGCTTGATATGTGCTACATGGATCAATGTTAGTCCAGCCCAACCCGATTTCAATAAGGGCTAATGGGCTAGGGCCAAAAAGGCCTTGTTGCATTTGGGCTAGTATTTTTTTAGGCATGACCGTCCAAGGTGTGGGCTAATGGGTCAGTCCATCGGTCAGACCCATTTTTGAGAACTCTACAAACCACTAGGAGATGTTTGTTTCATGGTTAAAAACATTATTCCTAGGAACGTAAAAATTACAAACATATATTCAAACGTCTGTTACAAAGTTAGAAAATTAACTCCAAGGAATAAATTTTTTTCAGGAAGAAAATAACTTTTACTTTTCCATGATTTTAGTCCCAAGAAAATGGGTGTGAATAAAAGGTTCATGAGAATAAATTTGTTCTTGTGACATGATTCATGCTGAGATGTGAGTTATCATATGTATATTGTAACTGATATAGTCCGTAGAGAGGGAGTTATTCATCTTAAAGTAGGCATTGATTCCAATGTGTTAGTCAACATGGTTACAGAAAACTGTAATGTTAACATAAATATCCTACTTGATCAAACACGTTTGTGATCTCAAGAACATGAACTGACAAGTTGAAATTAACCATACTTGGTGTGAAGGAAATTGATCAGCCGACAGGTCCTGAGGTCCGCAAATTTCAGTTTCACGTTGAACTCTTTTAATCTGTATGTTATATAGATTACTGCTAGAGAGTTTAGAAGTCTCCTCTTTTATGTTATTTTCAGCGCTTGCATGCCTCTGAGTGTTCGATTTGATTCTTAATTTTATTTTTCTCTTGCCTTTTTGTACCAAAAGAAATCAACTCTTAGTTGGGGTTGTGGATGCATTTTTTTCCAATCCCAAATTATAGATTAACTTATAATCAATTCCAAAATCAAAGTTGAAAATCAATTTGATATATTTAGCTTGAAGGAATCAATCTTGTATCTGGAACTAAACATTCACACATTCAAAAGATTTCTTTATTTCTTTCACATGCAACTTTTCTTATTTATCAAGCCATTTCCTCTTAATATTCACACAACTTCAAGGGTGCAGTGCCAGTGATGCTTGTTCGTTGCTTCAATGCAGGTTTTGATCAAGTTCATTCTTTTGAGCTAAATGCCAACTTGTTTCTATTTTTGTAGGTTGCTTTGCTTGGTTGATGAGCCTTTAGCCTTTATGATTTGTGGGACCAAAATTACAAACAAAGAAAAAAACAACAAATGGTGGTTGTGCACAAACTTCAAAAAACAAACTTCAATTTCTTTTGTCTATCTTTATAAAATTTGTGAATCATGTTTATGTCTTGATAAATGTCGAAATTGCTGGGCTGGACGTTCATGACTGAAGTTCAAACCTCAATCCCTTCACTTTGTGTGTGTGAGTTTCTAGTTCGGCTAACTGCATGTTTGTCTCGTAACGTTATTGATTGTGGAGTTTACACTTTACACTGTTGTATACCAATGCTGAAAATTCTATTCTACAGGCTGCAGAAGTATTTTGATCTCAACAATTCTGAATCAGCATATTCTTCTCTAACATTTAGCAGAGGGAATTGATGAATTTAAAATGTATGTTTAAGGTAACTCACTATCATGGCATTCTTTAATGACCTTGTTTTGTTACCCAATCTTACCAAATCCTGGTATTAAATTAGGACCATATATCATTGAGAAAGAGACAAATTAGTTAATCATAAAGCAAATTATGACCTCACACTTATTTTTCCTACACTTGTACTACTAGTCTCTAGTGACATAAGGAGAAAAATGTAACATATATCTCCATTTCTATGAAGCACGGACACTCATTGGATTAGGCGACGTGTCCGACACCGACACGACACCGACACTTACAATACATTGAGTTATATCATTTTTTTCTAAAAAAATTATTTGTATCGTGCGTTAGTATCCGTGTTGTGTCCACGTAAGTGTCTGTCCTTCATAGCTCCATATAATTGTTCATTTTTTACATGGTTAGAAAAAAAAATCCATTTAAACCAGTAATGCAGAATGCCAAGCAAACATGATTTATCATCCACATGTCAAGTGATGATAGGTTAGTTCATAGTAGCCTCAAATGAGACATCACTTCAAAATAATAAATAGTTATATAGAGAGAAAACGTTGCACAAGTTGTGTGGTAATTGAGAGGCTTATTGTTGTGAGTGAGAGATAAGATTGCTTGCAGTTCTTGTTAGACAGACAGTGAACAATGGCCTCTGCATCAGCATCTATTTTCAAGTCATCTTCACTTGTTCTTGACAAGTCTGAATGGGTGAAGGGACAAACTCTCCGTCAATCTACTTCTATGTCCGTTGTGAGATGCAACCCCGCCACTCCGTCAAGTCTCACCATCAGAGCTGGTCCTTACGCTGACGAGCTCGTCAAAACCGCGGTATGATAAAGTTATTCAAACAAACATGCTAGAAATTTATATACACACACACCCATAATCTGTTTTAACTCTTCTTTGCACAGTGGAATTCTAGTTTTTAAACTTGCTTGTTGGTTAAATAATACACCATGTATACTATTGATGACTGATGAGCTTTAATTATAATTGTACTTCTTTATCTACTTATAGCATTTTCAGTAGTGTTGTATTGAACTCTTGAAGTTAGGAACAAGTTCTTATTTTGCTTCACCACTAGAGTAGGTTGAATTTTACGTTGCTGTAGCATGTAAGAACCGTTAGTGGCTTAAAATTAAAAGAGTAGTCCTCGTGAGCTTAGTTTAGTTGGCAGGGACACCACATTTTATATGCAGGGGCCGGGCTTCGAACCCCGGACAACCTACTTTATTCACCTTAGGGTAGACTTAAGAAAGAGGAATAAGGTGAGATACATGTTTGTTGTTACACCATTAGAGTAAACATTGTTGAAATTCTTAAAATTGAGCTGGCATAAAAAGGGGCCCTACAAATGGATGAAGCTACAATAATGATATTCCATTATTGTATTATTGATGCAGTGTTGTATGCTTCATTATAATTTTTCTTGTTTTTTTCTTGTGTGTGGATACAGAAAACAATTGCTTCACCGGGGCGTGGTATTTTGGCCATGGATGAGTCCAATGCTACATGTGGGAAGCGTTTGGCTTCAATTGGGCTAGAGAACACCGAAGTTAACCGCCAAGCGTGGCGTACACTTCTGGTGACAGTTCCCACTCTTGGAGAGTACATCTCCGGTGCCATTCTCTTTGAGGAAACTCTCTACCAATCCACAACAGATGGAAGGAAGATTGTCGATGTGCTTCGCGAGCAAAACATTGTTCCTGGTATCAAAACCGACAAGGTAAGCCATTTGGAATTACTATGTGGAACAGTAAAACTATGTTTTTTGTTGGTTAGATGATGAATTTTCAATTTGTGCTATGCTGAAAAATAATGAAAATAACAAGCCTGATTGGCACCATTATGATGTCTGCTTATGATTATTTCTACCATCATTCATACTTGTTTGTCTAATTATGCTTATGAAAACAATAAACCATTGTTTATGTGTTGTTGTGACTGTGAACTATAGGGTCTGGTGCCCCTTGCTGGTTCCAATGATGAATCATGGTGCCAAGGTCTAGATGGTCTGGCCTCTCGTTCAGCTGCATACTACCAACAAGGTGCCCGTTTCGCCAAATGGTTAGTGTCAACTTACAATGTTTTTTTTTATATACTTATTACATGTCATGCTCAGTTTTTTAACCACATGAATTTCAATCACATTAGGCGTACTGTTGTGAGCATCCCCAATGGTCCCTCTGCTCTGGCCGTCAAGGAAGCAGCCTGGGGTCTGGCTCGCTACGCTGCAATTAGTCAGGTGACAAAACCGATCAAGTTATAAAAATGATTTCTTTTAATTCATAGTTATATCATTATCAGTTTTTTATATCCTTGCAAGTTGCAACTGCAGATATAGATATATCAGTTATATTTGACTGCAGATGTCTATACTAACAATTATTGATTGCTACATAAGAGTGGTTTAAAATATTATCCTCTATTGTTATGTGAAGAGCTAAAATATGATGATTTCATGGTTTATTAGGACAACGGGTTAGTCCCAATTGTGGAACCAGAGATCTTGCTTGATGGTGAACATAACATCGACAGGACCTTTGAAGTAGCCCAAAAGGTTTGGGCCGAGGTTTTCTTCTACCTTGCGGAGAACAATGTCCAATTTGAGGGTATTCTCCTCAAGCCTAGCATGGTTACTCCAGGAGCTGAGTCCAAGGAAAAGGTGTCTCCTGCAACAGTTGCTGAGTATACACTCAATCTCCTTCGCAGGAGAATTCCCCCTGCTGTCCCTGGTATCATGGTATGTTACACTGAAAACACATTATTCTTCGTATTCCAACTTTTATCTCTGTTCATATGCTATGAATCACTAACACGACACAGACACGACACTGCCACTCACTATATGGCAACACCAGTAATAATTTGAGAGAATAAATTAACTGAATGTAATAATAACATGTATAATTGTTATGTCTGTGTCGAACACTGGACACATATTTGATCAAAAGTGTCGGTGCTAAGTGCTAACCAAAGTTGTATTTTGTACCACGTTATATAGTTTTTGTCTGGTGGACAATCTGAGGTTGAAGCAACCCTCAACTTGAATGCAATGAACCAATCTCCCAACCCATGGCACGTGTCATTCTCATACGCAAGAGCTCTCCAAAATACCGCATTGAAGACATGGGGAGGCCGCATAGAGAACGTGCAGGCAGCACAAGAAGCACTCCTTTTCCGTGCTAAGTCCAACTCAATTGCTCAGCAAGGAAAATACACTGGTGAGGGTGAATCTGAGGAAGCAAAGAAGGAATTGTTTGTCAAAGGCTACTCCTATTAAGATGTTAGTAGTCACACATGTTAGTAAGCAGCACCAACAATTAATGATGGTGAATGAACGGAAATGGAAGACTAGTTTGTCAAAAATGTATTATGTTTTATAGTCTTGGAGACTATTTTTGTTTGTATTTTACATGTAACTTTACAACTTATTAATATATCTTGGTATGAGTACTTGCCGTGTACTTGAATGTGTCTCAATAAGGCTTGTTTGATTTAGTTTTGATTTTTAGTCCTGTCGTCCTAGAAACTACGGCAGCTGTGCGAGGAGTTAATTACATGACGTGCTGCAACCTTGGGAGGGATCACCACAAAGTTATCAGATACAAGCAAATTCCCTCCCACACTAATGAAAGAAATCAAGCAGATGAAACCCTCACACTTCTTTAAAACCGGTATTTTATAATAGTCTAAATACAAAGGGAGAAGAAAGAAAGACTTGCCAAAAAGAAATTGTCGACGGAAAGAGGAAGTAAACAGCAAATGGTAAAGCAAGCAACAAATGGTTGATCATAGAAATGTCTTCAGAGCAAAAGAATTTGAAGATGACGGATAAAAATGGCAACGGAAGCATGCTACGGGTCTTCATCAAGGAAAACAATCCTTGCATGAAAGGTTCCGTCCACAGTATTTTACAAATCCTCGCTATATTCATCGCACTGGGGGCAAAATTTGCTTTTTAGGCCCCACAAAATGCTCCCAAACCCCCCAAAAACTCGAAAATACTCTCAATTAAGGGAAATAAAATTTTCAGATTGTATAATCTGTAAAATGCATTTTTCGGATTTTATCTACCAAAATAATATACATTTCAGATCGTAACTACCAAACTGAGAGAAAATTCGGAAGATATCTACCAATCTTGTTTCGGAAGTTATCTTCCATATTTTATATACATAATTTCTTAAAAAAAATCAAAAACTAATCACTTTAAAACAAAGATTGCCTGTTTTAAGCTTTCAAATGAGTGTGTGATGCTCTAAATGAGCGAATAAATAATGATTTATAGCTTGAAAACGTGAAAAACCTAAAAGATTACTTGTTTCGACTGATTATGTTTTCTCCTTTTTTTCGGATTTTATCTACCAAAATTATATACATTTCAGATCGTAACTACCAAACTGAGAGAAAATTCTCATAATTTGATATTTTCAGTTTGTAACTTTCGAAAAATATGATATTTCAGATCGTAACTACCAAAATTTGTGTTTCCAATCGTATATACTAAAAATTATGAATTTTCGTATTATATCTTCCGAAATTTTTTGGTCTTACTATGTTTCGGAAAATATCTTCCAAAGGGTGATTTAGGTACTTTAGGGGACGTGGGAGTAATTTAGGGGGCGGATAAAGCAATTTTCAACTGATATGGATTGGACTAAAGCCCGATATGACATTTAAAGGCCCAGTTCACTATGAGGTCCAAATAGGCATAATAGTACTATATTCATGTCCATCGAAGCTTATGATGGTCCTACATGCAGCAGGATAATGACCATTTCCTCTTCTGCAAAGGACACACGCAGTGAAATCACCACCTCCATGCAATGTCATGCGCATTTATCCTCTCTATATATATATATATATATCATCTTTGGGGTTGCATTTCTCTTTGTCTTTAATTTCAATCTCTAATCTATTTTAAAAACTACAAAAATAGATACTCGCTCTCGTTCTAGTCTTTTGTACAAAAAATTTATTTTTTAGATTCGTTGTAAAGTAAATGTATTTAGATTGTCTAGATATATTCTTTTGAGGCTTAATTACATATTTGGTCTCGTACGTTTATTTTATGTTTTAAATTGATCCCTTACGTTTATAATGTTAGCATAAATTGGTATTTTTTGTCAATTTGATCATTAACACTGTTTCAATTGGATACATGTCCACGTGTCTGTCCACATATGCAAATCATTTGCCACATGTGACAAAATAGACGGAAATGACCAAATTAAAACCTAAAATAAATGTAAGGACCAATATAAAACATTTAAAACATAAGAGACCAATTTAAAATATAAAATAAACGTATGATAGCAGATGTATAATTAAACCTTCATTTTGCGATGAATTTAAAAAGTGATATTCTTCTTATATATAGGATCGGTGATAGTAAGAGATTAATAGTTTTTTTGGTCGAGACCGGGGTATCCACCGCCGAACGCAGTGACTATTCCCTCGCTAGATGAGAGGCACCTCGATGGGTGGGATAGCTGGCCCAAGGATTTAAAGCTGCTCCATACCCAAGGTGAGGATCGAATCCTCGACCCTTGATTAAGGGAGAATGAACCCAAACCGCTTAATCACACCCTTTGGGTTAAGAGATTAATAGTTATATAAAAATAAAATAATATGACTTTAAATTGAATAAATAAAAAGAGAAGATAGGGAACTCTATGGCAGAAATCACACATGGAATTCTCATCTCTTTATAAAAAGGCCTACTCTTTGTGCTATTTATTCAGTCCATATTACCACTTTTGCATGTGCTGCAGCAAAGGCGTTAATTGTGGATTTCTCATTTCTGTAACTTTTTTCTTTTTCACGTCAGACTTCTGAACAAAACTTTGAGATATTACTTCTTTAATCTTTAGTAATCTTCATTATAAACAAATTGAAACTAATTTAAAATGAAAATAATTATTTATAAGTAGGTGAAAATTTGACCTTCCACCCTTACATTTAACTCTCCACCCCTACAAATTATTAAATATTCCAATTTTATTCTTTTTACAAAAAAAATAAAAAATAACACTTCATTCACAAACTTTTGGAGTTCACCCCTACAAAATTTTTACCTACGAATTTTAAACATTTAGTGACAGATTTTACACTTTTAGTGACAATTTTGTTTGTCACTATATGTCAAATTCCTTCAAAATTAAGTGATATTCCCGAATTTGAGAATGAATTTTCCGGTAACAACATTAAAACCGGAATAAAATGAAAAATATTTCTCGTACATGTCAAAACGATCTCTTTGTACACATTTTAGACTTTTAGTGACACTTTTTGTCTGTCACTAGAAATCAAAGTTCTGGAATATCTTTAAAAAGTGTTCTGGTGTATGTGTGAATGAGTTAAATCTACACCACACTTTCAGCGACAGACAAAACGTGTCACTAAAAGTCGAAAGTGTGTAGAAAGAGATCGTTTTGACATGTACCGGAAATATTTTTCATATTATTCCGATTTTTATGTTGTTACCGAAAAATTCATTCTCAAATTTCGGAATGTCACCTAATTTTGAAGGAATTTGACTTATAGTGACAGACAAAGTTATCACTAAAAGTGTAAAATCTGTCACTAAATGTTTAAAATCCGTAAGTAAAAATCTTGTTGGGGTGAACTCCAAAAGTTTGTGAATGAAGTGTTTTTTTTTTTAGCAAAAAGGATAAAATTGGAAGTCTGGAATATTAAATAATTTGTTGGGATGGAGAGTTAAATGTAGAAGTGGAAGGACAAATTTTCTAAGTAGGTATTGTCTAGATACACCGACCCAACCGCTATTGCACCCTTAAATTCAAAATGTCCAAAAATGTCATTGTTTGATCGTGCGGGAATAGGTAAACATCATAGAAATATGTTTGTTTTTTTTCCTTTCACTCTAAGCATTTACAACTATTAAGTGACGTATTTGAAGTTACAATTTAAAATGTAGGTTTAATTATTGTTTGTGTCATTCTATTTTTATTCATTTACGAAATAAATCTCTTATTATAAATCCTATGTATTGGGTCATTAAGGGAATATTCAATATTGAGTTACGAATATCGATATAAATGAGTTAAACATACTCTTATCCAAAACTAAGATATTAAGTTTAAGTTTAAGATTATCTTTCTTATAAAGTATTCAACTCCCACATTTATAAAGTATTCAACTCCCACATTTTTAATTAATGTGAGACTTAACTCACAATTGCCTTATTACTATACATTAGATTTTAGGGTTAAATATGTTTTTGATCCCAATAAATATTTGAACCTGCTACTTTTAGTCTCTCTAAACTTTTTTATCACTTTTTAGTCCCTACAAAATTCTCTAACATGAATTGTGGTCCCTATTTTTAAGTCAACTCATGTATACTAATTAAAATTTGGAATTATGTATT
Source organism: Trifolium dubium (assembly GCA_951804385.1). Lineage (NCBI taxonomy): Eukaryota > Viridiplantae > Streptophyta > Magnoliopsida > Fabales > Fabaceae > Trifolium > Trifolium dubium. The sequence goes on along the minus strand of OX638075.1, from coordinate 22,109,786 downwards.
GCAGTAATGTTTAGTATATTAAAAATTGAATTGATTTGCAAAATTTGAATTTTTTTAATTAGTGATGAATTAAATATGGATTTTCGAAGTGTTTGCGCTTAAAAATTCATAGTTAATTCATCATTTGTTAAAAAATTATGAATTTTGATTTGAGTAATTTTTCTAATATTATAAACATGGTCAACAAATTTCTTTAATAAATTTGAATCGTACACATAGTTGAGTGAAAAGCAGGACCAAAAATTATGATCGGAAATATTTGGAGGACCAAAAACTGAGAAAAAAATTTAGAGGAACTAAAAGTGGAAGAGTCAGATGTTTATAAGGACTAAAAATGTATATATTTAATCCTATATTTTAAGATAAATTTTTTAGTACCCAACTTATATTGTAGGATATTGGTACATTTAAGAAAAATTCATTTAAAATATAATTTTTATGATTATAAATTAATATGAAAATATGATACGATATTGAATTTTGCATTGAATATACATGCTCAACAATATATATTAGGTACCGAGTGTTCGTCTTTTTAAATAATTTATTGCAGTGTAATGAATTAACTATACAAAGACAGTTTTACTATATGAGTGGAATTACATTACATAAATACTAGCGGGTCAAATGAGCATGTTGTGTGATACGATTTTGATGAAGAAAAAAAAAACATTTTAAAAAATATTGATGGTTTGATGAAAAATAAAATGTATAAAAATTATTAAAATAGAAGTTAAGAAGATTGAAGTTATAGAAGTTAAGAATAGTTTTAAAAAAAAAAATATAAGTTAGAGTTTATAGAAGGAAAAAAAACTCTTAAGGGGTTTTTGGAAATTACAAAAAAAAGGCTACACTAAAACAAAAGTATTCATTTTATATATTGTATAGATTAACTAAAAATACAATAGACAAGTCGAGTGAGCTGACTCCTTTGCTCTCATCCAAGTTCCGTCCATGGATAACTGCAAAACTTGGCCGCTAAATTTTGTTAGTGTTTATAAAAAGATAGATTTTTTATCGTTGTAGTTAATTTGCAAGTTTTTACTCCTTTCAATAGATAGCGTAGAAGAGAAAATTCAAAATGCAACATGTCCACCCAACATTAATTGGTCTAGTGGTAATTAATATTTAACATTGTAGAAATAATCACAGTTTGATCCTCCGCAATTGCGTTGTGAGGAGACAAATACTACTTGATGTTAAAACTCGACATAAATTTTTTTAAACTATTATTGCACATTTTCTTAGAAACTAGAGGGTGGAGGGTGAAAAGAAAAAAAATGCAAAATTTTTTAAAGGCTTAAACATACTTTTGGTCCCTGTATGTATACCAAATTTTGCTTTTAGTCCTGTATGTGATTTTACTCCAAAACAGTCCCTGTATCGACCAAACTTTTTGATTCTGGTCCCTAAAGCAAAAATCTGCAGGAAAATTCTCAAGTTTCCTGCAGATTTTCCTGCGAATTTTTCTGCAGATTTTTGCTTTAGGGACCAGAAATAAAAAATTTGGTCGATACAGGGACTGTTTTGGAGTAAAATCACATACAGGGACTAAAACCAAAATTTCGCGTACATACATGGACTAAAATGACGTTTAAGCCTTTTCTAAATACAATAACTAACCACTAAATTGTTTTTGGTCACACCAACATAGTGTGACACAATGGTAATATTTAAATCTTTAACCATTTAGTTTTTGGTTCGAATTAACCTCTAACTGAATCTCGATATCTTGAAGAATTAATCTAAATGGTTGTAAGTAAGAAAATATTGAAAATAAAAAAAAATTGTTGTCTTTTACTCATCCCACAAACGGCATTTTTCTCTATTTGTCACACCACTTTTACGCTGCGTATAGCGCATGCTCCGTCCGGACTGTGGTCCTTCACTCCATTATGGCATTGCTACTGCCTATTTGCTAGCTACTGCCTAGTGGGGAAGGGTTGTTTTTCAACCCACAAAGGCACAAACAATACAATACTACCCTATTAGGTGATCTTGATTACACTTTGATAGTTGATAACCACTCTTAAGAATGTCAAATCAATAATTAAAAAGAACTTAGTTCTACTATTTAGAGTTTAATAATTAACATTGTCAAGTAAAAGTTGTTGTAGTTTCTCTGTCACATTGTAATGTAACCAAAAAAAGGTTTCTTTGTCAAAGTAGGGTGAAATGTAAACTTGATTTGCGGAGGGAATTTTGGTTTTACTACATTTGCGGCCGCACGGATTAAAGATAAGTGGATAACAACTCGATCAAGCCGAAACTATGGAGCTCATAAGAATGTACCACCCACCCACATGCAAACAAGTAATTTATTTGTGAATTTGTGATCTAACAAATAACCTGTATTAAAGTCTCAAATTGTTTAATTGACATGAATTATTGTTTTATCAAGTAATATTATTTGTATCACACCATTCATTTGACTTATGTGGCACTCTACATTGTTTCTAGCTACATAGTATACTTTCACAAGTTATGATAAAAAATTTATATATATGAGTTTGACACCCATTTTGAATACCATATGAAACAAATATCGTGTATCATGTTTTGTTGCTTCAAAACATCAAACTAAAATTCTAAGGGTCGGGAAATTAATAGTTGTTGTTTCAAGACTCAAGTTTAAAGTAGAATATATGAAGACATTGAAGGAAATAATTATATATTCCTTCTTTTTTTTGTTTTCGGTTACAAGGCTAAAAGAGAAAAACAAAAAAAGAAACAAGCTAAGCTAAGTCTAAGAAAGAAAACTTCTGCAGCATCGTTCTGAAGCAATAAGTCGATGTCTTGTGGAGGTGTCAAGTAGGTGACGAAAAGGTCATCAGCATCAGAGTCCAGCTTAGCCATGAAGTCGGCTTCCTGATTGTCTTCACGCAAAGTGTGGTGCACAGAAAAATTCATTGAGGCCAAAATATCCTGAATATTGCAAATAAGAATAGCGTAAACATGGTATTGCGGTGTGTGCCCTTGTGTGAGGTCGACGGCGAGCAGGGAGTCCGAGTAGCAAGCCAAGTTGTTGAACCCCAACTCAATGGCCATATTCAAACCACGTGAGATAGCTTCAAGTTCAGCCTGCAGAATATCATTAGAGAGGGTGATTCTACATTTCTACTGGAAAAAGTGGAGAGAAAAAGACCTCTGTCGTTGCAGAAAATACTACCAAAACCTGTGCGAATAGGAGTACTATTGCAGCTGCCATCAACATTAATGTAATTCTAGATCCCAATAGACAAGTTGTTAAGCAAAATGCTTCAACAACTTCCTCAGCTTTATAGCACGACAATTATATACTCCCTCCGTCCCATTTTAAGTGTCACAGTTGACCAAATCACACTTTAAGAAGATTGTGTAAATGAAAGAGAGATAATATGATTTTTACTAAAATACCTTTTTTTTTATTGGTAGTAGACATTGAAATACTAAAAAGTAAGTCTTTGAGTTACTTTTTCTCTCTCACCAAATGATTAATTTAAAGGATAAAATAGAAAAAATCAATTTTATAAATAGTATGTGACATTTATTTTCGGACAAACAATTTGGACAAATATGACACTTATTTTGGGACGGAGAGAGTATTAATGAAATTCTAAATTACTCCTTCTGGCCTTAATTATAAACAACTTTTCACTTTTTTTTAAAAATGGTCATGTTAACTTTAGAGCACATTTTTTTTTTGGTCATATAACCTAGTGGCTGGAAAATCCACCTATAAAGTGAATAAGTTGAGTGTCCAAGGATCGAACCACTCCTGCATATAAAATGCCTATGTTCATACCAATTGAACTATACTCGTAGGAACAACTTTATGGCACATTTTAAGATGTTAAAAGTAGTAAATTTTTAAAATAAAAATTAATATTTCAATTTGCCAAAAAATAAAAATGAGAAGTTGTGGAGCATTCTCTTAACTGCAGTGACCGTTACACACAACACAAAACCCCAAACGTGCCTACCATCAACTGGATCTACAAACTTCAAACTCAATAGACGGTTTCAAATTAAAAATCACTAACTAGAAGTGGATACAAGTAGTTGTATCGTGTCCCCACACCCACACCCTCACGCTCCAAAACCGCGTCTGTATAACAAACACCTTACGTGTCACCACACAACACCTCCCATCTCTTCACTCCATCACGTGACCGCTTCACCTTTTTCTCTCAAAATCCAAACACACAAACCAAAAGCAAGGACAAAACCGTCTTTTCATTTCCCTCTTTATTTTTCCCACCTGATAAAATAAAATAAAAGTCAAATTAAAAATAAAAATAAACTAAACTTCAACATCAAATAAAAAAAAGATCAATTCCCAAATGATGGTTGTGTGAAGAAGAAACTTCATGTGAGAAAGAAACTCTCACACTCACATTGCGTTGTTGTGAATTTGGTAGGTTACTTCTTTTTCAGATCGTGCCTCTCGTGAATTTCATCTTCTAAATACTATTCTCAAATCTCAACTGATTACTATTATTATTAATATTTATATTTATTACTAGTAAAGTATTTTTCTTATTATTGTGATTTATGATCTTTCAAGTATTGTGTCACTTTCTTTTATTATTCTGCTTTTATGAGATCGGTTCGTCGGTGCCGATTTAATTCTTCCTCTCTTTTTTCGGAATACTTAAGATAGATTTTAGTAGTATTTTTAGTTGCTGAGTTTGAAAAGATCCATTAATGGATGCAGATTCATAAAATGTTTTATCGTTATGTTTGATGAAAAAATGCACAGAAATTTTTGAAGTGAAAAAACATAGAAGAATGATGAATAGTGAAAACTGAAAAAACAAGGTAGGCCATGTTTGTTTCGGACCTGTTCTCTTGTTGTGCATAACTACCTAGACTTGTTCAATTTTTTTATTTTATTATTATTATTTAAAATGTAAAAATCTATTACTTTTGTTTTTTGTTTTGTTTTGTTTTATCACTGGTTCGGACGAGTTCTGACATCTAGTGATTCCGGTGGGAAAAATATATTACTTTGTTCTCAAGCATTGTTTGATGAGTTATGGCCCCAACACTTTTCACTTTTTATTATTCTATTCTTTTGATGAAGCTTGGTATGAAAGAATGGGTTAATCACACTAAAAATATGATTATGATAATCTCTCTCTTAAAACGAAAGTCTTGATTTTTGGTCGTGATGATATTTGCCAACTAACAACTGATAATAAAAACGTAATTAGTTAGCATTCAGTTTTTTGTTTTGGTCTTGGTTGGATATAATCTAAAGTTAGCTAACTGTTACTGATATTGCTATTTATTTATTTTTAATTTTTAACAACCGCAATTAATAGATTTGTGTCTTGTAATGTTTGGTAATTCCATCATTATGATTTATAATGATGATTAATATACTATCTTGCTTTTCTTTTAAATGTCTTTCAATTTAGGTAAATGAAGAATCACTTTAATAATGACTCGTGTTGCTTTTTCTCTTTTAGGAAACATGGGTTTGTTTTGAAATTTCATTAGCTTGTTAATTGAGGTGGAGAGAGAGAGAGAGATCATTTGGATTGGAAGTGAGGAAAATGGGAGCTATTGCCGGAGAAGAGTTGTCGAAATGGGAGAAGATGAATGGAGTGATTAGTGGTTGTGAAGAGAAGATTCTTGTGTTACTTAGGCTTAGGCCTTTGAGTGAGAAGGAAATTTCTGCTAATGAATCTGCAGATTGGGAATGTATTAATGATACTACCATTTTGTATCGGAACACATTGCGGGAGGGTTCTACATTTCCAAGTGCCTACACATTTGGTAAGAGAGTTTCTCTTTCAAATCTATATGCTGCTTTACATTTTTATTAATTTTGTATAGACCTAAGTTGCATTTTGAGCAGTTTCAGATTCTATTGGTTCAAATCCTCGACAAACTTTACTAATCGCTAGGAAAAACTCAAGATTATTAAGCCCCCTTCCTCTAGGAAACAGAGGGTTGGGACCAAAAATAGATGCCATCGCTTAGATTCACTCTTTTCCTAATTTACTTGTTATTAACTTTTGAAAATACTTAACATATGAACATTTGGTGAATTTTTATTTCTATTTGTGTGTTGGCTGAATCAATTACATAGCTTTGTAAGGTGTCAAACTCAAACTATACCTGGTCTTTATTTCTATTTTTATATTTCTTTTTTAAATGATAACGTTTCAAAAAATTTATATAGTGATTCATTGGGTTGGTGGTAATTTATTATGGACAGTGTTTCTAAATTTTTGTTGTTATTGTTGGTAGACAGAGTATTTCGGGGTGACTGTGATACAAGGCAGGTCTATGAGGAAGGAGCTAAAGAAATCGCTCTTTCAGTTGTTAGTGGAATTAACTGTGAGTATATTGATATTTTGGCTAGTTTTTTGTGATCTACTTTCCACTTTTTGATTAATATAGGTGTTTATACATTCTTTCAGCGAGTATTTTTGCATATGGGCAAACAAGCAGTGGAAAGACATATACTATGGTTGGAATAACTGAATTTGCTGTCGCAGATATTTTTGACTACATAAAAAGGGTAAATAAACTATTAATAACTTGTATATGTCAAACTCTTAAGTATCATTTTTCATTGAAACTCTTGTTCTTAACGTAACAAAGTGCTATTAACACAAGGTTTCTGGTTTCACTTGTTTAGCATGAAGAAAGAGCATTTGCATTGAAGTTCTCAGCAATTGAAATTTACAATGAAATTGTTAGAGACCTTCTCAGCACTGAGAACACTCCGCTTAGATTGCGTGATGATCCTGAGGTGAATGCCTTATAAATATATTGGATTGATTTGATTCAAGTTCAATACAAAAAGGTTGCATAATTAACAATTATTTCATAATTCTTTCCCCCTTTTTTCAGAGAGGACCCATTTTAGAGAAACTCACAGAAGAGACTCTACAGGACTGGGGGCATTTTCAAGAGCTCCTATCCTTTTGTGAAGGTAAAGGAATTTGCATACCCTTTTTGTTATATACGGTAGTCAGTAGTGAGCAACCCTGTAATATACAATATTGTTAAATAGCGGCGCTATATATAGCATAGTGGAATTTGAGTAAATCGCTATTGCTCCATGATATGCTATTAATTACGATTTCAAATACAAATAGTGACAAAATAGCCCTGTTGCGCAGCAGAATTTAAATAAATCGATATTTTTTGCGATCTGCGATTGATAACGCTACTGATTATATTGTCTACTTTATTCTTGCAGCTCAGAGACAAGTAGGAGAGACATACCTGAATGAAAGAAGTTCAAGATCTCACCAAATTATCAGATTGGTACGTGTCTGCTAAGAATATAGTGCTTTATGTATCTCACCGATAGTTGTCAGTTAATAGAGTGCTTTATGTAACCGTTTCAGACAATTGAAAGTTCTGCCAGGGAATTTATAGGCAAGGGAAACTCAACCACCCTGTCAGCTAGTGTAGTAAGTTAACGTTCTTTAAATTCATGACTTGTTCAGGAAATCAAATGATTATAGTGTTATATAGTTATATAATTTGTCTTTATTTCTCTGCAGAATTTTGTTGATTTGGCAGGGAGTGAGCGTGCATCTCAGGTATCATCAGCTGGGGTGAGATTGAAAGAAGGTTGTCATATAAACCGGAGTTTACTTACTCTTTCAACTGTCATTCGTAAACTTAGGTTGTTCACTTCTCCCTTCAAAGTTTAATTTATGTTGATTTTTCCTTCTACACAAATTCGAACAAAAAGTTTGAAGTACCACTAACATAATGTGACTGAATGCAGTAAGGGAAGACATGGACACGTCAATTACAGAGATTCTAAGTTGACACGCATACTGCAGCCTTGCTTAGGTGGCAATGCTAGAACAGCTGTCATTTGCACTCTGAGCCCTGCGCGGAGTCATGTTGAACAAACTCGAAACACACTTCTTTTTGCTTGTTGTGCAAAAGAAGTTACCACTAAAGCACAGGTTAATGTAGTGATGTCTGATAAGGCCTTGGTCAAGCAATTACAAAAAGAGTTGGCCAGGTTGGAAGGCGAGTTAAAAACTCCAGCTACTTCCAATTGTGATTATGCAGCTTTGCTGAGAAAGAAAGATCAACAGATAGAAAAGGTCATAATTTTCTGTCTGTATTCTTATGGCATTATGTTAGTATTGATTGTCGATCATGTTACATATACCTTACTCCTGTGATGTTTTTAATTATGCAGATGGATAAGGAGATTAGGGAGCTAACTAAGCAACGCGATCTTGCTGAATCAAGGATAGAAGATTTATTACGCATGGTGGGAAAGGAGCAAACATCTAATAAAGTAATTCACATTTCAGAATAATTTATGAAAATTATATTATATGTTTGAGTTTGTGCCTCTAAACTTTTTATTTACTTGTTTTCTTTATGCCTCTAAACTTTTTATTTACTTGTTTTCGTTATGCCTCTTTGCATTAATAATCATCTTGATTGGCAGGAAGATGTATGGGAAGATGACTGTTCAGTATCAGAGTCATCAAGCATTTGCGGTCCTAATATACGCCATGTTAGGGAGTTTAACAATCCTCACTATAATGGCGGAGACAGTGGAAGTAATCAAGATGGTAAGTCCTTTAATCTTCCTGTCTGTATTGTATAGTAAATAGTTTGATAAAATTGATGTATTCTCAAGTAGAATTGAGTTAGTTCCGAACCTCCAGTCATTATATATTTGTTACCTTTTGCTTGTACAGAAGACCTTGATGAATACTGCAAAGAAGTTCGATGTGTAGAGTTGGAGGAGTCAAGTAGAGACAACTCATCGCTAAGTCAAAACGGGGATTCGGCTGTTACAGTATCTGGAGGGGATAATGGAACAAGCCAGGAAATATCTTCACATTTGAATGAAGACAACCGTGATGAACAATCTCTACGTGCCATGTCAGGAAACATGTCAAATTATAGGAATCTCAAATTGACTAGAAGCTTGAGTTGTTCGGAGTATCGCATGTCTGGGTCTCCTGAGACAGGAGAAATGGAGAGGACACCAGCCAATGGGTTTGAAAAAGGATTCCCTGGAAGACCAGATGGCTTGTGGAGAAAGTTCCATCCATTCAATTTTGATGGTTCGTCAAGATTTTCAAGGAACGATTCTCAGTCTTCTATTGGAAGTCCGTCAGTGGATGATCTTAGAGGCAACAGCATGAGAACATCTGGTGATGAGGGCATTACTAGCATCCATACTTTTGTTGCTGGAATGAAAGAAATGGTCAAACTTGAATATGAAAAGCAGCTTGTTGATGGTCAGGTGAGAATATATAATTTGTAATTTCATTCGAAGTTCCATTTAATTTAATGATATACAACTGAATTTGGAAGTCATTGTTTAATCTTGATGTTTGATGATATCTTTCATGAATTGCGGGATCAGGAGTCGGAAAAGAGACTAATGAAGCTAGAGAGGAATGTGAAAGATGTAGGTGTGGATCCGATGCTTGAGGCACCGGGAACTCCTTTTGACTGGTCTCTGCAATTCAAGAGGCAGCAGAAAGAGATAGTTGAACTGTGGCAATCATGCTATGTACCATTAACCCACAGGACCTACTTCTTTCTTTTGTTCAAGGGTGAACAAACAGACTCCATTTACATGGAGGTCGAGCTTAGAAGATTAAGTTTCCTAAAAGAAACATTTTTTGATGGAAATCAGTCTGAGAAAGACAGCCAGACAATCACATTAACTTCAAGGTTCGCTCTTTCTGTCATTCCCACTTTTATTCGAGCATGTGTTATGTTTAAAATTTATTCGGTCATTTACTCGTAAGTAAATCTGTGTTGACAAGTGTTTGTTTTGGAACACAGTGTGAAAGCCCTTCGGCGGGAGAGAGAAATGCTTGTGAAGCTTATGCAGAGGAGGCTTTCTGAGGAAGAGAGGAAAAGACTATTCAGCGAATGGGGTATTGGATTAAATTCAAAGCGCAGGAGAACGCAGCTAGCAAACCGTTTATGGAGCAACACCGACATGAACCACGTAATGCAGAGTGCTGCAGTAGTTGCGAGGTTAGTAAGGTTTTCAGAGCAGGGACGAGCCCTCAAGGAAATGTTTGGACTTAGCTTCACACCTCAACTCACACGGCGGAGAAATTCATGGAAAAATACCAGAGCATCTCTTCCATAGTCATTCTTTTTTTGGTCGCATATGTGTGTACAGCTTTAGAGAAATTTCATCGTATTCATCTTTGTTCACTTGTTCAAACGTGACAAACTACTCACTTTAGATGAGCTACATCACGAAACAAGTTCCTCTTCGTTGGGATAGCGATGTATTATTATTAATCTATATAGTATTTTAGATGGTTGTGTTGTAACAGATAACGAATTTGACGTTCTTTTTTATTGGTGCAAATTAAGGTTTGTTGTGTTGCTTGCTTCATTGTGTGTAGAGACTCTTAATCAATCTCATGCTCACCCTGAACCAATTAAAACATGTTCAGTATATCATTTTTATTACTCATTAACAAAAACCAGTGTAACTCATCGCGGCATCTTTGATGATTAACACAAGAAACTTCATCGTGGCATCATTTTGTTTGACTTATCCTTCGTCCAATTCCAAATTATCACGCCCTTTGTCAAAAAATAAGATGGTTTAACACAAAAAATAATAAAATAAAAAATTAACAAATTACGAGAAAAAAAAAGGGATTGGATAGTTATTATGAAGATAGCTCTCTATTTAAAAACAAATTTGAAGGAGTGGAATTCGCTTTAATAATTCAGTTATTACTTTACATGCAGCGAAGACCAAAGTCCTCGCCGCAATTGCGACGAGTGCCCTGTTGGTGGCAGGTTATACATCGAACACTACCATGGAATTACAAATTCTGCAGCATTTTAATTTAAGCCCCAAACTGCGTAAGGCTCTGCGGAGAAACAAATTTGAAGTTGGATATTCATATTTGAGTAAATAAAAAATTCTCAGGCCCAATTGTGCAAACTGGGAGATTTTTCAATAAAACAAATTAACAATACTAAATCAGTTGAACTAACTGTTAAAGAGTTTGAGGTACAACTCAAGTTTTAGCAAAGGAGAAAAAATTAACATCATACTATTATACTAACAACTAACATTTATCTATAAAAAAAATTATACTAAATCACTTTAAAATATACAATTAATTATCTTTTTTCATTTCACCACCGATATTCGGCTTGCTAAGATGACTAATTCGGTTCGAGACGAGTTATGACGTGATTTCAGTCATCTCATACCACCAATCACCACTGAATCATTTGGTTACAATCAATCATCTTAGTCAACAATTGATCATAGATACATTGTAACAAATCATGAATTTGTTTAAATGACGGTCCTTGATGATTAAAAAAAATGATGGTCCTTGATTTATAGGATATAAATCAAAAACAATGCACATGTGTTAAATTTGAATGAGATATTCTCACTCAAAATTCAAATCAAATAATCCAATTTTATCGTTAATTCTGTTTTAATCATCATTTTTATTTAAATTTTATAATTCAAAAAATCTATATTACTTACCTTCATCATTCACAAAGAATTCAAACACGTTCATCTCTATTATTGAAAATATGGCTTTGCAATTACCAACTAATTCAAAATTAATGAAGATAATTATGTCCCTAATTGCTATATGCTTGCTACTATGGTCGATCAGCTATGGATTTCAAACTGCAACTCAACCACAAAGGGAATTATGGATTACATTAGTTGAAATTTTACTAATGCTATGTGCTTTCTACCTTTTAGCTAAAGGAATTCATATAATTGGAGAATTGATTGTAAGGTATTTATCACGGGAAGAGGATCATGAAAATAATGAAAATTGTTTAGTATAGCGTACTAAAAGTAAATGTAAGTTGTTTTCTTTTTATTTAATTTCTAATTTTGCCATGTTCATTTTTTTTTTACACAAATTTTTTGCCATGTTCATAAACAAGCTTTCATGCAATATTTATCTAATTCTTTTATTTTTATTCAATATTAAGGTGAATAGTATGTTCTTTCTACTCTCTTGTTGTTTATGAGTTTTGTGATTTGTCATATGTAATTTTCTTTTTAACAGATCATATGTAATTTTCTTGATGTTGGAAGAAAGTTAAAAACTTAGATGGTAAATCAAACTTAGTGATCGATTTTTTACTATAGTTATTAGTCGTATCTCAATTAGATAATAACTTCCTTAACTCAATTGATACATTTTGCTTTAAAAAGTAAAGTAAAAGTTGTTTGTTAAATTCAAAAAATTTAGCTTTATTTTTAGAGAAAAAAATTAGGTTAGAGAATGCATGCACACCAAAGCAACATCACACAAAACTATCAATCTCATTGAACCTAGTGTTATGGATTGGGCCTAAGCCCAAATCATCTTGTTTGATTTACCATCAATCAATTTGTTGGACTATCATTAGCATTTTTTGTTCAAGAAATACATATGTTCCAAAAAAAACTAAAACTATAATTTATTAAATATAAAATATAAAATAAAATTTCAAAAGACATGCACCTTCAACCACATTCAATGAAATCCGTTATTTTGCTATAAATAATTTTTTTCTTGAGAAAAAAGAGGACCGGAGACCAGAAAAAAATTAAACTATAATAATTTTATGGGTCATTATCACCCTAACATCAACTAACGATAAATTACTCGGTTGATAAATCATCAAAGACTCCTCATAGTGGCTTCTAATGTTTGTTAGCGCATCTTCTTCACATTTATTTACTTCACGATAAAAATGACAAGTAAGCGGCGAATTTTCAACTAATATCCTCTCCAGCGCACTGTACCCATGATCCCAATATCCCAAGTTAGTTTCAATCCCTCTAAAACTCCCCACATATCTCTTTCATATGCACTGCACCACAAAATGCAAGTTTTTACCCTATCCACCGTCGGTATGTCGCTATTTTTGAGCATGAGTCCAGTTGTTGTCCTTATTAGAATTTGAAACACATGTATTCAACCACAAAAGATAGTTTGAGAGTTGATGTTTGCACTACTCTTATAAAGGCTATATGTGTCATATCTCTAGTCAATGTAAGACTTCTAACAAACCCCCTCATATCAAGAGCTGAACAAGCTGGAATCAACAACAATAGGTGACCCGAATATGAGAGGTCTCCACAACAAACATCAAATGGATCTAGTTAGATTCTTATACTATTTTAGAATTGAGTATTGAGCCTAACTCAACCTTACAAAAAAGTATTGTAAGGTGAAAGTTGCATCTATTTTATAAACACATGTCTAGACTATCTCATATCCAATGTGAAACTTCTTAACGCATCTCTTCATCTCTAGCATTATTAGGCTTGATGCGTGGATATGAATGATAGGTGGCCTAATAGTACAAACATGATAGCATGCGATCTAACGGAATTTTGAGAAATTTGAATATACCATGTTAAAAATTAGATCGAACCTAACTCAAATCTACAAATTCAGCTATAGCTCTTATCCTACATAAAATGTTTGGCCAAACTTTGTCAAATCATAGAGAAAAATTAGGCCATACAATACTTTAAAGTATGGGCTCAATCCCAAACCCTTTATTTGGTCACCTACTTAAGTTCCACCATATTATATAATGTAACCAATAGAGAAATATGAGACACTGCATATATGGTTATATCAAGTCCATATCCAAGAATGAACCATATTGTATGGTGAAGCACAAGTAACATGAGGACATGTTCAATTTTTTTGGGTATAAGTATTAAATTTAAAATCAAGAAATAAAACTATGACCTACTTTACTAAATTAAAATAAACTATATGGCCTAATTTTTTCTGGTCGATCATCAACTAGACCACAAACACAACTACTACATCTAAAAGATAATGGTACAATAATATAACTAGTTTTGCAGTATTTTGTCACATAGCACATGAAAAGCCTCAATCCTTTGAAAGATAATGGTACAATAATATTATGTTGATGATGACGAATCAATGATATAAAGTGTTGAATTTGCACTTTTATCTTATAATGGCTTGCCTCTCATAGCTAAAGATTTATGATGACATTGGCAATCACTTTTGTGAGGGAGGTGAAAACTGCCGGTCATATTATTGTTAGTTATCGTTATCTCGTTTGGTTGGGAGTATCCAATGACATATTTCTGGTTAAAACAGCAACCACACCATTCATTGTGAGCCACCAAATATAGCCACTATCAATTACATTACTCTATCCGTCCTATCTTATAAAACTCATTTTTTTACTGTATGTATTATTTATATGTTTTGATCGTATTTTATTAAAATTATATATATGTAAATATTATTATATAAGATTTTGTTTGATTTATTTCGATAAATATTTTTAAAATATCAAATTTTTATAATTTTGTTAATAGAAAATTTAAGATATTCATAATCGGAAATCATATATTAACATACATGCAGTTGTCAATGAGTTTATATTTTAGGACTGAGATAATACTCAATTGAATAAAAAATTTGGATGAAAACTTTGTTAAGGTAGGATTTTGAGGAAAATATTAAAATATATTCTTATAAAATTTAAGGTTAGTAAGATTTTATCTTGTGTAATTTTTTTATTGTCTTTTGTAACATAAATATTTCATCATTTATCCCTTCTTTTATATATGAATTTTTTTTATAAAAAAATACAATTTTATTTGCCAACAAAAGTTCCAAAACTTTTTTACATAACAGAAAAGTTTAAAAAAATTGTGACAAAAAATTTTCATAATATTTTGGAGAACAAATGTAAAAAATATAGGATATCATTTTTTCTCAAAATAAATGAACTGAAAAAAAATTCGCCAATATTTTTTCTTAAATTTTTATTTTCGGGAACAAAGTATGTATTTTTTTTGAAAGAAAAAATTTACTGAAAACTTAGAGCCTATAAAGACGGGAGTGGTTATGGTGCATAAGCTTTTTTCTTATCCACCATGCATAAATAATAAAAATTGCTTATGCACTTTTAAATTGTTTAGCACATTTCTCAAATAGTTTAACTCACCCCTCAAATATCTAGCACACAAATCTGAGAATGCACTAGAAATTTGAGGGTGCGTAGAAATTTTGAAGATGCACTAAGCAATCTTAGGTATTTATGCACAGTAAATAAACATATGACTTATGTACTATAATTTGTGCTTAAGTAACTCTAGATTTAGAAGACTTTGTATATTTGGGATTATATTTATGTGAAATGGTAATCATTTAGTATTGGAATAATTTAGACTCTTTTTCATATGGAGTAGAAGTCCAAATTTCTTGGTTCCATCAATTTCTCAACTCATCTTATGACATTGTTTAAGAAATTCAAAGAGGTAGTATAATCTTAGAAAAATGTATATTCAAGATAAAATTTCTCAACTCTATCAATTATTTTGATAAGTATTTGACTTATATTTTTAAGACAGATTTTTTTTTAGAAACTTTAATTAGTCATCGTTAAAGATACTCCTAACTCATAAATAAAATTAGATACATCACTTGTTCAATAAACCTAAAAAGTAACTTTTACTCATAAATAAGGCCAGAGAAAGTTTTGTTTTAGTTAAAAGGTCTCCTCATTTTCCTCATGTCCAAGAAAAATTAGGTCAAATTCATGGACCACTTTTTTTTTGGTACGGACATGGACCACTTATTTATAAACGTAAATTTTTTCTTAACACTTAAAACAATTTAGGTAGAGATTTTCACTAAACTAGGTAGAAAAGACCACAATTTAATTTTCACAATTGTACTTAGAAAGAGGTTGAAACCACTTAATGTTACAATTGACCCTCAAATCAAATTAGTCAATCGAATGAATGAAATACTAATAATGCTGAAAACAAAAAAAAGTATTGTTTTTTAAGGGTGAACTAATCTATTATTGGTATTAAGTGCTAGTCTTTATAGTACACATGTGATATAAGTTTGTATTATGCACAATCTAGTTTCTACTAAATAACAAATCCTATCAATTCATGACCACAAATCCCATGAAATTGAAAGATATAGGGTTGAGTATTGATCGATTTTGGTCGAGTTTGTGCTGAAAATAATAAATATTGATAAAGACCGCAACCACTTAATTTAGACTCAATATCGACTATCTACATATTCAGTTTGTTCGACTTTCAGACTATACGAGTTGTAGGTAGAACAGGTTGGTTGTTCTGGGTTGGGTTTGAACTTTGTTGTTATATTTAAAACTCTATCAATCAAAAATTTATATTCTTTAAATAGTTTAGTATCTCGTACACAAGACAATAAATGATAGAATAACTAAATGAACGATAATGTTAAATTTTCTTGAGGGATAACTTTGTCATTCTTTGTGGTCCTACTCAGCGCGAGGGATTAGTCTCTGCAGTTGCACGCTGAGGATATCAGTTCAAACCAACAAAAAAAAGAGGGCGACACGTAGTTACTATGTTTCAAATTTGTAGATCTAAAGACAATAATAGATCAAGTAGATGAGAAGTAAAAATTAAAATGGATCTAGAATATTATAATATTTTTCACACCTCTTTCATCAACATATTACAAGCTTGGAAATTATAATATTTCTCTTATATACATCAAAGATGGATAAAAACCAAAAAGCAAAGAATATAAGAGATTGACATTGGAAGGAAGAGAGAACAAAAATCGATTTAATTTGCATCTTAATAGTTGTCGTTCGGTCGGTTTCAGTTACTAAGATTTAAATTTTTAGGGACTCGCATCAGTCTATATACACCCATACGCACCTGACTGACTGTTCATGGTTGTTGGTATGAGACCCTACTCACATCTGATTAAATGCTTCAATATATTATCAGTAATATTGATTTTGGGTCAGGTTACGGTCTGTGCTTATAAAATTGCCACTAAAAAAGAAGAAGACAACAAGCAAAAAAGCAACAATATTAAAATCAAATATATCTTAAAAGCTAAAGGTTGATGATAGTCTAGATTATTATAAGAAATTTGTTGTTTATGTAAATATTGAATCTACATGGGATTTAAAAAAGTACAAAAGAAAAGTGACATTAAAGACACATAAATTTGACTGTAATGTTTAGCGGCGCAGCTTGTTGCGCGTTTACCTTCGACACAAATGTAATTATCTTATATATATAAATATAATTAATTCAATTTAGATGCACCTTTTCTTGATGGTATTTATTTAGTTTAATTATATATTTGATCTCAAATGTTTATTTTAGATTTTAATTTAAAAGTTTAATATTGGTCCCAAATATTTATTTTAAGTTTTAATTTAGTCATTTTCGTTAAATTTGTCCACGTGTTCAAGTTTTCAAATGTCCACGTGTCTGTCCACATATGCAAACTATCTGTCACATGAGACAAAATTATATGGAAAGGACCAAACCAAAATCTAAAATAAACATTTGAGACTAATATGAAACTTTTAAAATGTTTGTGACTAAATTAAAACCTAAAATAAACGTTTGAGACGAAATATATAATTAAGCCTATTCATTTAATCGGGCAAAGAACTAAATTATATTAAAAGAAGTACTGTTTTAGGACTAGATGTGTACTAAATATAGATATAAAGGACAAACATAAATTACAATTGAAACTGAGAGATAATAAGAAATCACTATGTATAGAGACGTAATCAGAAATTTTAAGTAGTGTGCGTGATCAAAGTATCTACTGTTGAATATAATGATTATTCCATTCGCTAAAATGAAAATACCTCAAAGAGTTGGACAAATATTATTATGTAGGATTATTCTCAAATATTACACTTTTATTTTATAATTTAATTTATTTTATACATTAAGTATATATTTTTGTGTGTGCGCTTTTATGACAAAATTGTTCTTGCAAAAAATTATAATTTTTTATAAGCGAAGAATCTAGACATCAGAAGACAAAGCAAGCTTTGCTTCCACTCTATGTCATTGTATGTCAATGTCTCTTTATTATATTAAAAAGAAAAAAATACAAAATTAAGGAGACATAAACCTAACTCAGTTAGCACAAAAAGATAAACCAACTTCTAGTTAATCCTAAGACAAAATAGAAGTCTCTAAAATTTGAGGCAAATGAACCAACCGTCAACACCAAATGGTACACGTACCCACAATTCTCTGCAGCATGCAACAAGCGATAATAATTGTAAGTAATTTTAAGCGATAATAATTTGAAGCAAAAATTATATTTAATTTGTTAAAAAATTTCAGCTAATATTCATAATTTTAGTAATTTTTAATAATATTTTTTTAAGTATTCTAATTTTAATTAGTTTTTTAATATTTTAGATTATTTAAATTACTAAATTACCGTTGTACCAAAATAATTACATTTTTAAACATAATTGTTAATACTTTTTTTTAATTTAATATCAACTTATTTATTGTTTATATTTTATTAGTTTTAAATTATATTTTATAGTGGTAAATTAGTAAATAATTTCCCTTTTTTATATCCTTTCTTATCCAAGAATTATTAACAATTTTAATAGAAAGACAAAATAAGATAAGTTTCAGAATTAAATTATCATACTCTGTTGTCTCATCAAACACTTCACTGTACATAATATGATTCAGTTGTCATAACCACATCAAACATGTTCTTATAGTTTATGAAACAACTATTTTATCTAATATTTTATGATTGCAAGAATGTATTTTAAATTTGAATAGTATGATCAACTATTTAAAATTTAACTTAATTGCATTTTCAGTTTCTCATATTTTTACCAATTTATAAAACTGGTCATGTGCTTTTAAAATTTGACAATTTTTAGTACTTCAATGAAATATTTGTCTTAAGATATGATGATGCAACAAGTCTTAAATGAAGTTTTTAAGGGATTTTTATACAATTACATCAATATTGATATTTTTTTTATTATTAGTTGAAAATTATGATAGAGAGCAAATGCTACTAGATTTTAAAATAGAATGACCACATTTCCATAACGGATTAACGGTATGATAGGAGACTAAAAACTACAATTAAACTTCATTCTTTTAGCGTCTCCCCCACTTTTTTAAGTAATTTGGACGTCTTATATTTTTCACCTTCATGATTTAGTAGTATCAATTCATGTTTCTCCAAATTTTACCCTCAAGTGACATCTTTTTTTGGACATAACATGACATCAAACTCTCATATTATAGTTTTGTTTTTTTTTAAATTATATTAAAAGAAAAAATCGCTAAATTAAATCAACTTGCAGAATTGATGTCCCTCTAGGATAGCTCAAGTGGTAAGAGTTGAGGGACATATAAATTGGATAAGGGGAGGTCCAGAATTCAATCCTTGACGGGAGCAATTTATATTTTCGATGTACCAAAATAAAACTTGCAGAATTGATAGTGAATGAAATCTTTTGTATAAGCTTGCAAACCCAATTTTTTTGGAGCTTTTAATTAATAAATTGTAAATTATTGTATGTTTTTTAGTTGTTAGTAAGGCATATTAAGTTTTTATTCTTTTACTCAAAAATAGAAGGGTAGTTCTAAGCTCACTAAATGATTTTATTTTAGAATGTTGTTTAATTTTTTGTTGATATGATGATCGGTGTAAGATGTACAATGGTGCTAAAACTACTGACTGTAGAAAACCTTACGACTAAAATATGGGACCATATATATTATCCTCTGCTACCCCCATGATTGATGAAGAGTAGTGTGGAATATAACTAAACAATTGAAAGCTCAAATGATATGAATTTGAGGACAATATGTTAAATCCATTAGCCTATGAAGAGTCAGACTCACTATGGATCAAGATGAAGCCGCAAGCAACCTAAACTATACTACTATACTATAAGAGATGTTATATGATAGAACAAAAATTTATCATGTAGCACAAGATGCTTAGCTTAAAGAATAAAAAAATCCAACAAAATCTTTCTTAGTTGTGGTATATGTATAACCACAAAATAAAGCACTGCCACGTACGCCAACACAAATTCATTGTGGGCTTTTCAAAACTAAAGGAGTGCAATGATGCCAACACTTGTGTTGTGGGCTTGTATTTGCTTTGAACCTCAGCCACTCATAAAGCATATGTCTTCGGTTCTAAGTTAATCCCTATTTAATATTTGTTGAGTTTTGAAGATTGACTACATTTTGCAAAAATATATGTTAGCCAAATGTGTGGTCAGTTGCTTAAGATCACATATGTTTGGTCAGATGTTGTAGCATATGGAACAATATTAAGTGATCAGTTACTTCACGCCAACTCGCGTTTTATTATTTTATGCAATCTTTTACAAGATTCGCTTGAAGTTTTATTTTAACCTTGTTTGCTGACCAAGGCGCGTTTCTGAAGAAGTATCTAAGGCGGTCTTGCCTAGATATATTTTAAAAGGTGATATTGATTTTATTTTGAAGAAGATTTCTTATGCTAGGAGATTCTAGACGTAGACCTTACAACGTTCAAGGGATGTCTGAAGCCCAAAACCGTGCTACCATAGTAGTATAAATATATGTAATGACAGACCCTAAAAAGAAAGCTAAACTGTGTGTGTACTCAAAGCGTGTGTTTAAGGTTTAGTCTTCTTTATTCTTTATTGTTTGTTATTTGTTTGTGAGCCTTGCTTGTATCTTCCTGATTCAAGTGAAGGACTGTTTGTTAGAGTTGTAATTGTTACTTCTCCTAAGCCTTTAGGTACGGAGTAAGTTTGAGCCGGAAGAGTGTGTCTCTTGTCCAAAGAAAACATATCAAACAAGAAAAACAAAAGCAATGCTAAGTGTGTTGTTTAGGTTAGGAGTTGAGACGGAGTCTCATATCTAGGAGTTCCTAGGTAGGGCTGTCACGGGGTAGGATCTAGGTGCAAGACAAGTAGTGTGGCTACGTTGGTCCTTACACTAGAACTATTATAGCGAGTTCACTCCTAGATTGACATCTCCCAGATTAGGGCAGTTGCGCCGGACTGGGTTAACAAACCTATGGTGTTGTTTACTTTTCTGCTGCTTTTAATTCACGTTTTAATTGTGTTATTGTCCTGAGCTAGACACGCGCTCAGACAATTGTGCTTACATTGTTCACAGCGTTTGTTTGTCTGGTAGCCAGAATTTCAATATTTATTAAAAGTTTAGTTTTTAGAAAATTATTATGCACTCATTTTTTGTCCTTACTAGTAATTCAACATGTAATTTTGAATGATTTTTTTACATGTATGATTAGAATGTTATAAAAAATTCTTCTAAAAAAACAAGCTCAAAATTTGATTTCTAGATCATGATTTTCGTTACTTTTATCTTGAAGTTTTGCAATTTCGAAAATCATATTTAATTCATATCATGTTAAAAAATTCTAAATTTTGGTAAATAAATTTTATATGATGTTTCAAAGTTTAAACATTGAAATTCTGGTGTACTACTTATAATTTATGTTATGAAAATAATGTGCGGTATAATGTGCGCACATTAACCAAACTTGCAGTATAAGTAATAAAGTAATAAATAATAAAAGCAGTAAATAACACAAGGAAATTGTTAACCCAGTTCAGCCCAACGTCCTAATATACCAAACCGGGAAGGAAATCCACTAGCGTAATGTTATTCCTAAGTTATTTGGCTTACTCCTCAGTTTACAACTTAAGAACTCACTAATTACCCGTGCTATATTTCTACCTAGGTACCCCATAGGTAAGAGAAACCATCTCACTCCCAATCTAAACACAGACCAGTGTTATCTTTGAAAACAACAATTGATGATTTAGAGAACACTCCCCAAACTATACTACACTACTCGTACTTCAAAGCTTAGAGTAGTGAACAATATTCCTTGCTTAAAAGCTTTGGATTACAACTCAATAAATTAAGTCCTTATGCAAGCATCTAGGTGATACAAGCAAAGACTCACAAATAACAAGAACACAAGACTCAAACCTTAAAACTTTATTCTTCAATATCGGCTTAAGTGAATATTAGGTTTAGTCTTCACACATATATATAATGTTCTGAGTAGCACAGGTCTTCAGACGTGTCTTAGGCTTCAAGAAAGTTCTTGTAATAATTCTGACTCAAGAAACATAAATTTGAACCATATAAAATATTTTCATTATTGGAAAATATTTTTTACAAAAGAATTAGGGTTACAAGTAATCCTAATGGTTCATACAGAGCACGCACCTTGGTCAGCAAGAAAGGCGAGATAAAAGCAAGGCGAATCTTCTTGAAAGATATGACGCGTAAATAAGCTTGATGCTTCAGGAGTTCCATGATGTGTGCACATTGTTCTTCACATCTTCAATGATGTGCGCACATTATCCTCCACATTGTGTTTTGCAAAAAATGAGGCCAACACAAAAACACTATGCCTATAAAAAAATCATTCAAATAAGAGTTTAACGATAATTAAAAAAATATAACTTTAGTGGAGACTAAAACTATGTGAGAGAAATAAATTATAGGGACTAAAAATTTATTAAGAATTAAATAAAGACTAAACTTAGAAGGTGTGTATTTTACATAGATTAAAAACATATTTAACTCTATATAATACAACCGTCAAACTCAACATTTTTTACCATATTTATAAGAGTTAAATATGTTTTTGCTCCCTAGAAATATTTGAACTTTCTACTTTTAGTCCCTCTAATTTTTTCCCCACTTTTTAGTCCCTATAAATTTCTTATGCATGTAGTTTTAGTCACTACTGTTAAACCGATGTGCATTTTTGAATGATTTTTGGGTTCAATATGTTTTTGGTTTCTACAAAATGATGACATTCTAAGTTTAGTCCCTTTTTAATATTTATTAAAAAAATAGTCTCTATAACATTATTATGCATTCATTTTTGGTCCCTACTGATAATTAACATGTATTTTTCAATGATTGTTTTTATATGTATGTTTAGAACGTCATAAAAAGTTCCTCTAAAAAAAATGAGCTCAAAATTTAATTTCTATGTCATGATTTTCGTTACTTTTATCTTGAAATTTTGCAATTTGGGAAATTTATAATTAATTCATGTCATGTTAAAAAATTTAAAATTTTGGTAAATAAATTTTATATGATGTTTTAAATATACCTATAAGAAAATCATTCAAATATTTAAGAGTTTAATGATAATTAAACAAATATAGTTTTAGTGAGGACTAAAATTATGTGGAAGAAACAAATTATAGAGACTAAAAATTTAATAAAAATTAAATAAGGATTAAACTTAGAAGGTCTGCATTTTATTGTGACTAAAAACAAATTTAACCCATGATTTTTTTGGTAGAAATACTTAGAACATTGTAAAAAGTTCCTCGAAAAGGAAAAATTAAAAAATTTTGATTTATAAGTCGAGATTTCTATTACTTTTATCCTTAACTTTTAAAATTTGAAAAACTCATATTTAATTATTTCCATTTAAAAAATTCTGAATTTTTTTTAAAGTATTCTAAACATATATAAAAAAATAGTTAAAAGTTTAAATAAGATTAAACAATTTTTAAAATTTTAAAAAAATAGCAAAGACTAAAATTAAATGGATAAAAATAGTTTTGGGACCTAACATGTCGCTTTTTTTTATAGAGACTATACAAGATTTTGTAACTTTATAAGAATCAAAAATATATTTAACCTTATTTATAAAGATTAGTTTTCCGCTTCTATTAGTGGTGATTAATTTTTATGAGACATGAGTCAAAAAAATAATAATTTACGAGACAATATAATTTGTTTGAATTATAAGATGAATTTAATTCATCACAACCAAAAAAATTTCCCAAATTATTTTCATATACAAGAGACTGAGATTGAACAGGGCAGATCCTCTCCTGTGTATTTTTTACTAGAGAGTGGTTTGATCACGACCATCCTTTTTTTTTTGGGTCCCATCAAAACAACTTTGAATCATTAGCTGAGATTTTACTGCATACAAACAAAATACTGCAGAGAATCTCTACCTAAATTGTGTTGGATATTTTATCAAGGAAAAATGTCAAATAGTGCACTTTATGCACTAGTTAAAGATACTCAATATAGTTAGAATATACTGGAACTTGTGCGATCAACACTTATAAAATATTAAAATGTTGTTTTCAATACAAAATTTACTTATTTTGTATGCTTAATGTGCATTGGGTGTATTAGTTAGCATTACCCTAATTTTTAATACACATTGATTTGAAACATTTTCATAATAACCTTATAAAAGTTTACTCCATTCGGTCATTATTATAAGCAAAACAAACTATTTACGCGATGTTTAAGAAACTTAGTTAAATTTAATTAATTTTTTTGATTTGATGTAAGACATCATTTAAGTTTATTGTATTGCCATTTTAAATCACAAGTATCAAAACATAAAAGTGAAATCATTGTCTAAAAAGTAGTATAATTAAATAAGGTATATTCTAAATAATAGTATTAATTATTTCAAAAGTAGTTAACTTTTGTTTATAATAGTGACCAAAATTTGAAATGTTTTTTTGCTTATAATAGTGATCAGAGGGAGTACTATTTAAAAACTTAAAGAGTGCCTTGGGCCATTATTTAACATTTGCCAAAATAAAATTATAAAAATTAAAACTTTTGATTTAAAGTGTATTTTTAGCTTATAATTTTTACTTTAAATCAAAATACACTTTAAATCAAATGTTTTAAATTTTAAATTTTTATTTTGACAAATCCTAAATAATGCCCCGAGACACTCCTTAAGCTTTTAAATAGTACTCACTCCGGTCACATTTATAAGTAAAAAAACATTTCAAATATTAGTCATAAGCAAAAGTTAACTACTTTTGAAATAATTAATACTATTATTTAAAATATACCTTATTTAATTCAACTAATTTTAGACAGTTATTTTACTTTTATGTTTTGATATTTGTGATTTAAAATGACAATATAATAAACTTAAATGATGTCTTACATCAAATAAAAAAATTAATTAAATTTAACTAAATTTCTTAAACACCGCGTAAATAGTTTGTTTTGCTTATATGGAGTAAACTTTTATAAGGTTATTTTGAAAATGTTTCAAATCAATGTGTATTAAAAATTGTAATGTTTAATTTTATGAATAAATTATTTTTTTAAATGGTGTCCGTTTACCACAACCCTATTATTTTTTCATTAAAAATGAAAACCAGATCTCAGTTATGATTCCCGCGGATTTCAACGTTCCGAAAATATCGTTACCTTCTTCTCTTTGACTTTCACACATACAATCAAAAATGGTGATTCTCTCACTACATTTGAACCACACTTCTCTCCTCATTTCACACTCAAACCGCCACTTTCCTCTTCTCAAGAACACCGCCATCACTTCAACATATCAATGCATTATCAAGAATCATAACAGAAACTTGGCTAGTAAAGTATGGAATGGTGCGATTGAATTAGGGGTGGAGGTGAATTCATCGTTTAAAAGGAATACGGAAGCTACTGAAGAATGCATTCAAACTATTCTGAATAATGAATGCAGAGATGCTACGCCAAGATTATTGAGAAGGGAGCAGACAACCAATGTTCTTTGATGAAGGTGGTTTCGTTCAACATGAGGGGATGGGGTAGTAGTGCTAAGAGGGGGTTCCTAAGTTCTTTTTTACAAAAAGGAGCCTTTGATGTTTGTTTCCTACAAGAGACTAAACAATCGAATTTTGAAGATTACATGATACATAATTTATGGGGGCATACGGATGTTAAATGGGTGATGAAAGAAGCGGATGGTTTGTCGGGAGGTATGTTATTAATATGGAACTCAAACTCTTTTTCTATGTTGAATAGTTTCTTTGGTGATGGGTACTTGGGCATTACGACAGAAATGGAGGGTGTGATTATTCATTTTGTTAGCATTTACTCTTCTTGTTCTTTAAATGGGAAAAAGAAGCTTTGGGCCGACTTGTTGAATTTTAAGCAAGGATGTAGTGGGGGGGAATGGTGTATCGGAGGGGATTTTAATTCGGTATTACGTGCATCCGAAAGAAAAGGAAGAAGTAGTGATAGAAGACACAATGAGAACAGTTTATTTGCTAGCTTTGTTGATGATATGGACTTGATCGATGTTCCGGTGTTAGGCAAAAAATTCACATGGAGCAATGCCGATGGCTCTTCTATGAGTAGATTGGACAGGTTCTTGTTATCTGATGGTTTTATTACAAAATTCAGTATTGCAGGCCAGTGGATCGGAGACAGAAACATATCCGACCATTGTCCAATTTGGTTGAATACCTCTCCGATTAATTGGGGACCAAAGCCGTTTAGAGTGATCAACGGTTGGTTGGACCATCCAGACTTCCTTCCTTTTGTTGAGTCCGCGTGAAAGAGTTTTGTTGTTAAAGGTAATAAGGCTTTCGTTATAAAAGAAAATTTCAAAATGTTGAAAGAAAGTCTTCGAAGGTGGAACAAAGAGGTGTTCGGTATCATGGATTTGAACATTGACAATGTTGTGCAAAATATCAATGTTTTAGAAGGGTTGTTGGAGGATGATGGGGCGGTTTTAGATGATACAAGAAGGGAGTGTCTACAACATGATTTTTGGAGACAACTTCACCTAAAAGAGAACTTAATTAAACAAAAGTCTCGAACCCAATGGGTGAAGGAGGGAGATTCCAATACTCGTTATTTTCATCAAGCAATTAAAATTAGAAGACGGAAGAATTTGTTAGTGGCTCTCAAGGATGGTGAAAATTGGATTCAAGGGGTGGATGAGGTGAAGAATTTTGTGCGACATTTTTTTGAGAACAATTTTAAAGAAGAATGGGAAAGTAGGCCAAATCTCAATGGAATTTCTTTCAACTCTCTCTCATCGGAAGACAATGATCTTTTGATAGCTCCTTTCACAATAGACAAGGTTCGGGAAGTGGTATGGAGTTGTGATGGAAACAAATGTCCGGGACCGGACGGCTTTAATCTCAATTTTTTCAAAGTTTGTTGGAACATTCTTCAAGTAGACGTGATGAATTTTTTGAATGAATTCCACAAAAAAGCAATGTTACCGAAAGCTTTCACGGCCTCTTTTTTGTCTCTTATACCGAAGAAGGATCATCCTCAATCCCTTTCCGAGTATAGGCCTATTTGTTTGGTTTCGAGCTTGTACAAGATCTTGTCAAAATTATTGGCGGGTCGGTTGAAGCTTGTGTTGGGTAAAATCATCTCTTCTGTCCAAACGGCTTTTCTCCCAAACCGTCAAATTCTAGATGGTGTGCTTGTTGAGGAAAAATCTCTTTTGTACATGTTTTAATGACAACAAACCTTATGGAATAAATGTTAAGTTTTATGAATGGTGAAAGCTAGATAATGGTGAAAGTGGATAAGCTAGAAGTAGCTATATCTACAAGTGCTTTTTATATACTCAACAATGAAAGATTTTGAGTTACATCAGATAATGATATCACAAGGTTCATAAAGATATTTAAAGGATATTGTTTGAATCATAAAAGGATGCATTAAAAGGTTCAATCAAGAAAAGTGATTTTTATGGTTAATAGTCTTCTTCTACTCCACAAGGTTTACAATGGTATTGAATGATCAAGGAAGATTATGAGGTTAATAAGTTGAAGAATGAGGATGGAAAAACTTGCATCATAAACTACACAAGAATATATTTGATGTTGCATGACAAAATTCACAATGAGTTTTGTGTTACATGCTTTTAGAATTTACTACCACAAATAACATCAAAAGGAATGATGCATACTCAAAGGATCTTCAAAATCTACTCAAAGTATCATCATACCTAGATTTCTTAAGATGAGAATGATTTTTATGAGTTTTTATAAGAGCTTATGCAATGGGCATAAATGTTCTAATCATTCTCCTTACTAGAAGATGATAATTCTCATGATGAGTATACTCACGCCTCCACTATAACATCTCAAAGATACTCAATCAACATATAAAGAATGTGTGCAAAACATCAATTGAATTATGGGAAGTTTTTGGAACAACAAGAATAAATGTTTCACTATTATAAAAGCTTCAGCAGTTGGTCTGAGATTGATCTCCAGTCTGCATATTGGTTTTTATCAAGAACGCACATTATGTTCAATCATCTATTGACTTTTGGCAACTGAGTACAAGAGAACAAATAAGCACTTTATGAAGAATATTATTTGTTTGTGCAAGGTCTTTAATGGCAAAGGATTTTTCAAGTGATAAATATATTCCTTCCAATTTTAACATGTTTGAGGAATAAACATGTGGTTAAAAATGAAGGGAATGTTTCTCAAGGCTCCTTATTATTTAATTCTTACAAAGACAAACAATAAAGAAACATGGACCAATGAGAACACAACAACAAGTCTTCCATTGCAAGTTGTCATGTACTTGGGCATGAATATTTAATGAGTTTCTTTCATAAGCCTTATCCTTTAATTGTGGAAAGTACATTTGCAAGTACAAGAGCTAAGAGACAACTTTTGGACAGCCATGAACAGCAAAATACAGCTGTATACAACTATGTCCTTTGTTCCAAAGAAGCAAGCTTTCTCAACAAGTCATGAACATCAAGTGACAGCTCACTATATACGCTCCTTCCCTCAGCAGATCTGGGAGAACGGTCTCAGACCGTTTACTGAAAGTTTTTCATCTCAAATATTTTTAATGAGCTGTCATGATCCAATGGCCAATATAATTCCAACGGCTATATTTCTTCTACAAGCTTCTTGATAGATTTATTTCCTATAAATAGGACTACATATCAGCTTTGAAGAGCAAGAGTTTAAGCTACAAATCATCATTTACTTGTTTTTGTCTACAAGTCATAAAACTCTTCTTTTATCACTCAAACTCAAGATCTCCATTGTCATCACTACTCTTGAGTTTATAGAGTGATTTTATTTGCTTCTCAAATTAACCTTTGAGTTTTCATAAGCAAATATTTCAAGAGACCACTTTTCAACATAACCCACTTTTATGTGATTTATCCTTGTCTCTTTAGTTCTCATACCTCAAGCTCTTTACAAATCTCAGATCTATAATTCATTGAGCATATTGAGTGTATTTTGTATAAGCTTCTCAACTTGGTTGAGTTTATTGTAAAGCTTAGATCCAAAACAAACTCTTTGTAAAAAGAAGATTGCTCAAGTCAATACGTAACTATTGATTGAGTGCTACCTTTGGTCTAAGG